>OZ030020.1:79411347-79781347 GCA_964023405.1 Apodemus agrarius | reverse complement strand
ATGACTTTTTCTTAGAAATCTACTTTATCCCTGTGGAAAGTTCATTACAGATAATTTAACGTGGGACAAAAACCAACCCTACAGTGGCTAACCAAGAAGCCTTCCATTTCATCTCCAATCTAAGCACTGATAATTGAGACAGGGAACCTAGGCTGGACACCCCTCAATTCATCTATACCCTAAAAGGACATCACACTTGTCACAAGGTATTTTCAGAACACTTTGGAATCACGGGCACAGAGAAACTCAGTAAATCGAAAGCAGTACTAGTATAGTCATGCAAAATGTAATAAAAGAGTTCTTAACTGTTGAAACCATTCACTTTGGATTTAAAGGTAAAGTCCCTGCATTTAGATCTCTACCTCCTGCAATTTAGTCTTGAATGTTTATATTATACCCGTCAAGCTGCAACCTGCTAAAGATAATTATTGAATTCTTCTGCTTTGCTGAGAATCATTTTATTTTATGGCTTCCTTTAGCTTCTATTTTTAGAGCCTTCTTTCCCATTTTACACGCCCTCTCTCCACCCCCGGAACCTTCATGCCTTGTGTCTCTTTTCCACTTTATATATTTTCATTTGGAAATATTCTCCAAATGAATATCACCGTTCCCTCGTTATTGCTTTGATCATTCCTTACAGTAGAGAGACAGGCTGTATTTTTTAAGCAATAACCTTTAAAAAAATCTCATTTTATGAATGATGCTGGAAAAATATTATAATTCAAATTTTATACTATTTAGAATACTAAGTCTAAATTCTGGTATTTTGGTATCAAGATTATCTGTCTACCATTTTCTACTTGTCCATTCTCTTGTTGTAGTAAAATAGAATTGATTGGTAGATCTGTCTTTGTCTCTCTGTCTGTCTCTCTTGTCTCTCTCTGTTTCCCTCCCTCTGTCTCCCTACCCTTTCTCCTCCCTTTTCTTCTCCCTCTTCTCTCTTTCTGGTGGTGCTAAGTGCCAACCCAGTACCTTACAAATGCTAGGCAAACACTCTGCCCCTCAGCCCTCTCCTTACTGATTTTTAAATTTATAATTACTTCATTTATTTTCATTTAAAACTGATATATAATGCAAAGTGTACATTTTAAATATATAATTCTTTTTTTTTTTCAGAAAAAAAATGATAAGAAAAAGGTTCTCTTTTCTGTCAGCTCATGATCCTGTCTGTTTTTCGTTCACTCCAATACGACTTTTCATGCTATGTGTGTGTTAATACATGGAAATATATAATTCCTTTATAAAGTATGTTTGGTTTTATATATGTGTGTATATATGTATATGTATATTCTACATGTAAACTTTAAGTATGAATCCATGTTACTGAAATTTTGTGGATTTTGTAGATTTTCTAATTTGTAATTAGAAAAATTAATATAGTTTTAAGTTATATATGACACTGTTATACACTGGTAAGGTGGAGAATTTTAAATGGAAACAAATTTATTATGAAATTTTCTATGGTTCTAATATAAGGAAAAAGCATGTTCCTTTATTCCATCATTAAGTTTAGAGTTTAATAGCAGTCATTTCCCAAAAAGGAACAAGAGGAATCTGTATAAATGTGCTTGCTACTCCTTTGGCTGATATAATGAGATGACAGAAGATATTATGTCAGATCAGAGGAGACAGGGTCACTGGAAAACTACTCCACGGAGTACATGGTTGAATCAGATTTGGACAGTGGGAAGAGTATAAGGCTACAGCAGGGCTGTCTGGGAATTACAGAGAGCAAAGCATAGAGGCTGTAGACAGGCCACCCGGCACAAGGACCAGCCAGAGGTGAGGAAAGTGCCTTAGTCCCCAAGCCAGCAGTTCTTCATGACAGTTCATTCCAGTGGTCGCTAGTTAGGTTTGGAGGCACTACTGGCTGCCACTGAGGAGGTCCCTGTGGGAGTCAGGCCAGGGCGGCTGCCAAACACCCTACTGTGTGCAGCCCCTCCCACTTCTCACCCTGTCAGCTCATCGAAGCATTGCGAAACCTCCCAGGATATGACGCTGCGAATCTGTGCTCCTTAGTTTTTGCCAACACGTCACAAGCTAAAGTCACCTGGGAAGAGAGGACCTCAGCTGGGGACTTGCCTTATCATATTGACCTGTGCACAAGTCTGTGGGGGTGTTTTCTTGATTAATGATTAATGTAGGAAGGCCCTACCAGCTCTGGGCATTACCACCCCTGAACTGGTTGTCCTGAGTCATTTAAAACAAACAAACAAACAAACAAACAAACAAACAAAAAACCCACACAGGCAGCAAGCTGGGCATGCCATGGAAAGCCAGTAATCAGTGTTCCGCCACAGTCCCTGCTCTGGTCCCCGCCTCCAGGTCCTAGCCTTGAGCTCCTGTCCTGGAGTCGCTCAGTGCAGTGTTCTGTGGATATGAACGAATAAGAATGAAATATGAACAAAATAAACCCTTTCCTCCCCCAGGAAGGAAAGGGTTTATGTTCATGTTGTTTCTTCACAGAAACAGAGAGATGAACGATTACAGGATCCTTGTTGCTAAAAGAGAAAAAAATAGATGTGAGGGAGTTTTTGTTGTTCTGGTTTTTTTGTTCATGCTATTTTGTACATTTTGAGTCTAAAGTTCTAAACAATATAAGTGGAATAGCACATTTTTAGGTGTGCATGCTTGCTCTCTCTTTCTCTGTCTCTTTCTCATATGCACGCACGCGCATGCACACACACACACACACACACACACACACACACGTTAACTTCATGTTTTTTGTCAGTAAGATTGTACAGTTAAATACCACATCACATTCTCAAGGGACTTACCCTAAGTCTTTCCTACCTACTATCTGACAAATTGAATACATGCTTATTTTAACTGTTTATGAATATACTAAAGCAAGCAAGATATTTTGTCACTTCTGATTAGCCTTTTTGTATATGAAAATATTTAGAAGTATGTGTGGACGAAAGTTGCCAAGACTTTAGTTAAGTGAATCAGCTGTTGAACATGATTCAGAGAGTACTTTCACTGGTATGATTTAGTTCTCATGCCCTAGAATTAGGTTCCTAATTTTGAACTTTGCCTCTTTTCCAAACTCCAAACCTACAGAGCAGCTGGTGGGCTTCAGGGACTGCTTGGACAGCAGTCGCATCACTTAGTATTTAAATTCAGTTTTTCTCATCTTCGTGCATATGTGCCCGACCTCATTACCTGGAATGTTACAGAGGGACCGACAGTAGGATGTAGGGCAGAGCAGCTAGTGGAGCAGTAGCAAGCCTGAGATGTTATCCAAGCAGAAATTATACCAGGAGAGGTATGATCTCTAAACAATGCCTATGACGTCCAGGAGCCCAGGAGAACATGCGCCTCCAGATGGCCCATCGCCATGCACAGCAGGCCATGCACTCCTGTAAGTGCAGAGTGAATGGATCCCCGAAGAAAAGATCTGTCTTCTGCAGTGGAGTGCCACTGCATAGACTCCATGACAACCATTCTCCATGCCCAGGAGGAGTTGGCCACAACAAGAATGGACTCCATGTTTTCTGTGAACTTGCTGCTTTATTTTGTTTTAATTCAGTTTTTTGTTTGTTTTATTTTCATGGGTTTTGGGGTTTTTTTGTTGATAATTTTGATGGAGAACAAACAGGAAATTGGGTTGATAGAGAAGTGAGAAAAATTGGGGTAAGAATATGATCAAAATATTTTATATAAAAGTTTTCATTAGAAACGGTTAAAAAAAAAAAAGAAACTAAGCAATTCTCAGAGTTCAAAATGCCGGTCTCAACAGAAATGTATCTCTTTGTGTAACCTGCATGTAAGTAACCTAGCCCACAACAAATTGCATCACATTTACCGTAGAATTATATATTTTACTTTTAGCACAGTAGAGAGAGCTCTGGGCTACCTATAAAGAAATCCGTGGTTTCACTGTTGATCTGCTGGATGTTATTTAATATTCTCTACAATCTCCAGGGATTAATCTTTGCTCACCCAGAATCCAGTAGGGAAAAAAATGCATCCAACTAGTCTTTCAAACTCCAATTTAATTCTTAAACACATTCAACACTCTTCCTGAACCTTCTCAGGAAGAACCTTCAAAAATGTAAAACTGGTTCTGTCATATTCCTGGTTAGCAGACTGAGTTCTTTGGACAGATATTATTTGATGCTTTCTGACTGCTGAGTCTCTAGCCATATTCTTCTGGTTGCCTTAAACTTTCTCCATTACTTTTTTCTTTGTTAATTCTATTCATGCTCTCAGATGTCTTCCAGAATCTCCTATCCAGTGAACTTACTGATTTCAGGTGTATTGAATTTGAGTTTGTTACTCTTATTACAGTCATCATGTGAATGGATGAGAATTGTTTGGCCCTCCTGTATAGATGGTGGTAAGCTTTTGGTAACACATACCTGATCCTAATTGCCTTCTTTTGATATCCAGCACAGTTACTGGAAAAGAGCCTCTCCATAGGTTATGGACAGGAAGAATAAGAGAACTGGAGGCAAAGATGAGGAGGGACAAAAGTAAAATATACAGTGGGGCAGGCCTAGTTAATAGGAGTATACAGTGGGGCAAGGCTAGTTAATAGGAATAGACAGTGGATCAGGGCTAGTTAATAGGAGCATACAGTGGGGCAAGGCTAGTTAATAGGAGTAGACAGTGGGGCAAGGCTAGTTAATAGGAGTAGACAGTGGATCAGGGCTAGTTAATAGCATAGGCAAGGGAGATAGGACAGATGAAGGAATGAGTTCTGAGAGATGGTAGAGAGGGCTCCTCTGATTTCTAAGATATAACCAACTGTTAGTGAGTGATTGTGCATCCTCTTAGAAACTACACTCTTTCCATAGAAACTTGCAGTTTTTTCACATTATCCTTTAAATTTGAATAGATTATCTAGAACTATAATTCTAAACCCTAAGTTTTACTTTTTCTAATAAAATTTCCTGCTTTTATTTTTGTTGTGGTTCATATTAGCTTCTTCATATCAACTAGGCAGCTTATTTGAGTATTATACACCATGTAATGTATAAGAAGAACTTAAGAAATATCTAGAATGTAAATGTTTAGAAAATTTGTGAATTGTTTATTAGTGACTTCTTCTAATTATACTTTATGATCTTTTGTGATTATCCAAGTATTGATGCTTTATTAAAACTATTCTACATCATTTAGATTTTAGGATTTTATATTTATTGTACAGAAAGGATTTTAATAAGGTAGTTCCTTTGCACTTTGTGACCATGAAGCTCCAACGTTAGAGGTTAAGTGAAGGAGAAATCTGTAATTTAATGACTTTCAGAGACCACATATGTGGAGAAAATACATAAATTTGAAAAATTATCTAGATAGTAGAAAAAAGATAGCATTTCAATTTAACTATATATATAGAACTTTTGTTTCTAACAATATACAATTCAAATTCATTAATTGTCCAACTTCTTGTTTAAGTGGACTTCATTGAAGCCAAGAAGTTCTTTCTGACAATAGCAATCTATAAATAGCAGCTGCCAGCCTGATAGACCTACAGTGCTATTAGAAATGCCTGTGTAGTTCTATCTCGGGGCTCGTGACATCAAGATAAAGTTCAACTAAGAATTCTAAGTCAGTATTGACCATAGTTTAAATTCTTGATTGTATAACACAACATCATAGGTAGATCTTATCTTTCTGGGCTCTTGAAAAATATAGTTAATATTTAGTAGTTCCATTTCTGTATTTCAGAGTTCCAGACTTAAGCAGAACTGCTTTAAGCATACTTATTCTCATTATACAGCAAGAATTTCGTAGAAGTAATTAACTTTGGAACTCAAGTAGAGCTCTTTCTTTTAACTTAAGTTCTCCTGTTTGCATATTTCAACTGTTAATAACACACTATGTCTTGCTTTTCATATGGACTGATGCTTTACTCCTGACTGACTTAGTTGCAGATTTTTGGATCCCTATTCAAGTTCTGTATGCTTGGAATGATGGTTAGTATTAATTTCCAAATTCTCATCATCTAGAAGCACCTGGAGATGATGTCTCAATGAGGTGGTATTTAGATTAGGTTGTCCTATGGGCATGCTGTTGGGGAGAAGTATCTTGGGGACTCTGGGCTGTATAAAAGTAGAAATGCTTGCATCCACGCATTATTGCTATCTGCTCTTGACGGAAATGAGTGTAGGTGCTTCAAACTCAGGCTGACTTGGCTTCTCCACAGAGATTGTCTATAACCAGGAATTGTGAGCCAAATAAATTCTTTCTATCTTTAGTTACTTTTGCCAAGGTATTTTATCACAGCTACAAAAAAAACCAAAGACTCTAGACACATATCAGTTGAACTTCTCAGAAGCTGGGCTTATAAGTTAGTAGCACCCCCACATTGGTATTAGATAGTTTCAGTTCCACAACTTCAAATGCTGACTGTAAAATTCAGTACTTTGGAACGCTCAGAGGAAGCCCAACTTCCAGGTGCTCTAACACACCCAGGATCATAGAATCTGAAGTGTGGAGGACATAACATCTGTCCCAACACCACCAGGCATAACTGGGACCAGCAGGATCCAGGGAAACAGGAATCCCACCTAAACAGTGGCACGGGTACTTTCTGGTCTGGGCTGGTTTACCTTGGGCTGAAACTTTGCAGTAACACCCAGAGGACAATCCACTCCCAGATACTCTAACATGCCCAGGGTCCCAGGATGCTAGGATCCCAGGAGCTTGGTCACACCAGGATCTCAGGACCCCCAAAGGCAGCTTGACTCCCAGAAGCTATGACAAAACCAGGATCTCAGGATCATAGGATCCTGGAATCACAGAGCCACAGAGACAGCCGGACTCTGAGGAGTTCTGACACAACCGGGATCACAGGAATGACAGGCTCCAGTCAGAAATGGCAAGGGCAAGTAGCACTAGAGAAAATCAGATAGCTGGAGGCAAGCGAAGAACATAAGCAACAGAAACCAAGATAACTTGGCATCATCAGAACCCAATTCTCCCACCATAGAAAGCCCTGGATACACCATTACACCGGAAAAGGAAGACTCCGATTTAGAATCACTTCTCATGATGACTTTAAGAAGAGCATAAATAACTCCCATAAAAAAATACAGAAGAACACAGGTAAACAGATAGAAGCCATTAAAGAGCAAACACAAAAATCCCTTAAAGAATTACAGGAAAAACAATCAAATGGATAAAGGAAATGAATAAAACCATATTAGATATTTCTTTTTTTCCAATTATTTTGAAATTTAAAAAAAATTTTATTAAATATGTTCTTCATTTACATTTCAAGTGTTATACCCTTTCCCTATTTCCCCCTCCCAAGGAAACCCCATCTTATCCTCCCACCGCTGCCTCCAAGAAGATGCCCCATCCACCCAACCAACTCCCACCTACTGCCCCTCAATTTCCCCATGCTGAGGTATCAAGCTTTCATAGGACCAAGGACCTCTCCTCCCACTGAGGCTCAACAAGGTATTCCTCTGCCACACTTTTGGTTGGAACCATGTGTACAGCTTGGTTGATGACTTAGTCCCTGGGAGCCCTGGGGTGAAAAGACAGCATTTTTAACAAATGGTACTGTTTCAGCTGGCGGTCAGCATGTGGAAAAATGCAAATCAACCCATTCTTATCTCCTTGTACAAAGCTCTGATCCAAGTGGATCAAGGGCCTCCAGATAAAACCAGATACACTGAAACTTATAGAGGAGAAAGTGGGGAAGAACCTTGAACATATGGGCACAGAGGAAAATTTTCCTGAACAGAACACCAATGGCTTATGCTCTAAGAACAAGAATCAACAAATGAGACCTCATATAACTGCAAAGCATCCATAAGGCAATGGACACTGTCAATAGGACAAAGCAGCAATCAACAGATTGGGAAAAGAGCTTTACCAATCCAACATCTGATAGAGGGCTAATATCCAATATACAGAAAGAACTCAAAAAGTTAGACTGCAGAGAATCAAATAACCCTATTTAAAAATGGGGTACAGAGCTAAACAAAGAATTTTCAACTGTGGAATATCAAATGGCTGAGAAACACCTAAGGAAATGTCCAACATCCTTAGTCATTAGGGAAATGCAAGTCAAAACCTCCCTGAGATTCCACCTCACACCAGTCAGAATGGCTAAAATAAAAAACTCAGGTAACAGCAGATGCAGACAATGATGTGGAGAAAGAGGAATACTCCTCCGTTGCTGGTGGGATTGCAAGCTTGTGAAACCACTCTGGAAATCAGTTTGGTGGTTCCTCAGAAAATTTGACATCTGAGGACTCAGCTATATCACTCCTGGGCATATACCCAGAAGATGCTCCAATGTGTAATAAGAACACATACTCTACTATGTTCATAGCAGCCTTATTTATAATATCCAGAAGATGGAAAGAATCAAGTTGTCCTTTAACAGATGATTAGATAGAGATATGTGGTATATTTATACAATTGGAATACTACTCAGCTCTTAAACACAATGAATGCATGAAATTCTTAGGCAAATGGATGGAACTAGAAAATATCATCCTGGGTGAGGTAACCCAATCACAAAAGAACATGGTAGGAACTCACTGATAAGTGAATATTAGCCCAAAATCTCAGAATATCCAAGACACAATTCACAGACCACATGAAGCTCAAAAAGTAAGATCAAAGTGTGGATGCTTCCGTTCTTCTGAGAAGGGGAACAAAATACTCACATGAACAAATTTGGAGATAGTGTAGAACAGAGACTGAAGGAAAGGCCATCCAAAGACTGTTCCACCTAGGAATTCATCCCATATACAGTCACCAAACACCGACACTATTGATGAGGCCAAGAAATGCTTACTCAAAAGGAGCCTGATATAGCTGTCTCCTGAGAGGCCCTGCCAAGCTTTACAAAATATAGAGGCAAATACTCACAGCCAAACCATAGGACTGAGCATGGGGTCCCCAATAGAGGAATTAGAGAAAGGACTGAAGGAGCTGAAGTGGTTTGCAACCTCATAGGAAGAACAACAATATCAACCAACCAGAAACCCCAGAGCTCCCAGGGACCGAGCCATCAACCAAGTGGTACACATGGCTCCGGCTGCCTACGTAGCAGAAGATGGCCTTGTCAGGCATCAATGGAAGGAGAGGGCCTTGGGCCTGGTGGCTCAATAGATGCCCCAGAGTAGGGGAATCGAGTGCAGGGTAATGGAAGTGAGGTTGGTGGAGGAACATCCCCACAGAAGCAGAGGGAGGGAGAATGGGATAGAGGAGTTCTGGTTGGGGTGAAGCTGGGAGAGGGCAAACATTTGAAATGTAAGTAAAGAAAATCCAATAAAAAATTCAGTACTTTGTCATAACTAAACCACATTTTTTTCTTCCATTTGCAGAATTATGACAGGTAAAATAAATACAATGGACAATAAACTATAGACAGGTTTATTCCTACCTCAGATCCTGAAAATGACACAAAAGAACTTTTATGAATTATTAGTGCACAGAGACTGCTTGTGTTGGAGCTTGTGATTTTTGTCACTATTCTGAAAAAGAATGCTGGGTGCCGCATCTTCCTTTATTATCTGCCCTCCAAGCCAGTATCTTCCTTTCTGCTTATGCTTCTTTTTCTTTATCATTCTAATGTGTCTATTGTTTATAACTGGTTGATAATTTTACAGAAGTTTGTTTGCAAGTTTAAATGCTTTTCTAACATCTCCACAGTCATTGCCTAGGTGTCAAGACCATTTGACAGAAGAGTCTGAAAATGCACCCAATACCTAATCATCTTCCAGTCCCTTCTACTGTCTGAATTAACCAGATCCTGCCTTTATTTCTTTCAATTGGGTCCCCTCCTCATCCCTGCAAATCAGAACAGATCTTCCCTTCTGCTCTGCATGAGCCTCGAATCAGTGTGAATTTAGTCAATGCTGAGGTCTGAGTGCCTGGAGGCCTGCACAGGTGCATCAGCTTGACCAGCATTCTGTATTTCACACTGCACTCACAAACAGACATTCTGTGTCTTGCCAGGGCCCTTGGAGAATGGCCGTTGCATCCAACTGAAAATCCAGAGGGCTGCCCAGATATAGACGTCTCCTTTTCTGACCCCAGAAATTTTTTATTTTTTATTCCCTGCTTTGCTTTTTCTTCAGAATTTGAAATTTCTCCCACTAGAAAACTGAATCTTTGCCTCATTATTTTTTTCAGTCTTCCTTCCTTCCTTCCTCCTTCCTTTTTTCCTTCCTTCCTTCCTTCCTTCCTTCCTTCCTTTCTTTTTTTTTCTTTTTTTTATTTTCTATATTCTATGTTTACATTCCAAAGGCTTTCCCCTTTCCCAGTTCCCACCCACCATAGTTCCCATAGTTCCTCTCCCCGCCAACTGTTCCCCAATCATTCCCCCTCCCCCCTCGGTTTCTTTACTAAACTGGATGCAATCTTTACAGGCCCAGGGTCCTCTCCTTTCTTCTTCTTGGGAATCATTTGACTTGCTATTTGTGTATTGAGTATTTAGGGCTTCTGGGCTCATTAATATCCACTTATCAGTGATTGCATTTCATGTGCATTTTTTTGTGATTGGGTTAATTCACTCAGGATGATATTTTCCAGGTCTAACCATTTACCTACAAATTGCATGAATTCATTATTTTTAATTGCTGAGTAGTATTCCATTGTATAAATATACCACATTTTCTGTATCCATTCCTCCTTTGAGGGATATTTGGGCTTATCTCTTTGCACTAAGATCAACTCCAAGTGGATCAAGGACCTCCACATAAAACCAGACACACTGAAACTATTAGAAAAGAAACTTGGGAAGACTCTGGAGGACTTGGGCACAGGGGAAAAGTTCCTGAACAGAACACCAATAGCTTATGCTCTAAGATCAAGAATTGACAAATGGGACCTCATAAAATTACAAAGTTTCTGCAAAGCAAAGGACACTGTCAGAAGGACAAAACGGCAACCAACAAAGTGGGAAAAGATCTTCACCAACCCCACATCCGACAGAGGGCTAATATCCAATATATACAAAGAACTCAAGAAGTTAGACCGCAAAGAAACAAATAACCCTATCAAAAATGGGGCACAGAGCTAAACAAAGAATTTTCACCAGAAAAAATTCGGATGGCCGAGAAACACCTTAAAAGATGTTCAACATCATTAGTCATCAGGGAAATGCAAATCAAAACAACCCTGAGATTCCACCTCACACCAGTCAGAATGGCTAAGATTAAAAACTCAAGAGACAACAAGTGCTGGCGAGGATGTGGAGAAAGAGGAACACTCCTCCACTGTTGGTGGGATTGCAAAATGGTAAAACGCTCTGGAAATCAGTTTGGCAGTTCCTCAGAAAATTGGGCATGACACTTCCAGAGGACCCTGGCATACCACTCCTGGGCATATACCCAGAGGATTCCCCTGCATACAATAAAGACACATGCTCCACTATGTTTATAGCAGCCTTGTTTATAATAGCCAGAAATTGGAAGGAGCCCTTCCTTTCTTTCTATGTCTCTCTCTTTCTTCCTCCGTTCCTCTCCTCTCCCCTCCCCTCTCTTCTCTCGCCCTCTCCTCTTCTGAGCATTTATTTGCTCAGAATCCTACTTTTCTTCAGTGCCCACGCCAGGCTTTTGGCATTCCTCCAGAGCTAGGCAAATTCTTTGCAATTCTCTCCATACAATTTGGATTGTATTGTGATTTATTCTTTACTCTTATCCTCATTGTAGGGAAGAGACCATATATTATTTATTATTGTATCAAAGTAAATATGTTTATTTTACTAAGATTCACTCATCCTTTTCATCTAACTATGAGCACAGTGACATTTTCTAAAATCACTACACCTATATTTTTACAAACCAGTCATTGTCAAGTGAAAAATCTGTCACTCCAACTAATAATATCTGACTATTTTATTTTAAAATAATCCCCTAGCCTGATTATAAATGGGAGAACAAAGTTACTCTTGGAAGATTATCACTACCCAGCTACAAGTCACATTCTGGCTTCTTATATCAAATGTGCTGGGACAGCTGATGTGGTTGTTTCATAGTCCATGTAGAATGATTAGCCCTTTATCCACCAATCCCCCTACCTCAGAAAGAACAAAGTTTGGATTCCTTAAAAGAAAGAAAATCAACCTGAGCAGTTGGGAAGCCAGCTAGGTCATAGTATAGAAACCATCTATAAACTCAAATAGAGTTTGAGAATACAACGTAGAGAATAAATAGCACACAATAGGACATCAAGCACTGTCTGCCATTCTGATAAACACCAAGTTTCTCTGTCCAATTTTCTTCTCTAGTTTGTGTGCTTTCGTTAGACTCTGAGTTACACTTCTACACATTGCTGCAGACTTAATAAAGATATTTCATTTTTCTCTGGTGTGTTTCCAGAGACCTAGCATACAGTGAAGGTTTTATGGTGCTCTGCGGTGCGGCAGATGTCTTCCCATTGGCTTAAGTCCTGTTGACATTTGGAGATGTGGATTAATTGAGCTACGGAATGAAATTTAATTAAAATTAAATACAGACTTGGCCATTGTATCTGTTCATTTCCTGCACTCCAGCATGTGTATTTGTAAGCAGTGCCATAGTTAATATGTTTAATCAGTATACTCTGTGGGGGAAGAGATGCTTTGTTTTACATGGAAAGACTGGGGCTTTGATGGATGCTGGGTTGAGTTTCACTGCACATAATGCAAGCTCTGTAAATGGTGCCACTGATGAGCCTCAGAGGGCTACCTGAGAGAGCATGGTGGCCCCTCAGGAATCCAGAAAGAAACAACATGTCATAGACAATGTTTAGTGGTGTCTTCTAAATTGGCATAACACGACCACAGGAATCTCATCTATTACCCATTAACATGTTGCCATAGTATTTTTTCCAACCAAATATCCATTCATGCTATTACTCAACCAACATTGTTATAGTACCAATCATGTACCAATGCAAGGGAAACATTATTACATAAACATAGCAAAACATAGTAATCATATTCTTTCTGCCAATAATCCCAGTTAGGGAAGTTTGGCATTTCTTAAAATAACAAAATAACAATATCATTGATTGTATCCATGTATCCATGTATCCATTTGGCAAAATGGATACATGGATGTTTAAAATCTGAATTCATTTTTTTACATCTTTCCTAGGATATGTGACCTCAGATGACCTGTGTGCCTAGTTTTGCTTAGTTTTTCTTTTTATTCTGTCTAGAATATTCTCTAGGATGTCCCACACATGGGAAAAAACACTAACTTCCAAGCGTAGTACAGATAAAAATCATTTTTTGATATCATTATGATATCAAAAATGCATTGTGCTAATTGGGACTTGTGGCAGCCTTGTGCTGAGAACCATTTCAAAGACCTCCTCCTGGGGTAGGAGGACTTTCCTGATTACTGAAGGGACAACTGAACTATATCCTAGCAGCAATCGAAGCAACAGGAGTCTTTCTTCATCTTCTATCTATATTTCTCCATATTTTAACCTTCCATTTGAAAATAATCAAGGCAAACACATCTTCTCCATAATATGTTAAAAGGTTTCTATTGGATTAGGAGTAGGTTGGGCATTCACTGTTTGGGCAATCTACTGTTAACCTTTTAGGGTCACCAGTATCACCTACTTCTTCAGGGAATCACACGTCCTACACCTGTGTACCTTAGAGGAAAGTACGTAAGCTGCAGAGGGAACTAGTTAATCTGTCCTGCTACTAGTGGCCTCTGTATTTGGTTCAGAACTGGACATCTGATCCTAGTCATCCAACAATACCACATTCTAAGACTATGAGTCATGAGAGGGTGCTATTCATATGTCCTCTTCTTCCCCCAGAGGGAAAGTTTCTGAAAATGGTGTGAACCCAAAAGAAGCTCTGGAACCATGTGGACAGTGACCCTACCATGCCTCTACTATCCTCTGCTATCTCTGCCAACAAGTGTTGGTTCAGGTTGGTTTGAGTTGGCTTTCTGGATGCAACACTCAAAAGAACCAGAGCTGCTAAGCTTTATCTTGATCCCAGAATTCATGTAGGGCTGTAATCATAAACATCACATTCTCTACTCTGTATGTTGCTATTAACAAGAGTTCAGCTCTCATCACTAACCAGCTCAGTGTCTGAAATGTGTGCATTCAAGGCTAATTTCCTTAAAATGAGAGAATTAAAATAGAAATAAATTATAAGGCAATTTAAATAAACAATCTTGTTTTTTAGTAAACCTGTTTAACTTTATCTGCTCAAAAAATGTTTTTACTACTTTTGTACATGGTGTTTGTTGACTCATTCAAGATCACCAAAAAGTTTCAACTGATGTGTGAGTGAGAAAGAGACAGTTTTAAATATCTTATATTGATGTAGCCTCATATAATTGTCCCCCAAGAAATACCATGGCCCCATTCTGTGATATATGCTAGAGTTAACTATCTTAGCACCTGGAAATTATTCTTTATGTTCCCTGCATAGTATATGAAGGTTGTGTGTTCCTATAAATTACAAAGTAACACTTTTTCCTCAGATGAATTATATTGCTTCTAGCTATTGGTTCACACTGGCTCAATAAATAGGCACACCATGCATTTTTCTGGCATACATTTTCTATTCTGTATCAGATATACTTACTTTATATAAATAGTATCCTACCCTGTATTTATTTTGGGGATCACTTTGAAGTTATGGCAGCGAAAGCCTGTCAATTTTCTTCCTACTCTTATTTTATGAATTTAATCCTGTTCTTTTTACATTTGAAAAATCTGTATTTATGTTTCAAAAATCTGTGCTAGGATTGAACACAGACTAGGCCAGGGTTCTACCTCAGAGCTATATTTTTGACTATAATTTTGATCTTTTCTAACTCTTGTTATTTTTATAAACATAATGACTTTAATGGCAAAATATCATCTAAACTATGATTATTGCATAAATGACATGGTATTTGTTGAACCTAAGTTATAAGTTGTCATATTATTTTTGGTCACATCAGGGATGATTTTTTTTACTCATTGATCTAATTAAAGATACTCAAAACAATTACTATATTAAAGAAAGAATCATTAATTTCTTCTCATTTATTGGTCACTTCTAGACCTTGATTACATTAACAAAATGGGTTCAAAGAGTGAAAAAGAAAGGAAAAGAAAATGCTTATAACTTTAACTCTTGGTAAGAAGACTAATTTTCATTGGAGACATAGTAGCCATGTCTCTTGTCTTACCCCAGTCAATGCAGCCTAGTGTCTGATCTCACATGGAACACAGCCTTAATAAATATTTGTTGGATGAGGAAACAGTGAATAAAGAAGTAGCAGCATTCATAGTTTGTGCTTTGTTTATTCAGCCATATGCACTGAGCACACAATGCACATAACATTGTGCTATGGACTTTAGGAGATGAATGGATGGATGGCCTGCAGTGAACTAGGGAAGAGCTAATGTAGCTTTACAAGAATATCTAGAATGCCATTCTGGAGACACAGGAGACACAGTACAATAAGAATAGATCCCAAAGACTGCTGAGAGCAGGAGAAATAGTCTTTCCCATGTAGTTGCTACAGGAATATAGGTATATATATACCTATATGCCTGTAGCAACTATTAATGAAGAAAGAGGCCATGAATTTAACAGAGAGCAAGAAGGAGTATATGAGGGAGTTTGGAGTAAAGAGAGGGAAGAGGAAATGATGTAATTATATTATAACCTCAAACATAAAAGAAATAATTAAAAATATGAGTGGGAATGGTCTGGAAAAGGAGTGGTTGCTAGGGAACTGGGTTGCATCTATTTATTGCAGTACTTCCCCTTGCAAGAGTAGGTTTCTGAGGACTACTCAAAAGGTGCAACTGACCAGTTAGGAAGAGAACGTCCAGCCATCCTTTCCCTAAGCACAGTGCAATGTCTATGATTTGGAACTGCAGCTGTTGGCGTCCTCTTATTTATTAGGCCCCATGCCCTTGCCCTAAAGAAGCCACACCCACTTTTTATTTGTGTGTAACAAACTTTTTATTTGTGTGTAACAAACTTTTTATTTGTGTGTAACAAACCAGTTTGTCAGTACTCAGTTTTTCATTAGTAATCAATCTTGCTGAGTTTTGTTTTTGAGATAGTAATTCAGTGCTCTTTTGAAGTGTAGTAGACACACTCTCCTTTGGGGGGGGGGTCCTGTATTTCTTTTTCTTTCTTTTAATGGATATTTTCTTTATTTACATTTCAAATGTTATCCCCTTTCCAGGTGTCCCCTCAGAAACCTCCTACCCCATCTCCCCTCCTCCTGCCTCTGTGAGGGTGCTCTGCCACTCACCCACCCACCTACCCATCCACTCCTGCCTTCCCGCCCTGGCATTTCCATACACTGGGGCATCAAACTCCCTCAGGCCCAAGGGCCGTTCCTCCCACTGTTGTCCAACAAGGCCATTCTCTGCCACATATGCAGCCAGAACCATGGGTCCCTCCATGTGCATTCTTTGGTTGATGGTCTAGTCCCTGGGAGCTCCGAGTTGTCTGGCCAGCCAGTTGACACTATTGCTCCCCGCAAGGGGCTGCAAACCACCTCCTTGTTGATGTCTCACAGTACTTACCCTGCAGCATCGGCTTAGTGCTCTGCTGCAACTGCTCTCATTGCCACCCCACCCACAGGAGTGTATGGCCAGCACAGGTTCAGTGTTACTTATAGCATTATGTACTTGAGGAGCAAGATGCCCAGGAAACCTTCCATGACAGATTCGTAATTTATGTTTAAAACCAAATGAAGGAATGAGGATTGTTTCTAATATTCAGGTACAGATCAAGGTAAGATAAATCTACAGTGAGTCTCCTTTTATTGAAAATGTAAGAGAATAATTACTTTTACAATTAAGATGCAGTTTAAGTGGATGAATGTCTTCAGGATAACCTCACTGCTGCCTGAATGATATTCTACCCTTACATGTTTCTCAGAGTGCTACCAGGGAAGGTAACAGTCAAGTGTTGGAGACAGGACCACAAGGTGAAGCCTACTCCCATGACTTCTCTCTTGCTTCATTTGCATTGCTTCATGGGTTCATTAATTGCAGGATATTGAGTGAGTATGACATGTAGTTTTCAAATCTCAGGATGCTTACTCTTCTTTTTTAATTAGATATTTACTTTATTTATATTTCAAATAGTATCTCCTTTCCCCCTTACCCCTCCGAAAACTCCTTATCACATCTCCCCTCCTGCTTCTCACCAATTTCCTGACTGGCATTCACCTACTCTGGGGCATCAAGCCTTCACAGGACCAATGGCCTCTCCTCTCTTTGATGTCTGAAAAGGCCATCCTCTGCTACATATGCAGTTGGAGCCATGGGTCCCTCCATGTGTACTCTTTGATTGGTGGTTTAGTCCCTGGGAGCTCTGGGGGTACTGGTTGGTACATATTATTGTTCCTCCTGTGGGGCTGCAAACCTCTTCAGCTCTTGGGTCCTTTCTCTAGCTGCTACATTGGAGACCCTATGCTCAGTCTATTGGTTAGTTGTGAGCCCTGAGTATTTTGATATACTTTCCAATAAGGATTAAAGTACCCACCCTTTGGTCTTCCTTCTTCTTGAGCTTCATGTGATCTGTGAGTTGTACCTTGAGTATTCCAAGCTTTGGGGCTAATATCCACTTATCAGTGAGTGCATACCCTGTATATTCTTTTGTGATGGGGTTAGTTCACTCAGGATGCTATTTTCTAGTTCCATCCATTTGCCTAAGAATTTCATGAATTCATCATTTTTAATAGCTGAGTAGCACCCATTGTGTAGATATACCACATTTTCTGTATTAATTCCTATGTTGAGGGACATTTGGGTTCTTTCCAGCTTCTGTCTATTACAAATAAGACTGCTATGAACATAGTGGAACATGTGTCCTTATTACATGTTGGAGCATCTTCTGGGTATATGCCCAGGAGTGGTATTTCTTTAGGTGTTTCTCAGCCATCCAGTATTCCTCAGTTAAGATTCTTTGTTTAGCAAACTAAAAGAAAAAAACCACATGGTCATCTCATTAGATGCTGAAAAAGCATTTGACAAAATTCAGCATCCTTTCATGCTAAAGTCTTGGAAAGAGCAGGAATTCAAGGCCCATACCTAAACATAGTAAAAGCAATCTACAGCAAACCAGTAGCCAACATCAAAATAAATGGAGAGAAACTTGAAGCAATCCCACTAAAATCAGGGACTAGACAAGGCTCCATATCTTTTCAATATAGTACTTGAAGTTCTAGCGAGAGCAATTAGACAACATAAGGAAGTCAAAGGCATACAAATTGGGAAGGAAGAAGTCAAACTATCATTATTTGCAGACGATATGATAGTTTACTTAAGTGACCCAAAAAACTCCACCAAAGAACTTCTACAGCTGATAAACAACTTCAGCAAAGTGGCTGGTTATAAAATTAATTCAGGCAAATCAGTAACCTTCTTGTACTCAAAGGACAAGCGGGCTGAGAAAGAAGTTAGGGAAATAACACCCTTCACAATAGCCACAAACAACATAAAGTACCTTGGCGTAACTCTAACCAAACAAGCGAAAGATCTGTATGACAGGAACTTCAAGTCCTTGAAGAAAGAAGTCGAAGAAGACCTCAGAAGATGGAAAAATGTTTCTTGCTCCTGGATTGGCAGGATCAATATAGTAAAAATGGCCATCTTGCCAAAAGCAATATACAGATTCAATGCGATCCCCATCAAAATCCCAACTCAATTCTTCATAGATCTAGAAAGAGCAATTCTCAAATTCATCTGGAGCAACAAAAAACCCAGGATAGCTAAAACTATTCTCAACAATAAAAGGACTTCTGGGGGAATCAATATCCCTGACCTTAAGCAGTACTACAGAACAATTGTGTTAAAAACTGCATGGTATTGGTACAACAACAGGCAAGTAGATCAATGGAATAGGATTGAAGACCCAGAAATTAACCCACAGACTTATGGTCACTTGATCTTTGATAAAGGAGCCACAACCATCCAGTGGAATAAAGATAGCCTTTTCAACAAATGGTGCTGGTTCAACTGGAGGTCAACATGCAGAAGAATGCGAATTGACCCACTCTTATCTCTTTGCACTAAGATCAACTCCAAGTGGATCAAGGACCTCCACATAAAACCAGACACACTGAAACTATTAGAAAAGAAACTTGGGAAGACCCTGGAGGACATGGGCACAGGGGGAAAGTTCCTGAACAGAACACCAATAGCTTACTCACTAAGATCAAGAATTGACAAATGGGACCTCATAAAATTACAAAGTTTCTGTAAGGCAAAGGACACTGTCAGAAGGACAAAACGGCAACCAACAAAGTGGGAAAAGATCTTTACCAACCCCACATCCAACAAAGGGCTAATATCCAATATATACAAAGAACTCAAGAAGTTAGATCCCAAAGAACCAAATAACCCTATCAAAAAATGGGGTACAGAGCTAAACAAAGAATTTTCACAAGAAATTCGGATGGCCGAGAAACACCTTAAGAGATGTTCAACATCATTAGTCATCAGGGAAATGCAAATCAAAACAACCCTGAGATTCCACCTCACTCCAGTCAGAATGGCTAAGATCAAAAACTCAAGAGACAACAAGTGCTGGCGAGGATGTAGAGAAAGAGGAACACTCCTCCACTGTTGGTGGGATTGCAAAATGGTAAAACCGCTCTGGAAATCAGTGTGGCGGTTCCTCAGAAAATTGGGCATGTCACTTCCAGAGGACCCTGGCATACCACTCCTGGGCATATACCCAGAGGATTCCCCTACATACAATAAAGACACATGCTCCACTATGTTTATAGCAGCCTTGTTTATAATAGCCAGAAATTGGAAGGAGCCCAAATATCCCTCAAAGGAGGAATGGATACAGAAAATATGGTATATTTATACAATGGAATAACTACTCAGCAATTAAAAATAATGAATTCATGCAATTTGTAGGTAAATGGTTAGACCTGGAAAATATCATCCTGAGTGAGTTAACCCAATCACAAAAGAATACACATGCAATGCAATCACTGATAAGTGGATATTAATGAGCCCAGAAGCCCTAAATACTCAAGCCACAATTAGCAAGTCAAATGATTCCCAAGAAGAAGAAAGGAGAGGACCCTGGGCCTGTAAAGATTGGATCCAGTTTTGTAGAGAAACCGTGGGGGGAGGGGGAATGATTGGTAAATAGTTGGGGGGGAGATGAATTATGGGACGTATGGTGGGGGGGGACTGGGATAGGGGAAAACCTTTGGAATATAAACAGACCATAGAAAATAAAAATTAAAAAAAAAAGATTCTTTGTTTAGCTCTGTACCCCATTTTTAATAGGGTTATTTGCTTCTCTGGAGTCTAGCTTCTTGTGTTCTTTGTATATATTGGATATTAGCCCTCTATTGGATGTAGGATTGGTAAAGATTTTTTTCCCAATCTCTTGGATGCTTACTCTTCTTAAAAAATATTGAAGAAATCACACATTTCATTTAAAAAGCATAAAATTTTCAAAAGGAAATTTAGAAATTGGCATGATTCATACCTTTGCCTTATCTCCATGTATCTCTTAACAACTAGATTATTTTTCTCTGCTCTGCATTAACTCCATTTTGAAAAATCACCTTTTTTGTGTTTTGTTTTGTTTTGTTTTGCTTTGCTTTGCTTTGCTTTGCTTTTGCATAGGAACTCATGTAGCTCAGACTGACCTTTAACTTTCTATGTACCTGTAGCAACACTTAAACTGAATCTCCTGCTTCTAACTCTTGTGTGTTGGATTTATATGGTACACATATTCAACATTCAGTTTGGTTAGGTTTGTTATTGTGGTTGAAGTAAATAAAGACATCTGGCATCATATTGTCATGTAATTGGAAAAGACTATCTTGATCATCACTCTAAGCAATTCTGGACATTCTTTTTCAATACTACACCAACAACTTAAAGGTAGTAATTTCTCTTTTGACATAAATATTTTTATTGGAAATAGATTCTTTTCTCTTACACTGTACCCTGACTACGTTTTCCCTCCCTTTACTCCTCCCAGTTCCCCCCCACACTCCTTCCCGGCCCTGATCTGCTCCCTATCTCTCTCTCACTGAAACAGAGTGAGCTAATGAGGGATAATTACCACATGTGACAAACTATAAGATAAAACAAGAATATCACTTTCAGGCTTAGCCAGAGGCCAGCTTCAACATTACAGGGTAAACTGAGGAAGGCAACAAATGTGGAGTTCATGCTGATAGCAACTGACGTTATACCCTGCTGACAGTGGCAGGTGATTTATGAGGTCAGCACTGGTATTGCTGATTGGAGCAAAATTTAATTTATCTAGGGAAATTAATCTCTGTAACTGGCAAGAAACTCTGAACTCTTTAATTTCTTAGGAGCCCAGCAAAAAAGAAGAGAGAAAATCATGCAAACACACATGAGTACTCGCCCCCACACACACACATACACACACACACACTGGATGGAGTAAAGCAGCCTCCAATCATATTACACACAGACATATATACATGTATATATTTAGTGGATAAAGAAAGGCTCTAGCAAGCTCTAGATATTTTACATTGTATATACATATATGCATATATACCCATGTACACATGCACACATTCACATATGCATTTATACATATGTATATATACTTATATACATAAATGTATATAGAGAGACATATACAGATATATAGATATACACATATGCATATATACATATATATATACCTAAATGCATATATAGACATATGCCCATATACATAAGTTTATAAATACATATATGCATATATGCACACGTGATATATGCATCTATACATATATACACATATATATACATATACATATATACATATGCATATATACCCATGTACAAATGTACATATATATGTACGTACATATGTACATGTATTCATATACACATCATACAACATGTATATTCATGAACACTTACAAACACACACATACATACCTATATACATATATACACATATACACCTTTATACATAAATATGTATAGATACATGTATATGTGTATGTTAATATGATCTGTATATATATACATATATATGTATATCTATCTATCTATCTATCTATCTATATATATATATGCTGACAGCAACCAACCCCCCCTGCAGACAGTGACTGACAATTTTCTAGATCAGCACTAGTAGTGCTGATTGGAGAACTATGTGTATACATGTGTATATATATATACACACACACATGTATATATACTCATATATAGAGAGACATCTATATATACATATATGTACATATACATATACTCATATATTCATGTATACATATATATATACATACATACATACATACATACATACACAGTTGCTGGGTAGAGCAAGCTGTAACCTTGTTTTTTTTATTGGATATGTACTTTGTTTACATTTCGTTTCCATTTTCCTGGTTCCCCATCCCTCAAAGGTCCCATATGCCCTTTTCCCTTCCCTTGTTCCCCCATCCTCCCCTTCCCACTTCCCTGTTCTGGTATTCACCTACATTGATGCATTGAGTCTTTCCAGAACCAGGGTTCACTCCTTCCTTCTTCTCAGGCATCATTTGGTATGTGGATTGTGTCTTTGGTGTTCCAAGATTCTAGGCTAATATCCACTTATCAGTGAGTGCGTACCATGGGTATTCTTTTAAGACTGGGTTACCTCACTTAGTATGATGTTCTCCACCTCCATCTATTAGTTTAAGAATTTCATGAATTCATTGTTTCTAATGGCTGAATAGTACTCCATTGTGTATATATACCACATTTTTTCTATCCATTCCTCCGTTGAGGGACATCTGGGTTCTTTCCAGCTTCTGGCTATTATAAATAAGGCTGCTCATAATATGTTCACTATGCTATGAACATAGTGGAGCATGTATCCTTATTGCATGCTGGGGTATCTTCTGGGTATATGCCCAAGAGTGGTATGGCAGGGTTCTCCAGAAGTATCTTGTGCAGTTTTCTGAGGAATTGCTAGACTGATTTCCAGAGTGGTTATACCAACTTGCAATCCCACCAGCAGTGAAGGAGTGTCCCTCTTTCTCCACATCCTCACCAACACCTGCTGTTTCCTGAGTTTTTAATCTTCAGGTGAAAAGTCTTTATTTGGCTCTGTACACCATTTTTTGATAGGGTTATTTGGTTTTCTGGGGTCTAACTTCTTGACTTCTTTGTATACATTGGATATTAGGCCTCTGTCAGATATGGGGTTGGTGAAGATCTTTTCCCAATTTGTTGTTTGCCAATTTGTCCTTTGGACAGTATCTTTTGCCTTACAGAAACTTTGTAATTTTATGAGGTCCCATTTGTCTATTCTTGATCTTAGGGCATAAGCAATTGGTGTTCTGTTCATGAATTTTTCCCCCTGAGCCAGTGTCCTCAAGGGTCTTCTGCATTTCTTTAAGAGATTTGTTTGTGTCTTTTTTGTGTTCCTCTAGCAGCATCGTGAAGTGCTTTTAAATCCAACTCTTGTTTTTTCTGGTGTGTTGGGGTATCCAGGCCTTGCTGTGGTTGGCGAATTGGGTTCAGATGCTGCCATATTGCCTTGATTTCTGTTAGTAACATTCCTACGTTTGCCTTTTGCCATCTGTTTATCTCTGGAGTTAGTTGGTCTTATTGTAACTGGTTCGAGTTTGAAGCTCCTGTGAGCCTGGCCTTTGGTGCTGCTGTCGTAGAGGGCGTCCGTGCTCCTGAGATGGAGACTGGGAGGTTTCTGCTACTGGGTTCCGAATTACCTCCTCAGCTCTGCTGGGCATGACCCAAGTCTTCCCCAGGCTTGCTGCTGGACCTGCAATTGGCCTCCTGGACTTTCTAGTTGCAAGCTCTTAAGAATCAGATCTTTTTTCCCACCAATCTGGGCTTTTCTGTTAGATCTTTATGGTGACCTGGGCTCCTCCGTTGGTTCTCTGTGGTGACCTGCTCAGGCCACCAGCTCCAAGTTGGTGGCGGGTCTCAGGGCTCCCACAGGATTCCCTGCAGGACCGGAGGTTCCCTGGTTGGACTGCTGGAACCTAGATGGTGGCGCTCTCAGTCCACAGGGCTCTGTCTGGTTAGCTGTCTGTGGTGTCCTGAGGCAAGATGTCGGCCTCTGGCTGTACTCCAGCACAGACCCACTAGCAGGTTGTTGCCCTCGCTGGTCGGTGCAGAGACTGCCTGCCAAACTGATTTGGCTCTGGGTGCAGACAAGAGCCTGACAAGGTAGTCAATGCTAAGCTAGATCTCTGTCCATGCACCTCATCCCAGCAGCCAGCCATCCACAGTGACACAAGGCAAGGTGGTGGCCTCTCTGCAAGCCCAGCTAGCCGACCCCCCAGTGGTTGGCAACAGCCACTGAGCTGTAGGTACACTGACCTCCCTCCGAGCTCCTCTGGCCGTGCTCAGGCAAGAGCCTGATGGGGTAGTCGATGCTAGGCTAGGTCTCTGTCCACGCACCTGACCCCGGCCACCAGCCATCCACAGTGACCCAAGGCAAGATGGGGGCCTCACTACAAGCTCAGAGAGCTGGTCCCCAGTGGTTGGCCACAGCTAGCCGCCGAGCTGTAGGTGCACAGACCTCCCACCAAGCTCCTCTGGCTTTGTGCACAGGCAAGAGCCTGACGGAGTAGTCTATGCTAGGCTAGGTCTCTGTCCACACACCTGACCCCAGCAGCCAGCAGTCCGCAGTGACCCGAGGCAAGATGGCAGCCTTGCTGCAAGCCCTGCAAGTCGGTCTCCTTAATGTTTTGATTATTATGTGTTGAGGGGGCTTTTTTCACCAGTCTATTTGGTGATGTTTATGCTTCCTGTACCTTTATAGACACCTTCTTCCTTAGCTTGGGAACATTTTTTCCTGTGATTTTGTTGAAATATTTTCTGGGCATTTGAACACAGTTTCTTCCCCTTCCTCTATTCCTATTATTCATAGATTTGGTCCTTTCATAACATCTTAGATTTCATGTATGTCTAGTTTCAGAATCTCCTTCTATTATCTCTTCTATCTCTTGTATTCTGTTGATGAAGCTTGCCTCTGCAGCTCCTGTTTGAATTACTAAATTTTTCACTTCTAGAATTCCCCCAGATTGATTTTTTGTTAGGTTTTTGATTGTTTGTTTTGTTTCTTATTGATTCCATTTTTATATTCCGGTCTTTAACATTTTTATTTGTTTTCTTCCACTGTTTGCTAATTTGTATTCCTGGATTTCACTCAGTGATCTATTTCTTTCTTTTCACTGTTTGTGCTTTCCTGGACTTCTTTAAGAAATGTATTCATTTCCTTTCTAAAGGCCTCTATAATCCTTCTTTAGACAATATTAAGGCTTTTTTCTTAGGCTTCAGCTATGTTGGAATATTTAGAGTCTACTGTTCTAGGGTAGCTGAAGTCTAGAGGAAAAATACTATCCAGACTCTGGGTAGTTTGTTGACTCTATTTTTATACCATCATCTAGGCATCCTGGATTGGGACAATCCTAGGTCTAGGTGCTGATTTAGGTTTGTCTTTGCTGGGTGGGTATTTTGCTCGTTGATTTCTATTTCTCCAATGGATTTTTGGAGATCATGATGACTGTGAGTTGCCTGGTAGAAAATTTTCTTTGAATCTACAAGGTGTGTACACTAGAGTTTCCTGGTAAACTGCATTCAGATATGAAGATAGACGGGGTCTGAAGGGGTTCACCGAAGAGAGGAGAGCAGAATGTGCAACAAGTATCTTTTTATTTTGTCTCCTTGGAATGGGTGTAGGCAGTGAAGAAAGGTTACCCTTGAAGATCTGCTATAGTGCCGGGAATGAGACAGATGGTTGGATCGAGAGCAGCAGTTCTCAGCCTGAGAGTTGTGACCCCTACTTAGTGGGTCAGACAACCCATTCACAGGGGATACATAGCAGACACCCTGCATATCAGATGTTTACATTAGCATTCATAACAGTATCAAAATTACAATTATAAATAGCAACAAAATAATTTTATGGTTGAAGATCACCATAACATGTGGAATTGTCTTAAAAGTTTGCAGCATTAGGAAGGTTGAAAATCACTGAGGTAAAGAAACATAAAGAGTTTACTTCCTTCCTGTGCATTATCAGGGAGTACCTTCTGGAGGTGGGGGCAATAGCGGGGTTATAGATATTAGGAAAAGCATGTCTGTGGGATTGATGTTGATGTTCTATTGCAGCGACAGAAATGGGAAGAAGGAGTAAGGTTTGGAGGGAGCTTGAGGGTAAAGAAGGTCTTCAAGTGGCTCAGCCGGTGTGTTCCCAGTAAATGCACACTGGTGTTGGAACCTGGGATACTGGGTTGAGTTGGGGGAAGGAAGGTTGGTGAAGGAGAACTTTAATTCTTTGAGGATGAGGTCAAAGAAGAAAGGGAGACCACAAGTATTCTGCTACTAAGTTGAAGATGAGTCTGGGGGTATTAGGACTGGGGGGACAGAAGGAGAGGTAAAGATCTGCAGTTGCCTACATGCTACCCTAAGGTAGTATTTTCTTAACATTGAGATGTAAAAGAACTTCATCTTTCCCTTTAAATGAGTCTGCTATCATATGAGACCTGGTAGCATCAGGTTTTCTGACTTGGTCATAGGTGACTGGAAGATTGATCTGACTGGAGCATCATGGGAATGAATGAAGAATAGAACACAGACACAAGTAGAGAAGCACTGGAATCAGTAGGCTGTGCTCACTGCTGGAGCATAAACTACTGTAACAACAAGGAAACTCGGGAAATCTTTCAAGCTATTTCTCAGCACAGGAGGAGGAGTTGGCTAGTCTCAGTGTGAGAGCTGTGTAGGGGAGCCTTTTAGTTCCTCAGAGGAGCTATATGTGCACACAATCAACAACTATTAGGAAGCACTCATATTTGCATATACTGTTAATATCCACTCCAGGACTAAAGGAAGGATTTGTCACATCTAAGGCCTTGGTCCTTGTCAGTTAAACAAGCTGGCCCAGGACTTCCTCTGCTCCTCATACATTCTTTCAGGAATTCCTTTGCTCCCTGCAATGGGTAACTTATTAGCCAAGTTAAACAGATCTTAAAATATGAATAGATTCTCTTATATAATGCCAAAGTAATAATTTTAATACCACCACTTATCTCGGAAATATACTTAAATATTATGAGCCTGTCATTTTTTGATAGAAAATACTTTTCTAAAATTCTGATTTTACTTAAGCATTCAATTTAATACTGGTAATAAATACTGTCAGTCTTCCTTAAAATGACAACTATACTGTGTTCATGTTTGAAAAAAATTCAAGCAAAGACCCCACATAAAAGTATGATTCCATGACAAATGTAACTAGGTCCATCTGCACCCCACTCACATGTGTGCCTTTATCCTGGGCAGCTGTTCTATAAGAACGTGAAGGTGAGAAGCTTCCTGTGTACCTTCTGTTCCTCTGAAGTATTAAAAATACCTGTATGTCAGACAAACATTGGACAAGGTTGGAGAACCCTGTATAATAGTGAGGGGAAGGATTGAACACCCTCAAGTAGATGACAACCCCACAGATTGACCACAGTGTCAACTAATCTGGACCCCTAGGAACTCCTGGAGACTAAGCTACCAACCGAAGAGCATACACAGGCTGGTACAAGGATCCCAACACATATGTACCAGAAGGACTTCCTTGTCACTGGGAGAAGATGTGCCTAATCCAATAGAGACAAGGATGAGCTTGTACCAGGGTAATGAGATAGTGGGAGTGGGTGGGGTGGGGCTTCCCGCTCAGAAGAGAAGGGGGAAAATGGGCTGAGGAACTCTGTGAGGGAGGACTGGGTATGGTGATAATATTTGGGAAATTAATTGATATATGATTAATTAATTAGTTACATGTTTATACAAGGACAGAGATTCAATAAAATTATATGGGAGTATCTTCTGTTTTATCAAAAGCATTCCCAAATAAAACTGAAGGAATGTGTGTGTGTGTGTGTGTGCCTGTATGTGTGTGTGTGTGTGTGTGTGTGTGTGTGTGTGAGTCCATGTATGTGTGTGTGCCTGTGCTTGTATGTGTGTGCACACACACCTGAGTATATGTACAGTGCTATAATGAGTACAACTGAAGTTTGCTGTCATTGCATCGATGCACACACAGGAACAGGTGGCCTTGCTTGTCACTGCTGTAGCACCTTCTGTGCATGTTTCATTGCTGTGAAAATAACAGGTATCATTTCACTATTACTTTCAAAAGTATTTTGATTTCATGGGTATCTAAATATATCTTAGGGCTCAATGATATTCACAAACCTCCTATTGAGAACCACTTACATATTGTCTGCATAGAATTTTGCTAATGATAAGTTTAGAAGTGGACCAAGTAGTAACAAAGATAATAAATACTAAGTTAATAGTAAAAGATAAAAGGTAAAAATGAGGCTGAAGTATGTGAATTTGCCATTGTAACAGGGAAATCTGAATTATAACAATTTACATAGTTGAACCTATTAGGGCTTATATGAGATCAGTCATGCCATACAAATAGTATAGGTTTAAAATTAGGAATGTTAGTCCATACCTGTAATCCCAATACTTAGGAGATAAAGACATGAATATTAGGAGTTCAAGATCATCCTTGACTATATAGTGAGTCTGAGACTCCATCTCAAAACTAGAGTACAGAGTTTATAGCATATACAGTTAGTATATAATTAGCCTTAAGTACAAGTGAGAAAAGACAGACACCCTTCCAAGAAGGAGCAATGGTATAACCACAAGTTCAGAAATGTACATAATCAGCACATGACATCTCGGACCTACATGAGACTGAAAACCGCATCTGTAGGGCTTGGAAGATAAGGAAAACTGGCATGGAGGAAGACATAGACAACTTGAAAAACCCAAAGAACTCAAAGTAAGCCATTGAATCAGGTGATGATCAATGCATATACCTAAAGATACATTATAGACTGTTATTACATATATAGTTAATGTATTATCAGAATATAGTAGAGCAGGTGACTTAATTACGATGAAGCCAGAGAAAACTATTGCATATAAGATTGAATGAAAAAAGTAATCAGAGCTGTCCAGATGGAGGGGGAGAGGCATATGCTGGGCTGAGGAAATTGCACTGGCAATAATGCGAGAGTATGGGGGGGAAGCCGCACTGTTTGAAAATAGAGTTTTATTCCAATGAAAGGAATGGAAATGTCCAAAGTGCAGTTTCAAGATTGGAAACATAATTTGGATTTATGTAGAATTAATATGCATACCCAGTGGCCTGATAACTCATTAGAGAATTCTTACCCTGCCATATCAGAAGATGATGCTAGTCAACAGATAAGATAGACCTGAAGAAGAGGAGTAACAGACACAAACTTAGCACAGCCAGAGATGCCAGAGGGCAGAGCATGTACAGAGCAGCAGGACTCAAGAGATAGCAAGCTAAACTTGGACAGCATTGTTAGCTTTGTACAGCCATGGTGGAGCAAAAGAGAGATGTGCAATCCCTATGGCTTGGTTCTCTGACACCAAGGTGATGACATCAACAACATGAGACATATTGGGGGAAAATATCTTGGATGAATGTAGTGAGTCTGCTCTGGGGCATGTTGAGTTTCCTGGTGGAAAATTTGGGATAAATTTAAGAGTGATTAGTGTGCATGACTGTTAGATAAAGGGGCGGAAATGCTCCCCAGTGGAGAGAACATATGGGTTACAAAGAGACAGTGTGAAGGCACAAGAATCTTCTGCTGGCAGATGGAAAGGGACAATGGATATTTAAATGAAGGAAAAGAATATGTCAGAAAGCAAGTGGCAGGGCTTAGACTCACCAGATGAGTGGGAGAAACAGTGAAAGGTGCAGGCAGACAGAGCATTTAGTAGACTTGTGTGCTAGAAATAGAAGTAGTTGCTACTGCTAAATAAGAAAGGCAAACAGGCCTTTTATGCCCTGATTTCAGTGAGCCCCTACCTCACTTTTTTTGTAGTTCCTTGACGATCTGAAGTACCTACTGACCTAAGATCATTCCCTGTAAGATGACCAGTTGGAGGGCAGTCCTTTGGGTAGCCCAGCAGCCAGGCTTCCTTCTGCCCATGATCTATAAAGGTCAATGGAAGCCTAGCCTAGTGCTTGAGGATCCATGTTTGCTGAGTGTAGCAAGACCACACTGGGTCTGAAGTGGAGTTGGCATACAATTCAGGGGTATGAAAGCTGTGTCTCTGGATATAGAAAACAAACAAGCAAGCAAACAAATGCTCTGTTAAGATGTGACATCATCCTGCCCTGCTTAGAAGTGTCTCAATCCTTACTTCATCAGCCTTAACTTCAGTAAAAATCAAGTTTCAAGACTTACATTCATTGACATACATTACAGTTCATATTCCATACCTTGTCCAGACCTGTTGAATAGATTTCAGATATCCACTTGTCACCATTCCTATGACTTTTAGGCACTGTAAATAGTTGAGGTTGTCATCTCTAATTATCTATTCTTTATCTTCTCCTTTACTTTCAAAATATTTATTGTATTTCAGCTAAATTTTAGTCATTCCATCTTAATAGGAATACAGAATGACCGTTGAATTTGTTCTATTCATATACTTCTAGTTGTTTAAAGACTATCAGTGAGCACAGCCACATCGCCATTCTATTAACCATGAGGGTGATGATTGTTATTAAAAGGGTGTAGTGCATTCTATAAAGACTAACTACAGTGTATGCTGTAATAAGAGACAGAAAGGTCAGAGAGCTCCTGAAAGCAGAGTTGGCTAGGCAAGACTGAAGACTGTGGAACAAGTGATCCCAGATATATTTGAGAAATTGAGAGAGTTTGTGATGAACAGAGGTGGAATCTGAGCGAGAGGAGGAGTGAGAAAGAATCCACTTTGAGTGTTACAAGTCACAAAGATTCACTTATCATGATGTGTGTGAAATGGTAATTAGAAGTCACTGATGTTTTAAAGCAAGAACAATATGACAGTATTTATAGTTTTATAGCTAGCTATGATTAACCACTGAAAAGTGATGTACAACATAGAACAATAAGCCTTCCTGAGGCAATTCATATGAGCCTCACTTAGGTTGTTCTAGAGGGAGTCTCTCTCTCTCTCTCTCTCTCTCTCTCTCTCTCTCTCTCTCTCTCTCTCTCTCTCTCTCTCTCCCTCTCTCTGTCTCTCTTTGTCTCTGTGTGTGTATGCACATGTGCACACACATTTGTACATACGCTTATGGCTCAGATGTGAAGGCCAGATGACAACCGTCATTGTTCACAGCTACAGTTGCCGAGCTAGATGGTCCAAAACCTTCTCAGGATCCTGTTAGCTCCCTTTCTCCCTTCCCATAGGAGAGCAGGCACTGCTGCCGCTATGTCTGCCTTACATGGGTTCTAGGAATCTGACTTCAGGGCCTCAGGCATGCATGTTAAGCCTTTTCTTCACTGATCTACCTATCTCTGTAGCCCTATCAGCATATTTGTATGTATGTATATATCATACAAAGCTCATTCTTTGTATGATATATATTATACATATATATGTATACGTATATACATATATATGCATATACATAGATGTATATGTCCTGTTTTGATACAAATAAAGGCTTATTTTAGAAACTTCTGTCTTTTCCTACATTACTTTATAGCATAGTATTTTTTCATTTCTATTTTTAATTTGTTTCTTATAATCCATAATGTAGATTTTTATAAATTACCTAACCACAAGCTAGTTGGTAGGTATTTACAAATATTTTACTTTTAAATTATTATAAAATTTGTGGTTATATATGTTCCTATGTATGCATCTTTGTATTGACATGTTATATTTCTAAAGGATATATATTTAAAACTATGAAAATTGATTGGGATTACTATTATGTAAATACTTAGGGAGTAAATTATTTATATTTTAACAAATATTCCAAATTTCCCTCAAAACAAGTTATTCTAATTTATATTCTCATCAACAGTACATAATGAAGCTTATTACATACATCTTCAAACTCCATTTCTCCTTTTAAAATGTTTAAATAATATTTGTATTAGTTCTTTGGGAATGTCATACAAGGTGGTTGAGTCACATGCGTCTCACCTACACCGCCTCTGAGGTCTACCCCCAATTCTCTATTGGTGATATATTCAACTTTGCATTCTTTGGGGGGAAAACCCACACATTCTTGGGTGTGGGTTCTTCCTTGAGTGTTGCTGACCACAAGCTAGTGGTCACTAGGAGTCATGTCTTAATGAAAATTGATTTTCCCTCTCCTGGCTGCTGTCAGTTATGAAGAGCACCTCAGAGATGGGAGGTGAGCCCATCATCAGTTCTCCATGTAAGGATTTTGATTGGCTTGAGCTCTGCATGTTACAAATGCTGTGAGTTCATATCTGCAACTGCTCTTTTTTTAGTCGATATATTCTTTATTTACATTTCAAATGATTTCCCCTTTCCTGGCTCCCCACTGCCCTGAAGTTCCATAAGGCTGCTTCCCTCCCCCTGTTCCCCCATCCACCCCTTCCCACTTCGCTGTTCTGGTGTTCCCTTACACTGCTGCACTGAGCCTTTCCAGAACCAGGGGCCACTCCTTCCTTCTTCTTGGATATCATTTGATATGTGGATTGTATCTTGGGTAGTCGAAGTTTCTAGGCTAATATCTGCTTATCAGTGAGTGCATACCATGAGTCTTCTTTTGAGACTGGGTTACCTCTCTTAGGATGATGTTCTCCAGCTCCATCCATTTGTCTAAGAATTTCATGAATTCATTGTTTCTAATGGCTGAAGAGTACTCCATTGTCTATATATCCCACATTTTTTGTCCATTCCTCTGTTGAGGGACATCTGGGTTCTTTTCAGCTTCTGGCTATTATAAATAAATTTATAAATAATATTATTAATATTATAAATAAGGCTGCTATGAACATAGTGGAGTATGTATCCTTATTACATGCTGGGGAATCCTTGAGGTATATGCCCAGGAGTGGTATAGCAAGGTCCTCCGGAAGTGTCATGCCCAGTTTTCTGAGGAACTGCCAGACTGATTTCCAGAGTGGTTGTACTAGCTTGCAGTGGAGGAGTGTTCCTCCTTCTCCACATCCTTGCCAACACCTGCTGTCTCCTTAGTTTTTAATCTTAGCCATTCTGACTGGTGTGAGGTGGAATCTCAGGGTTGTTTTGATTTGCATTTCCCTAATGACTAATGATGTTGAGCATTTCTTAAGGTGCTTCTCAGCCATCTGAAGTTCTTCAGGTGAAAATTCTTTCTTTAGCTCTGTGCAACTGCCCTTTTGTGTCTAAAAAACAGTCTTCTGGTAGTCATCCACCACCTCTTGCTCTCAAAATCTTTCCATATCCCAGCCTACTGAGGAGGACTGTCATATAGATGTTCCTTTTAAGGATAAGCCTTCTTTTGTGATTGGGTTAGCTCACTCAGGATGATATTTTCCAGGTCTAACCATTTACCTACAAATTGCATGAATTCATTATTTTTAATTGCTGAGTAGTATTCCATTGTATAAATATACCACATTTTCTGTATCCATTCCTCCTTGGAGGGATATTTGGGCTCCTTCCAATTTCTGGCTATTATAAACAAGGCTGCTATAAACATCGTGGAACATGTGTCTTTATTGCATGCAGGGGAATCTAGTTGGGGGGGAGAAAAACTATGGGAACTATGGTGGGTGGGAACTGGGAAAGGGGAAAGCCTTTGAAATGTAAACATAGAATATAGAAAATAAAAAGAACTAAAAAAATCTAAAACTATAAATGGTATTTAATTAAACTTTTATAAGATTATCAGTGGCAAATATGCATTTTTCTATTAGAATTTCACAAAAATCAATTTCCTTGCCCTCAACATTCACTTGACTCATGTCTCAGGTAACCATGCTGGGCTCTGTACATGTGTTGAGGCTTAGAGTAATAAAACCCTACTTACAATCAAAAAAAAAAAAAAGGATAAGCCTTTCACGGCCTAATTCTCTGCACTTTGGCTAGTATATGGATCCCTCTGCTAATTGCTATCTACTTCAAAATGAAGCTGCTCTGATAAGGGAGAGCATGTGATATTTGTCTTTCTGGATCTGGGTTATAGCAATCATAACTGTTTCTGTGATTGACTAAGATTTTTGTTGTTTCTAATAGATAAAGTTTTGAGTAGAAGTTCTCTGATAAGAGCAACATTTAATATTTCTTAAAGATAACAATAGCTTTGTGTATTTGGACAAAAACATTGAAATATTGCATGATATACTATAATTTAATTATACTATTTTGAAACATTTCACTGGGTATCATTTTAGCATAAGTTAGGTGAAATTAACCATAATTAAAACAAATATGTAACATTCTAATTAAGAGAGAAATAGAATAGTCTTTTAAATTTTAATTCTTTCTGTTAGCTCCTGCTGCCCAGCTGGTAATTGCAACCCTTCAAGTGCATGCCACATCTCAGTGACTTACCCTGCTTGCTTCCCTCCCTGTCACTGTGTGGTGCCAGTGTGAGCTACAGGTACCTCTTCATTAAAGGGTAAACTTACAGTTAGCAGCAGTTAAAAAATTAGTTCTATTCTACTTGTTGTGCACTCTATATTTCTATAAATAAGAAATGTACCAATATTGATAGTGTCCAGATTTCAGAAAGTTACAATTAAAATTGGAGAACTTTAGAGCTATGTTTGGGGAGACTTCTGATCCTGGATAACTCCCTGCTCTCATGAATGCTGGTAGTGCTGCAGAACTACAAGAGGGAGGTTTTATGTAAGACTGTTCTGACTAGGACCTGCTTTATATAAGAAAATACTTAAAAAGCTAATTTCTTTTCTCCGTTTTGCACTGCAATCCACAAAGTGTGACTAATAATAGATTTAAATTTGCTAAGTGCATTCAGTCCTTTGTGCCATCATAAAGAGAATCTATTACTGTAAAATTGAGGCTTAGTTCCAAATTGCACCATTATGAAGTTTTCTTGCAGCAATGTTTTGTCTCTAATACACTTCCCTCATTGTAATTCTATTGCAAACCTGATGTCTAGCATCAAGTCTCACAATAATTATTTTAAATTGCTACTAGGAACAGTAGTCCTGGTGGGATATATTACTACCATTCTAACAAGATGAATTTCAATGCACTTGTAACCATATTATAGTAGATTACGAGAGAAAGAAAATCTTTGAGTTTTATATCTACAGACATGTATGTATCACAAGAAAACAATTCTTATAAACTTCTAATTACTTTATATTGGACTTCAATGCAAACTAATTATAAATCACAGGGACAAATTAGGATATACAAGCACACCAATTTCATGATTAGCATGCCTCCTGAGTGACACAAAACGAATACATACTTAATATAAAAGATGCTACTTCTTAGAATAACTATAAATAATACATTTATATTATATATTCTCAAGATTTTATAAATCATATTAACATAGGAGAAGGTCACCAGATATTTATTTTAAATGAAATTGACATAATATTCTTAATTTTGTTTTTCAATATCTGGAGGGGGTCTCTTAAATGAATGAATTGTCAAAAGTGTATTAAAAAGAAATTCATTATATATTTAATACTTCAAAGGATCATCTTCAATCCTAAAACCCCTGAGTTGAATCTGCTACTCTAGTACAGATGGTATGGCAGCTAGGGGTCAGCATGAGAAACACTGGGACATTTAATCACCAGAAAGTTTAGTGATTGGGAGTGGGTGACTCATGAATTATTGCACACTCTTTCTGAGGACGTCTAAACCATACCTTACTTGAATATTGACTACAGTTTACAAATAACTTGACAAAATAATAAATGTAGGCTCACCGAAAGTATAAAGCTTGAATTTGGAGCATCACAAAAGTATTGTGAAGACATCATAGAGAGAAGCTTTTTGTTGTAAATGAACTGATTTTTAAGATGACGGACGGGCATTAGAACACATTTTGCTTTAATCATTTAAATTGGTTGATGCTTATGAAGTATAAGGGATCCCATGTAAGAGCTTTGTATGTGTAAAAATTCTCTTTTAAAATACATACACCCCAAATGAAAAGCAATTAGATGACTAACGAAGCTGAAAGTTACTTCTTAGTGTTGCTCAAATGGAAATAGTTAATCTACATGTCCATCTAAAATAAATATTGAATTACACTGATTATTCAGCATTTCATCATAAGTAATAACTTGATTAATATCACACACCAGCAAACATGGAGCTGCGAGTTGAGAAACACAAACCACGTCAACATGACAGCAAGGCCTTTTATTAGTAATATAAAGTTGTCTGTTTGTTACACCAAAACAAACATTCAACTATGTTCCTACAATATAGAGTAATGTCCACTTGAGTCAATCTACCTGGTCTACACCTGTGATCTCTAACCATGAATGTGATGTCATCATTAGATTATCTGTAACATTTTAGGTACTACCGAGTATCATGATAGTGCTCTCCTTTCTGTAACTCTGGTCTTAGACTAAACACAGATGGTTTACTGCTGCTGAAGCATTGTCAGTAAAAAACAAATATATTTTAAAGCAGTAACTTTGCATTTAGTCCTGAATTCATGTATACTTCTTTTTGTGTATAACAATGTTTTTATAATTTGTCGTCTGAATACTGATTGGTTAAAACAGAATTCAAAGCATGAGTGTCCAATGTTGACAATCGTTTGGAGCCTGGATCTGTTCTCCAAGTAGCCAAATGTTCCATTAGCATATTGACAAGGCATATTCCAGAACTGAGAACAACATTTAGCCTTCCACCTTAAGGCTGGAGGAAAACAAGAAGTTGATTGAAAAATGCTGGGAGATAAGAATGTCTCCTTGGCTTTCAATTTTGTTAATAAAGAACAAGCAAAAAACCCAGTAGACCATTTATAATTTCCCACAATATTTCCCCTATCCTTTCATATTATAAGCTTTGTGTGGGTGAGGTGCAAGTACAACCCGTTGTCCAGAGCAGCACATTAAAATAATACTTCCCCAAGAGCATTACTTTAAAAAACATGCTGACCTGTGCTTATCAATGTCCATTGAAGTCAGCACTATATTTTTAAAAAAGTAGTTTGCTTTTTAAGTAGCACACATATGCTCTCACTACTTACATTTACTGAGATTTTAGTTTTGAATTAATTCCCTAAATGCTGTGTTTTATTCCCACAGATAATTCCTTTCGTGGCTCCAAATGTATTATCCTAAGTTAAGGTATAATTATTTGGGATAAGTTACCATCATCAGAACCATAGACCCATATACTACCCCAGAGTTTTAAGAACAAAGACTATTCCATTATTTCAGATTTCCAAGCTTATAGGATTGTGAGTTAGCTCTATATTTGTTAACTTCCATATTCATGGAGCCCTGACCTAGCAATAATATTTGCAGGGAACTGATAAGAGCTTTTTTTAAAAAAATTGTTATCTTAGATGTGTTAAGAAACACTTCAAATCTGACTTTCTGAGTATTAATGATTAACATTAACTCGGCATAAAGAACATTTACTTCAAAGATTTTTGAACAATACTAATTTTCTGGCACTAATTTAAGAAGGAAGAATTTACTGATATAATACCTATGCCATATGTATTTGTGTGTATGTTCCGAGCATTTTTCAAATATTTGCTTAAAAGGCAGACTACAAAGCATAACTTGTGTTTTATGTGATGTATTTGATTGACAGCCTCAATGACAGTAATTATTTGATATCTCCATGAAGTGCATGAAAAACAGATCTTAAACCCAAAAAGGAGATTAAGTCTTCTAGACTGGCATACTGCATGTAGGAAGGACTTCATCAAATTTCTCTTAGGAAGTAGATTTGTTTATGTTTTACATTTCAATGAAAGACAAATATTTAACTTCCCATCATAATTCTTCCTGTATGTCTTCTTTTCTCTTCTGATAAGGAAATGTGGTACTTTTCATTTATGTGAGTATTCCATAGATTCATACACTCATTAATTTGAACTAGACACACCTTGATTATCATACCTAATCTGAACTTCTACAAGTGAGCATGAGCCAAAGACGCAGATTATTGCCTATTCCCTCTTCTTGGCAGCAAGAATATTGACTCTGCACCTATGTCTAGACAGTTTTTGGACCTGGTACCTTCTAGGCCTTATCTTATAAGGAAAGCTGTTCCTGAACAAAGCAGTGTAGCATAGGACCAGCAATCCATGATTAGAAGCACGTTCTCCCACACTTGTGTAAAAGCAATTGGAGCAACTTGGAAACTGAAGAAAACAATACATCATCAAAGCTCAGATAATATAAAGCATGTATTCATTAGTGAATGAATGTTTTATATTCAAAGTCTAAAGATAAAAATTAAAAATCACTAAGAATATTCTATAAATATAAACAACATGCAATTGAGTGCTATAATTTACCTGAGATTAACATTAAGTAATTCTATTTTTCTAGCTAGTAACAATTGAACAATGAATTCCTACACTTTAAAAATGCTCTTCAGGATATTTATATTTAAGAAAAATGTAATAAGGACACTTGTGCCACTATGTTCATAGCTGCCTTATTTATAATAGCCAGAATATAGAAAGAACCCAGATATTCCTTAACAGAGGAATGGATACAGAAACTGTCATGTATATATACACAATGGAGTACTATTCAGCTATTAGAAACAATGAATTCATGAAATTATTTGGCAAATGCATGGAACTAGAAAGTGTCATCCTGAGTGAGGTAACCCAATCACAAAAGAACGCATATGGTATGCACTCACTAATAAGCAGATGTAGCCCAAAAGCTCAAAATAAGCAAGTTACAATTCACCCAGCAAAGGAAACTCAAGAAGGAGGACTTAAGTGATGGTGCTTTGGTTCCTCTGAGAAAGGGAACAAAATACTCACAGAAGCAATAAGGGACACAATGTGTGGAGCAGAGACTGAAGTAAAGGCCGCCCAGAGACTGCCCTACCTGGGGATTCATCCTATAAACAGTCAACAAACCCTGACACTACTATGGATGACAAGCAGTGTATACCAAAAGGAACAGGCCATGGTTGTCTCTGGAGGGGGCCTGCCAGAGTCTTACAGATACAGAGGCAGATGCTAGCAGCCAGCCATTGGACTGGGCCTGGGGTCCCCAATGGAGGAGCTGGAGGGTGGTCCGGAGGAGCTGAAGGGGTTTACAAGTCCATGGGAAGAACAATGATTTTGGCCACTCAGATGCCCCAAGACTCCCAGGGACTGAACCATCAATCAAAGGGTACACCTGGTTCCAGCCAAAAATGTGGCAGAGGAATGCCTTGTTGGGCATCAGTGGGAGGAGTGGTCCTTGGTCAGGTGAAGTCTCAATAGAGGCCCCAACAAAGGGAAACCTGGGGGGGGGAGGTGGGAGTAGGTGGGATGGAGGGGCATATACATGGAGGCAGGGGGTGGAAGGAGGGGTTGGGGGTCTCTAGAGATGGGGGAAATGGGGAAAGGTATTACCACTGACAATGTCAATGAAGATGATATTCAATTAAAAAAAGAAAAAGAAAAAAAAACAAGGGTTGTTATGAGCTATCATAGAAGTATAGTCAGGCCACACCCATGGATTTCAAACCTTTATTCTCTGAGGTCCTCTACTATCCAAAGATTTAAGGTAGAGAAATGTGAATAGGAAGGAGGGGACTGTGTGGAAATAAAGACCCTGTGGGAGTTATCTCCAAGAATCATGCACATTGGACCTTGAATTTGTGTCAGGGCTGTGAAAACCCGTTTCTTAAACAGGTCCTCATTTTATAGAGACTTAGCAATTCACTTCATCTGTCACTAATAGATTGAAACTCAAGTTAATTCCTCAAGAGGAAAATTTTCCACATTCACATTTTTACAAGACTCTTATTTCTAGGAGGTTCAAGGCAAATCAATTTTATACCAAGTAAAATCTCTTCCAGCATGAGTAAAACAAAATCTTTAAAGTATCTTATTAATAGTAATTTCATGCCCAGGAGTAGTGTAGCTGGGTCCACACTATATCTATATCTAGTTTTCTGAGGAATCGCCAAACTGATTTCCAGAGTGGTTTTACCAGCTTGCAATCTCACCAACAATGGAGAAGTGTTCCTTTCTCCCCACATCCTCTCCAGCATCTGCTGTCCCCTGAGTTTTTCATCTTAGCCATTCTGACCAGTGTAAAGGTGGAATCTTAGGGTTGTTTTGATTTGCATTTCCCTAATAACTAAGGATGCTTAACATTTCTTTAGGTGCTTTAGAGCCATTTGAATTTCCTCAGTTGAGAATTTCCTGCTTAGCTCTGTACCCCATTTTTAATAGGATTATTAGACTCTATGGAGACTAACTTCTTGAGTTCTTTGTATACATTGGATATTAGACCTCTATTGGATGTTGGATTGGTAAAAATCTTTTCCCAATTTCTTGGTTGCCGTTTTGTCCTATTGACCATGTCCTTTGCCTTACAGAAGCTTTGAAATTTTATGAGTTTTATGATTCTTGTTCTTAGAGCATAGGCCATTGGTGTTCTGTTCAGGAACTTTTCCCCTGTGCCCATGTATTCAAGATTCATCCCCACTTTGTCCTTTATAAGTTTCCGTGTGTCTGGTTTTATGTGTAAATCCTTGATCCACTTGGACTTGAGCTTTGTACAAGTAGATAAGTAATTTCACAAACGAACGGTACTACCAACATTATGTGCTTTTCTCTTCTAGAGCACTGAGCACCTAATTTTCCATACTGTTTCCATTGACAGAGATGCACTGTTACACAAAGTCTCCACCTTCCAGTTGTCCCAAGACACCTGTCCTACCCTGCTGTTTATACATTCTTCTCTTTCCTTACATGCATCATGTCTATTGATACTCATCATGTTTGGAGACCATGACCTAACATTCCCCTACACTGGAGCATCAAGCCTTTGCAGGATCAAAGGCCTCTCCTCTCGTTGATGTCTGAAAAGTCCATCCTCTGCTACATATATAGCTGGAGCCATAGGTCCCTCCTTATGTACTCTTTGATTGGTGGTTTAGTCCCTGGGAGCTCAGGATGTACTGGCTAGTTCATATTGTTCCTCCTATGGGGCTGCAAAAACCTTCAGCTCCTTCTGTCCTTTCTCTAGCTCCTCCATTGGGGACCCTATGCTCAGTCTATTGGTTGGCTGTGATCCACCAATATTTTGATCCACCTTCTAAGAAGGATCAAATTATCTGCACTTTGGTCTTCCTTCTTCTTGAGCTTCATGTGGTCTGTGAGTTGTATCTTGGGTCTTCTGAGCTTTTGGGCTAATATCCACTTATCAGCAAGTGTATACCATGTGTGTTCTTTTGTGATTGGGTTACTTCACTCAGGATGATATTTTCTAGTTCTATCCATTTATCTAAGAATTTCATGAATTCATGTTTTTTATTGAGTAGTACTCCATTGTGTAAATGTACATTTTCTATATCATTCCTCTGTTGAGGGACATCTGGGTTCTTTCCAGCTTCTGGTTATTATAAGGCTGCTATGAACATAGTGGAGCAGATGCTGGAAAGGATATGGAGAAAGAGGAACACTCCTCCATTGCTGGTGGAATTGCAAGCTGGTAAAACCACTCTGGAAATCAGTTTGGTGGTTCCTCAGAAAATTGGACATAGTACTACCTGAGGACACAGCTGTACCACTCCTGGGCATATACCCAGAAGATGCTCCAACTTGTAATAAGGATGCATGGTCCATTATGTTCATAGTAGCCCTCATCACTTTCTAATCAAACACCACTATCATTAATATATGCTTATTAATGCCCACTGTGCTTTCAAAGACATGTAAAGTGTGTTTGCTATTTTATCTATTTTTTTCTACTTAGAAAGTTGGGACATGCAAAAGAGTAAGTAATGACAATAAATAATATTGACTAGGTGATAAATGACACCTTCTAATTTACCTGTTCAGCAAGCCCAAATGTGCATTCATTTGTGTTTGCATAATGGGAGATACATTTCTAATCCTTAAGTCACTGTGCCTTATATTATATGCAATAATCTAGTGAAATATTGCTATAACTTCAGGCTGTTTCCACAGAGGCAAAGAGATCTGTCTTATCAACATCATAGTGGAGCAAAACAAACAAGACAGGGATTCTGACTTGGGAAATGCCCCTGACATTTTGTGTGACCTTGGACAAGTGACTTAACCTCTCATTTTTTAGGTTTTTCATCTAAAGAAAAACTGGCCAACATTACATGCTATCTATTTAAAAGATATCTTGTTATTTGTCTTACTGTCATAAACAATAATCAAGGGAGAGAGAAGAAAATAATGTGAGAGAGGAAAAGAAAGAATGAGAGAAGGTGAGAGAGACAGAGAGAGAGAGAGAGAGAGAGAGAGAGAGAGAGAGAGAGAGAGAGAGAGATGAGAGAGAGAGGAGAAAGTCTTGTATTTTGTATAGTGATCACCAAAGATAATACTGATGCCCTCTGTAGCCTTATGTCAGAGATGATTTTGCAATGATCCACTTATAATCTCTGTCTTGGTTATTATGGTGACCAGTAGCATTTAGCAAATCTAGGAGGATGAGGTGTCAGTATGACCACAAAGAAATCTAACCAGCCTGCCCAAAAGTAGCCCAACTTCCTTGATGTCATCAGCATTATTAGCTAGCCAACAGAACAAATTGATGGTAATGTGGCTTAAATTTTTTGGAATTAATATTGAGCCATAAAAGTTAGGCTGAATAATTAAAGACAAACAGTAAGTTACACACTATTATATTCCATTAGCTTTAGAGTAAATAGCTTGTGCTGTCTTCAACAAGCCTATAGACTTTAGCCAGCTCATATTGTCTCAGAATGGCAATGCCAGGAACGTCAAGTCAGTTCTGATGAGGCTGTGGAAGGAGCTTGGGCATTTCTTGCTCATCAAGAGTCTATTGGCAAGAATTAGAAACTGTTCTTGTCTGAGTCCTGAGAAATGTAGTAAGGTGATAGTGAAGATGCATTGTGCTACAGAAAATAAGAAGTCTCAATTATACCTACATTATATATACATTTTTCATTAAGTTTTATATATACATACATGCATGTATATGCACACATGCACAGGCACAGACAGACACATACACACACACACACACACACACACACACACACACACACACTGTTTGACTGAGTCCATGTGTTCCCCTCTTAGGATTGATTGTCTTTTCACCGAGAGCATGAAGCAAGCTTAAGGAGGAGCTGGGATGAAGTAGGACCATTTGGTAATTTGTTGGTTCTTTGAAATTCCAGGCAAGGTTAATGCACATGCGATACCATGGAATAAAAGAAAACGTATAATGTTCAAATTGTCTCCTTCTAAAACTATAAGCATAATAGAACTTCACAGTGCTAACCTTGTAGCTTCTTCTTCTTCTTCTTCTTCTTCTTCTTCTTCTTCTTCTTCTTCTTCTTCTTCTTCTTCTTCTTCTTCTTCTTCTTCGACTTTCATCTCCTTATCTGATTCTCACATAAATCTCAGGCTGATGTTGTACAAGAAGCCAGCAAAACTCCGAGGGGATAACAAGGATATTGTTTTTACTTAAAAGGATTATATGCATGCCCAGTTGTTTATATTTTGATCCATTCAGTGAATACGTATCAACAACTTTTGGGTCAGGTACTCTGTTAGGTCCTGGAAGCAATGCAATAAAGCCTATTCTCCTCACCTTCTTGAGGCTTAGTCTTATATTGATGTAGCCACATGAGCGAAGGAAAAGGGACATTTTGGCCCAATACATGTGAGTTACTTTTGTGCATATACCTCCTAATTTCCAGGGAAAACTGAATCTCAGCCTATCCAAGTCTGGTCCTGAAAGGACTGGATCCAGTTTTGTAGGAGAGTATCACAACAGAGAAAGGGGGGGCGGTAATTGGGGAATGGGCAGAAGGAAAAGGACTTATGGGACATATGATGAGGGGGGAACTGGGAAAGGGGAAAGTCTTTGGAATGTAAACAAAAAATATAGAAAATAAAAAATATATATATCAAAAAAAGAAACAAACAAGAATTAGTTATTAAAATAGTCCCATTTCTATTTGTATTTGTGATCAAGAGCTTTGTATGGAAAAAATGTTACATAAATGTGGGCTAATGGAGGACATATCTACCGAGGAACAGACATTTTTACATGAGGATATAACCTCGTAGCTTCTAAATCTTAGCGCAGCGCATGTGCTGCAGATTTCAAGTGGAATGGGTGTCCTCAATGGCCCAAACCAGCCAAACATTAATTTGGCAGAGATAAAATACTGAAAAATTAGTCCATAATGTATTAACCCAAATAATCTAGTTCTTGGTGTTAAAAATGATGAAAATTAAACATCTAGTTATGAATACTGCGTCTGCACATTGTGCTGCATGCCCTGCATGTGTTAGAAGTTCTCCTTGGTTCTTTTTTTAATCTTTTATTCATAGCATTGCAGGTGATGAAAAATTTATGCCTTGGATCTGGCATTGAAATTAAATGCAAAATGAAAACAGAAGCAGTTTATACTGACAGCTTAAATATCTTTATCTAGCATACGATTACACTATAAAAATCACTGGGTAACTTTTAAATCTAACACATGTAAGAAACCAGGAGTTGTACAACAATGAATAAAGTTATATAGCTAAAGCATCAACAGAAAAGTTGTATTTTTATTTGCACTCTTTGTTAATTTCATTTTACTTTTTGCTGTTTTTGTTTAATGGGCACAAACAATGAACATAAGCTTGAAAAAAAACTGTACAAATTAATCACTGATATTAATTCCTTAGAATGGTGGCAAATAATTGATTTTTGCAGTATTTTTAATGAGTGCAGTTTTCCCGTTAGATTTATGTCTTACGTTGAATAGAAAACATTATTCTGTACCAAAGGAAATACTGCAGTAAATGTTAAGTATTCAGGTGAATCAATTTGTTCATCATTATATTAATCTGAGTGATGTTTTGGAAGAGTGACAGTAATTACAATGATATCCACAGTCACCAGGATTGTGAGTTTTCAAGTGTATTTCTTTCATTAGAACAGATGTAATGGTTTTGTACATAGTCACAACTCCATTCAATAAATGAGGTTCCCTCTAAAAGCCTCCTGTTTTCTGAAGATGTTGAGTCTTTTGTCCTTGGCTTATCTGTAGAAGCTATGCTGCACTAAAGTCTTCACTGTGGCTTTTATTAATGAACTAATGTGGAAATTCAAACAGCTGGGAAAGTAAATTAATTGAAGAAAATAATTGCCTCTTAGTTTTGTGAATAAAGCACACAGATTTAAAATACATTCTGTGTGTTTTATATGTGTGAGAATTTCTTTAAAAGTATGGAGTTATTTAGCATTTAAATAAATAAAGAATTTTAGAGCAGTGTGTTGTTATCTAAGAGAGCAGAACTACAACGACCACTTAGGTTTTCATATTTAGAAGACTTTAGCCTAAAATATTTTACTCTCAGCTTCTGGTTTGTATCTCTTCTCTCAGTCATTATATGTAAACATAACTGTGTATACTTATTCAGATAATTTTATACAATATTAATTGCCCTAAGAGCACAATGAAAGTATGTTTAATTCAGTAATTCATTTACATTTTAATGAATTTAATAGCATAAGATTACCAAATCAAATCAAAGTATCTGACCACTGTAGCTTGCTGTGCAGAACCCAAAGTCACATTATATCATTCAAAATATATTTATCATATCTTGATGACAGCTGAAAATAATATTTAAAAACCTGTATTTAAAATGTTTAATATTTCAACATGTTTCAAAATATAATATCCAATAAAAATGGTACCTAAGTGCTGTAGCATAATGCATACTCAATTTGAAGGCATATATAGTACCTGCTTCAGCACGTGGAGTATCAAGCTGGCCAGCACCTTTGAAATATAGTTGAAAGGTGGTAATGCATGCTTTTAAGACAGCCTATACAACAAAAAGAACCAAATACATTTAATATATTTCTCCTTAATGCAGGAAGAACAGTTCAGGGTATTTATTGTAGGATGTGAGTGAATTGCTAAGTTTCCATGTAAAAGAGCATCTGAAGCAACTCTCCAAATAAACAAATTTTGGGTTGCATTTATTTCTTATTTCTTCTATCATGTAAAGATTTAATATCATCAGTAATCTAAATTGTTTGCTTCTTTCTTCCTAATTCCTGAAGCAATGTAAAAGTCTAGAGAGGTTTGAAGTGACAGGATTACAAGCAGTCTTTTGCATACATGGCCTATAGGGATAAGCGGCTACCTTGCATCTAATAAACAAGAAAGTGAAGTCGTTGAATAATGAATTAAGTGGCATAAGTTGTGATAACAAGGAGCAAATGTAACTTCAGACGAATCGTATTTGCTTTGTGTGGGGTTATCTGAGAGGGCTGGGGCTCTGCCAGGGGAGACAGAGAGGAGCCTCATTATATTAAGATGTTCTTTTACAGAACACAGCTTAAAATGATCTCGCAGTTTTCCCCCCATTTGCTGAACTCCTTTGTGTCCTTCTATCAAATCAACCACCTCTACCAGGGAGTAACTAAGGTTATTTCAGTCTGTGAGCATTGTTTAAGATGAAAATTCCTAGTGAGTTTTAGATGGTCACCCAACAATTAAACAGAGATGTCTAATTGGTTCGTCCATATTAGGGTCAGCAGCTGGTTACAGAATAAAAGGTTGTGGTACCCTATTGCCCAGTTCTGAACAAAATTGAATTATTAATCTACTCTTTGATGCAGTATAGCTTCACGGGGATTCCTAACCTGCCATGCTGAATAAAACAGAACGACTGCTTTACATTTTCATTATGAAGAATAATATTTTAAATTGCAAATGTCCTTCTATGTAGCCTACATTGCATGCCTTACTGAATATGTGAAAGTGTCTTCAATAGCCACTGCCTTTACATTGTTTTGTTCATTTCCTTTTAAAGTATGGTTTTAAAATTGAAATAGGATTACATCACTGTGCTTTCCTTTCCTCCCCTCTGTCCTCCCAGCCTCCCTTCCTTCAATTCCCTTAACATATTTCCTTTCTCCAGTTAACACATTTTTTGATTATCATTGTTCATCCACACACATGTATGTGTGTATATATAAATATATTTAAATACAACTTGCTGAGCTCCTTTATTGGTTTTCTAATGTATAGTGGTTAGTGCTGAAATAAATGATATACACAAAAACATTCTCAGCACATCATTTTCTTCAAATTTCAGGTAGAAACTATGAAACTACACACACACACATACACACACACACACACACACACACACACACACACACACTGATCTGCATACAGTAACAACCTCTTTCCCAGAAGTGTTTGAGAGCCCCCAAAAGGCAAAATTACATCTCATAGAGCCATTATCTTGGACTCTCACATTCAGAAAACAGGATAAAGATGCTATGGGAGTCTTGGTAATCTAGCATGAGCTTCAGATTAATTCAGCCAAGACTATTTTCAGAATAGTAGAAACTTCAAGCACTTGGAGACTTAGACTTTGTAATTTTGTTTAATTACAGGAATCTTGTTTAATTCTACAGAAATCTTGTAGACATTTAAACAGTTATTCAGTTTCCTTATGTATTTAATAATATCTTAATAATTCTGTTATCAATAGTAATTAAAGTGACTATAAAAACATTTCCTTCTTTTGAGAATTTAATATATGAATAATGTTTTTACCTCATTTCCACCCCTGGATTTTCCCACCCAACTTTCTGCCCCATTTCCTCGTGAATTCATTACCTCTTCTTTTATAATTATTACACACACACACACACACACACACACACACACAAATGAGAGAGGGGGGCAGGAGGGAGGGAGGAAGGGAGGGAGGGAGCCCATTGAATGTTGTTGCTTGAATGTAGATGTGCTTGTGGATAGTCACCTGAGAATGGTAACCAAGCAAGTGTCCCAGAAGAAAACTGATTCTACCTCTCAGCAGCCATTGATTATCTGTAGCTCTTCATCAAGGAGAGGGGCTTTTTGAGAATCCCTGTTTGCACTGGCACGGCAGTATTGAGGTCACAGTACAGGTCTTGTTTAGGTACCATTCGGTTGCTGTTTTATTGGGGCAGCTCCTGTCTTGTTTAGAAGATACCATATCATGGCAGACACCCTTATCTTCTGGCTTTTTTCACTACCTTTCCAACTCCCTTTTCATAGTATGCCATGAGCCGTAAGTGCAGGGACTGTATTTTAGGTATATCAACTGGAGCTAGGCACTCCATAGTTATTTATTTTTTGAATTTCGATGAGTTTTGGATCTCTGTAGTAGCCTTTTTATTCTGTAAAAAGAAGCTTCTTTGATGAGAGGTGAGAGCTGCACTTATCTGTAGGTGTAAGAAGGATTTAGATTGTACTCAGAGATTGTAATGCTCTACGAAAGTGGCAGCAGTAGGTTTTCACGTAGAGTCCAGAGTCTGGGTCTGCCACAGTCACAGGTAGTTAGCTAGGTAGATAGTACCTCATATTTAGCAGGCCTTCTATCCAATTAAACAACTATTAGTTCTCTCCAAGAGAAAGGTATCTCTATAGCACCACTGGGGACCCCTTGGCAACCCAGTCACTGTTGTTTGCAAGCTTTACATCTCAGTAGGAATTCAGTTGGGTTTTGCCCACAACCATTTGTATAATGCCTTCTAATATTTTGGAAAAAAAAGTTTTCCAATACTCTGAAAGTTAAAGCCTCAGGAATGAGACTTCCAGGTCATATCCTTTTCATTTCCCCACCCCCCCAAGTCCTATGTCTGATGTGTGGTGACTTCAGTCATAGAGTCCTACCTTCAAGCTCTGAGAGGCAACCAATTGCAATAGCAATAGTAATAACCTACACTGTTTTGGGAATCTCTTGGACCCTGATGACCAGCAGCTTGAAAGGAGGTTAGTCTTGTATAGCAAGTGATATTCTGTTATGAAAGTCATGATAGAATGAAGCTAGATTCTTAGAATGTAGTCTGAATCCTAAAGATAAATTACTTGGTAAATAATTGGATATGACTATTTTAACACATAGTATTAACTAAGATTTGAATCTCATTCATTGATATATGTGTTTGTTCATGTATACATGTGTTATATTAGTTGAATCTATTAGATCATGCAAATTTGTAGATTGGAAAAGTCTTCACGTATTACAAATACTCCAAGGTAATCTAGCCTGTTCAACCATTTGTCAAAAACCCTAGTTGCTAGACACATCGTTATTCTGAGTTCTGTTAGAGGGGCCACATGAACAGGAAGAAACAAACAAGATAAGTAGCTTTTGCTAAGAGGCTTACAATCCAGTGGATAGGAACAAGACATAACAAGTCTTAAAATAAATTAGAAAGAAAACAATTGAGAAAAGTACTGGGGAAACAGCCAACATAATAATCAAGTGAAGCTCCCCCCAAAATCCCTTGGTGTGATGGGATGGGGTAATTTGGGCTTCTCTAATATGGGAGCAGAAATATTTGTCAGGATAGGAAAACTCAAAACAGACAATACAGGTGCCGAAACCCTGGAGTGAGAATAAGCTTGCAGTAAATGAGCACCAGAAGGAGGCGGAGCTGGCTTCCTTGATATGCAACTTGTGTTCTTATCCAGTTTCATGCTTAGGTCTATCCCAGCTCATCCCCTGCTGTCAGTACCTTGAAATTCTTAATTTTTAAATATGAGACTCCATACTGATCTTGAAAATTATGTATCAAGTTCTGAAGAAAACATGTTAGCAAGAATGTGGTGGGGGAAATGGGAGGCATACAAAATAGTCAGAGTTCTGGTACATACAACAAGGACTGCATGTTCTGAAAGAAGAACTGTACTCTCAAAGACGACGTGTGTGTGTGTGTGTGTGTGTGTGTGTGTGTGTACAGAAACTGAGGAAATTTAAAAAAAATCAGATCCTACTACAAACGCCTGTACCCACACAACTGGAGAACCTGGAGGAAATGGACAATTTCCTGGACAGATACCAAATACCAAAATTAAATCAGGATCAAATAGATCATCTAAACAGTCCCGTAACCCCCAAAGAAATAGAAGGGGTCATAGAAAGTCTTCCAACTAAAAAAAGCACAGGACCAGAAGGTTTTAGTGCAGAATTCTATCAGACCTTCAAAGAAGACCTAATACCAATACTCTTCAAACTATTCCACAAAATAGAAACAGAAGGAACACTACCCAACTCATTCTATGAATCCACAATTACCCTGATACCAAAACCACACAAAGATCCAACTAAGAAAGAGAACTTCAGACCAATTTCCCTTATGAACATCGATGCAAAAATACGCAATAAAATTCTTGCCAACCGAATCCAAGAACACATCAAGACCATCATTCACCATGATCAAGTTGACTTCATCCCAGGGATGCAGGGATGGGTCAATATATGGAAATCCATCAATGTAATCCACTACATAAACAAACTCAAAGAAAAAAACCACATTGGATGCTGAAAAAGCAGTTGACAAAATTGAGCATCCATGAAAGCTAAAAGTCTTGGAAAGAACAGGAATTCAGGCCCATACCTAAACATAGTAAAAGCAAACTGGTAGCCAACAACAAAGTAAATGGAGAGAAACTTGAAGCAATCCCAGTAAAATCAAGGACTAGACAAGGCTGCTCCCTCTCACCATATCTTTTTTATTGGATATAATCTATATTTACATTTCATTTTCCTTTTTCTGGTTCCCTGCCCCCCAAAGGACCTACATGCCCTTTTCCCTACCCGTGTTCCCCCATCCACACTTTCCCACATCCCTGTTCTGGGATTCCTCTACACTGATGGTTTAAGCCTTTCCAGAACCAGGGTCCAATCCTTCCTTCATTTGGTATGTGGATTGTGTCTTTGGTGTCCAAAGATTCTAGGCTAATATCCACTTATCAGTGAGTGCATACCATGGGTATTCTTTTGAGACTGGGTTACCTCACTTAGTATGATGTTCTCCAGCTCCTTCCATTTCTCTAAGAATTTCATGAATTCAGTTTCTAATGGCTAAATAGTACTCCATTGTGTACATATACCACATTATTTGTATCCATTATTCCGTTGAGGGACATCTGGGTTCTTTCCAGTTTCTGGCTATTATAAATAAGGCTGCTATAAACATAGTGGAGCATGTATTCTTATTGCATGCTGGGGTATCTTCTGGGTATATGCCCAGGAGTGGTATGGCTGGGTCCTCCGGAAGTATCCTGTCCAGTTTTCTGAGGAACCGCCAGACTGATTTCCAGAGTGGTTGTACCAGCTTGCAGTCCCACCAGTATTTGGAAGAGTGTTCCTCTTTCTCCACATCCTCGCCAACACCTGCTGTTTCCTGACTTTTTAATCTTGGCCATTCTCACTGGTGTGAGGTGAAATCTCAGGGTTGTTTTGATTTGCATTTCTCTAATGACTAATGATGTTGAACAATTTTAAGGTATTTCTCAGCCATCTGAATTTCTTCATGTGAAAAGTCTTTGTTTAGCTCTGTACCTCATTTTTTGATAGGGTTATTTGGTTTTTTTTTGGGTCTAACTTCTTGAGTTCTTTGTATACATTGGATAGTAGCCCTCTCTCAGATGTAGGGTTGGTGAAGATCCTTTCCCAATTCATTGGTTGCTGATTTGTCCTTTTGACAGTGTCTTTTGCCTTGCAGAAACTTTGTAATTTTATAAGGTCCCATTTGTCTATTCTTGATCTTAGAGCATATGCTATTGGCATTCTGTTCAAGAACTTTCCCCTGAGCCAGTGTCCTCAAGGGTCCTCCCCAGTTTCTTTTCTTTTAATTTTAGTGTGTCTGGTTTAATATGGAGGTCCTTGATCCACTCGGAGTTGAACTTAGTACAAGGAGATAAGAGTGGATCAATTCTTATTCTGCATGTTGACCTCCAGTTGAGTCAGCACCATTTGTTGAAAAGGCTATCTTTTTTCCACTGGATGTTTTCAGCTCCTTTATCAAAGATCAATTGGCCATAGATGTGTGGGTTCAATTCTGGGTCTTCAATCCTGTTCCATTGATCCACCTCCCTGTCACTGTACCAATGCCATGCAGTTTTTAACACTACTGCTCTGTAGTATTGCTTGAGGTCCAGGATATTTTTTCCCACAGAAGTTCTTTTACTGTTGATAATAGTTTTTAGCTATCCTGGGTTTTTGTTATTCCAGATGAATTTGAGAATTGCTCTTTCTAACACTATGAAGAACTGAGTTGGGATTTTGTTGGGGATTGCGTTTAATCTGTATATTGCTTTTGGCAAGATTGACATTTTAACTATATTAATCCTGCCAACCCACCAGCATGGAAGATATTTCCATTTTCTGAGGTCTTCTTCAATTTGCTTCTTCAGACACCTGAAATTTTTGTCAAACAAATCTTTCACTTGTTTGGTTACAATCACACCAAGATACTTTATATTGTTTGTGGCTATTGTAAAGAGTGTCATTTCCCTAATTTCTTTCTCAGCCTGCTTATCAAGTCTACTGATTTTCTTGAGTTGATTTTATCACCAGCCACTTTGCTGAAGTTGTTTATCAGCTGTAGGAGTTCTCTGGTGGAGTTTTTTGGGTCACTTAAATATACTATCATATCGTCTGCAAATAGTGATAGTTTGACTTCTTCCTTTCCAATTTGTATCCTTTTGACTTCCTTATGTTGTCGAATTGCTCTAGCTAGTACTTCAAGTACTATATTGAAAAGATATGATGAGAGGGGGCAGCCCTGTCTAGTCCCTGATATTAGTGGGATTGCTTCAAGTTTCCCTCCATTTACTTTGATGTTGGCTACTGGTCTGCTGTAAATTGCTTTTACTATGTTTAGGTGTCGGCCTTGGATTCCTGTTCTTTCCAAGACTTTTAACGTGAAAGGACGCTGAATTTTTGTCAAATGCTTTTTCAGCATCCAATGAGAAGACCATGTGGTTTTTTTCTTCAAGTTTGTTTATGTATTGGATTACATTGATGGATTTCCATATATTGACCCATCCCTGCATCCCTGGGATGAAGTCAACTTGATCATGGTGCATGATCGTTTTGATGTGTTCTTGGATTCGGTTGGCAAGAATTTGAGTATTTTTGCATCGATGTTCATAAGGGAAATTTGTCTGAAGTTCTCATTCTTAGTTGGATCTTTGTGTGGTTTTGGTATCAGGGTAATTGTGGCTTCATAGAATGAGTTGGGTAGTTTCCTTCTGTTTCTATTTTGTGGAATAATTTGAAGAGTATTGATATTAGGTCTTCTTTGAAGGTCTGATAGAATTCTACACTAAAACTATCTGGTCCTGTGCTTTTTTTAGTTGGAAGACTTTCTATGACCCCTTCTATTTCTTTGGGGGTTATGGGACTGTTTAGATGATCTATTTGATCCTGATTTAATTTTGGTCTCTGGTATCTGTCTGGGAAATTGTACATTTCCTCCAGTTTCTCCAGTTGTGTTGAGTATAGGCTTTTGTAGTAGGATCTGATGATTTTTTGAATTTTTTCGTTTTCTATTGTTATATCTCCCTTTTCATTTCTAATTTTGTGCATTTGAATACTGTCTCTGCGCCCTTTGGTAAGTCTGGCTAGGGGTTTATCTATCTTGTTGATTTTCTCAAAGAACCAGCTCCTGGTTTTGTTGATTCTTTTATGGTTCTCTTTGTTTCAACTTGATTGATTTCAGTCTTGTATTTGATGATTTCCTGTCTTCTACTCCTCCTGGGTGAAATAGCTTCTTTTTGTTCCAGAGCTTTCAGGTGTGCTGTTAAGTTGTTAGTATATACTCTCTCCTGTTTCTTTTAAGAGGCACTCAGGGCTATGAGTTTTCCTCTTAGCACTGCTTTCATTGTGTCCCATAGATTTGGGTATGTTGTGCCTTCATTTTCATTAAATTCTAGAAAGTCTTTGATTTCTTTCTTTATTTCTTCTGTGACTAAGGTATCATTGAGTAGAATATTGTTCAGCCTCCATGTGTATAAAGATTTTCTGTTGTTTTTGTTGTTATTGAAGACCACTCTTACTCCATGGCGATCAGATAGGAGGTATGGGATTAGTTAGATCTTCTTATATTTGTTGAGGTCTGACTTGTGACTAATTATATGGTTGATTTTGGAGAAGGTACCATGAGGTGCTGAGAAAAAGGTATAATCTTTTGCGTTAGGATGAAGTGTTCTATAGATATCTGTTAAATCCAATTGGTCCAAAGTTTCAATGAGTTTCCCTGTGTCCCTGTTTAGTTTCTGTTTTCCTGATCGGTTCATTGAGGATAGTGGAGTGTTGAAGTCCCCCACAATTATTGTATTAGGTGCAATGTGTGCTTTGAGCTTTAGTAAAGTTTCTTTTATGAATGAGAGTGCCCTTGCATTTGGAGCATAGATGTTTAGAAATGTGAGTTCTTCTTGGTGGATTTTTCCTTTGACCAGCAAGAAGTGACCTTCAGCATCTCTTTTGATGACTTTAGGTTGAAAGTCAAGTTTACCTCATATTAGAATGGCTATTCCAGCTTGCTTCCTGAGACCATTTGCTTGTAAAATTGTCTTCCAGCCTTTTACTCTAAGGTAGTGTTTGTCTTTGACCCTGAGTTGTGTTTCCTGTATGCAGCTAAATGTAGGGTCCTGTTTCTGTATCCAGTCAGTTAGTCTATATCTTTTTTGGGGGAAATGAGTCCATTGATGTTAAGAGATATTAAGGAATAGTGATTATTTCTTCCTGTCATTTTTTATGTTATTTTTGTTTTTGAGTGGTTATCTTCTTTGAGTTTGATGGAAGAAGGTTACTATCTTGCTTTTTCCAGGGTGTATTTCCCTCCTTGTATTGGAGTTTTCCTCCTATTATCCTTTGTAGGGCAGGGTTAGTGGAAAGATATTGTGTAAATTTAGTCTTGTCATGGAATATTTTGATTTCTCCATCTATGTTGATTGAGAGTTTTGCTGGGTATAGTAGGCTTGGCTGACATTTGTGTTCTCTTAGGGTCTGCATGAGATCCACCCTAGATCTTCTAGCTTTAATGGTCTCTGGTGAGACGTCTGGTGTGATTCTGATGGGTCTTCCTTTATATGTTGTTTGGCCTTTTTCTCTTACTGCCTTTAATATTCTTTCTTTGTTTAGTACATTTGGGGTTTTGATTATTATGTGACAGGAGGTATTTCTGTTCTTGTCCAGTTTGTTAGGAGTTCTGTAAGGTTCTTGTATATTCATGGCCAACTCTCTCTTTAGGTTAGGGAAATTTTCTTCCAAAATTTTGTTGAAGATATTTGCTGGCCCTTTAAATTGTAGATCTTCACTCTCATCTATCCTTATAATCCTTAGGTTTGGTCTTCTCATTTTGTCCTCGATTTCCTGGATGTTTTGGGTTACAAGCCTTTTGCATTTTGTATTTTCTTTGACTGTGGAGTCAATGGTTCCTATAGTATCTTCAGCATCTGAGATTCTTACTTCGATCTCTTGTATTCTGTTGTTGGTATTAGCATCCACGACCCCTGATTTCTTCCCAAGGTTTTCTATGTCCAAAGTTGTCTCCCTTTGTGATTTCTTAGTTGTTTCTACCTCTGTGTTTAGATCTTGGATGGTTTTGCTCAGTTCCTTCACTTGTTTGTGTTTTCTTGCAATTCCTTAAGAGATTTTTGTGTTTCCTCTTTCATGACTTCTGCCTGTTGACTCAATTGCTCCTGCATTTCTTGAAGTGATTTTTTTCATTTCCTCTTGATACATATTCTCCTGAAATTCTTTAAGTGATTCTTGTGTTTGCATTGTAAGGGCTTCTAACCTCTTCATGTTCCCCTGTATTTCTTTAAGAGATTTGTTTATGTCTTTTTTGTGTTCCTCTAGCAGCATCACGACCAGTGTTTTTAAATCCAACTCTTGTATTTCTGGTGTGTTGGGGTATCCAGGACTTGCTGTGGTTGGAGAATTGGGTCAGATGCTTCCATATTGCCTTGATTTCTGTTAGTAAGGTTCCTACGTTTGCCTTTTGCCATCTGTGTATCTCTTGAGTTAGTTTGTCTTGTTGTTACTGATTGGTGTTTGAAGCTCCTGTGAGCCCAGGGTTTGGCACTGCTGTTGTAGAGGGCGTCTGTGCTCCCAAGGTGGAGACCAGAAGGTTTCTGCAACTGGGCTCCGACTTACCTCCTCATCTCTGGAAGAGCCTAGATGGTGCCGCTCCCAGTCCACAGTGCTCTGCCTGGTTAGCTGTCTGTGGTGCCCTAAGGCAAGATGTCGGCCTCTGGCTGTACTCCAGGCACAGCTTCCCAAGGAAGTTGGTGTCTGCCCAGGTCGGCGCAGAGACTGCCGCTGAGCTGATCTGGCTCTGGGTGCACCGCCACCTCCTGCTGCTAAGCTGCTCTGGCTCTGGGTGCAAGCAAGAGCTTGACAGGGTAGTCTATGTTAGCTTAAGACTCTGTCCACGCACCTGGCCCCAGCTGCTAGCCACCCGCAGTGCCCTGAGGCAAGATGGCACCCTCCTCTGCAAGCGATCAAGCTGGACCTCAGCAGCAGGCGAGAGCCGAGCTGTAGGTGCATAGACCTCCCGCTGCCAAGCTGCTCTGGCTCTGGGTGCAGGCAAGAGCCTGATGGGGTAGTAGATGTTAGGCTAAGACTCTGTCCACACACCTGGCTCCAGCTGCCAGCCGCCCCCAGTCACCATCTAGTTAGAGCAATTCGACAACATAAGGAAGTCAAAGGGATACAAATTGGAAAGGAAGTCAAACTATCACTATTTGCAGATGATATGATAGTATACTTAAGTGACCATTGCTCTTAAAGTACCTGCCCCATCCCATTCTTCTTATCGGGCACTCCCTTGTCCTTTAGCTCACCTCAAAAATCACTTGCTTACAGTTCTCACTTGTACATGCCATTCCTTGCACTTTATCAAGTTCCTCACTTTTCTGATATCTCCCACATTTCGAACATTATTCTTGTGTGTGTGTGTGTGTGTGTGTGTGTGCGCGCGCGCGCATGTATCATTAGTCTTCATTCAAAAAATGTTAAAATCCATTTATTATTTCTGTTTACAATTTTCCATTCAAGACTTTTTGCTGACAGACTTTGTATCTACTCAAAACTCTAGCCAAAGCATGTGTTGAACTTCTTCCATGTACAAGCTACAAAGGACTTCGAATTTAAAAGCTGAAAACCAAAAGGCTTTGAACATTATTTCTTTTTTACAAACCTTTGGGCTCACTCTTAAAATATTTCTTAAATTAATGTGCTTAAGGAACTTATTACTTAATGATGCAGTTGAACAGAAACTGATAGCAGAATGTGATGTGGACTCAGCGCCTGGTCTGGGGTGGTCAGGGAAGGTTCCTGTGATACTGTCATCAACTTAACAATGTCTTTTGGCATGTATGTGGATGATTATCTTGATTGTGGTGATACAGGCAGGAATACTTAGTGACCATAGGTACTGGTATTCCCTGGTTTGGATCTGGACTTCATTAAGAGGAGGAAAGCCTTAGGCAGAAGCACCCTCTGTTCCTGATTGGGAATACAGTGTACCAGCTAATCCAAACTCTTGCTAATGGGATTTCCCCAACCGGATGGATTGTAGTATGAGGCAGAATAAATCCTTCTTCTCTTAGTTTTCATATTTAGAGTATGTTTATCATAGCAATAGTACAAATAAGTCAGTCCCCTAATGTCTAAAATGAAATTGAACGTGCTTTAATATTTGACTATGTGTCATTTCTCCTTGTTTTGTACAATTAAGTCAAAGTTGAACTTAAAGCTAATGTTCCTCATAGCATCCTGCCAGGGAATCTCCTTTCTGGCTTTATGTACCTTTCAAGTTTCTATTTGCAAAAGAACTTACTCTGTTCTCTGAATCCAAAGGATTTCCTTAAATATTCTGTGCTTGGTTATTATCAAAACACAGTAGTATATTCTGTGAAGGATCAGAACATTCATGCTGATTTGTGAAGTGGATAATGACATGAGCACATGCCACATCCAAAGAGAACATTTTAACACCAGGGTCCATACTAAAGGAGTGGCCCTCTAGTGGTGGAAGTTTCTGTGTCTGTGACAGGTATGTGGGAAGTACTTTTCTGATTCAGGGGCCATTATGAGCTTTTTTCCACAGTCTACTCTGTAGGTAGCTGGATTCTTTAGCCGCCATTTCCTACCTTGAGAACTGTTTATTCATCCTAATTTTGAAAATGGAAAAGAAAGGAGGAGGGAAAGACAATCTTGAGACATAGAGAGAAATGAAAATGTGGGGAAGACAAACTCAATTTCTATCTCTCCTGAGAATAAATAACATCTGCCTTCTCTCATCCAACTGAGACAGCGCAGCGTGACACAGGGGAAGGCTGGGCTTGGTGGCTGTGGAGCTTCTAGGATGTATCTAAAATTTCCTACTTGCTAATTATATGATTTTGGAGTCATCCTTTTTGGACCTCAATTTACTTCAAATGTTAAAATCCATATTTGCTCACAGAGCAAAGACTTCAGGACACTATAAGATTGATTATGTTGTATAAGTGTCCTATCATTATGGAGTCAATGCCCAAGATGAAAATTCTACAATAGTCCATAAATAAAGGGAACAATCACTAGAAAAAGCAAAGAGATAATGAATTTTGAACAAAGTCTTTCAGAGAATTCTTATGGTATTTTTTTCCTGGTTTATTGGACAGTATACCAAGGCACACATCAACATGATTCAATTCATATTCAGCAAATTAAAGAACCCAAAGAGACGTATCACCTGACAGATACTGATACTCTAGTACCAAGGGTACATTATTACTACACAGCATATGGAGGAATTTATTGTTGAGGAAACCCTGACCAAAACTAGACAGTACACAGAGGAGAGACTCCAGTCCACCACCATTTTGAAAATAATTATGCTTTTCCTTCTGCCAGAAAGAGGGAAAAGAGCTCCGTCTTATAACTATATTTTACTGTCTCGTCAAAACTATAAAATGCCTCTGAAGACTATTCAAGGATCTGCTTTTTCGACAGATGGGAGAAAATTTCATTGTTGAACTGAAATACTATCATTGTCCTATTAATTACATGCTTTCCTCTAAAGATTAGATTTCCAAAAGAGAGGGTTAATATGAATACCTCTTGTAGAATTCAGGTCACATTCAAACCCTTTTAAGGCCTAAGGAGCTTGGGGACTTACTGACCCAGAACTCCTGAACAGCCTTGGATTCCTTCTTCCTCTCTGAACCCAGTGATAAGTTTCAGCTTCAGACTCAAAGACGTTCCCATTCAGAAAGAAATGTCTCCTCTGTATCATGAAAAGCCATCACTTTATTTGTGTATTAGTCATCAAATCTACAGTCTCCTTTCTGTTTTTATTCAGTTCAAAAAAGTAATTTACCCCCTGAATACTAATCCTGACTTACAAGACTTTGGAAAGATAATAGACTTATCAAAGAACAGACTAGAATTTGGACATCTCAGATTTTCAAGACTGAACATGGTAGTTGATACATATAATACCAGAAGGTTGAGTTCAAGGTCAGCCTGGGATGTGTGTGTGTGTGTGTGTGTGTGTGTGTGTGTGTGTGTGTCCAGAGAGAGGGGGTATGGAGGGAGGGAGAGAAAGAGGGGTAAATTCACTGCTCTGTATTTTGTCTTTAATCAAGTGACTTTAGTCTTTGGCATATGAGGGAGAAGGGAGCTTATTCCATTTGAAAACCGTTTTCCTCTCTTAATCAACTCTGAGCTACCATTACACTTCTAAAGGGAAAAGAAAAGGAAGAAAGGTTGGAAAGGAAGAAGGAAAAGGTGTACTTGGAATGAAGCATGAAGAGAAAGATAGAAGGAAGGAAAAGGAAATTGAAAAAACTCAAATTACTTTGTTATTTGAATCTATAAATTAAATATTTGGTTTCTCTATTCATAAACTGCTTAAAGCATTCATCACTCATTTCTTAAGCAAAATATAGACCTAGCAGAACAAATATTGCTTGAGGGAGTCATTAAACATTCAGAGGTAATTTTTTGTTACACCACTTATCAAATTTGGGTATCAGTAATTATAACTCCTCTTGAGGAAGCTTCACTAGATATCTTGCAGAACCCAGTCTTGCTGTCTTTGGAAGATGTTCCTATAATCAAAAGTAGCAAAGCAATTCATGAGCATGGTATACCATGCTGAGTATTTTATTCTTAATTAATACACTCTTTACTCTTTGACCTGAGAGGAGAAGGTGTTTCATTTGAAGGATAACTTTCAGTGTTAATTAGCTCTTAGTAGGTATCAAGTTTTGAATTCTATAGATTTCATGGCAAGCATTTGGCTGAGTTTCCAAATTAAAATTAGTGTGGATTCTACTCCTGAAGATTATTTGGTGAAAGTTATTAAATGAAGGTATAAATTCCTAATATAAATATATCTTAATCATGAGTCATTAATTTTTTATATAATCAATACAGAATATGTTCTGTTCTTGATATGGTTTCATAATAATTGGAGGGTTGAAACACCTAAAATTTACTTTCTATTTTTGTCAAACACTTCATATTATGAAGAGACATAGCCCTTATAACTTTTCTGTGGACTGGTTATTGAATTTTTGTACCTGAACAAGACTTAGGCTCAAAGTTAATGAGAAACTAGTGTTTGAATCCAAAATTCTAAGACAATTCTTCCTCCATAAAACATTGTACCACTCCAATCAGATAAGACAGCTTGAAAGAAGATATCATTTGTCCTAAGACTTAAACTTAGTTTAGAAAGAAAGAAATTTCTTCTGTATGAATGAAGATAGTCTTGGCAAATAGAGGCTTATTTCACAGAAGGCCTCTCTTTGTGGCTAGGTTAAAGACAAGAAGACTTGAATCCCAAGAGGAACCAGAACCTTAGGAAGTGCCTGGAAGACAGAAGTAACCACTATGACTACCAGAGGATTACCCAGGACTCTTAGTAACAAGTTGTAAGGGAAGAGATCTGGGATACAGAAAGTTAGTAGAACATCTCTGGAGAAACCAACAATACATAAAAATATTGTAAGGCAATTTATAACTAAGAGCTCACTGTAGAGCTAAGCCTATACCTCAGGCCTGAAATCTGAGCTATTTGGTAGACTGGAGCAGGACTGGAGCAGTGCCTTGCTCACAAAGCAGGCATGAAGCTAACCTATGAAGTTTACTCAGAACTTTCAAGGTAAAGCAAGAAAATGAAGGAGGGAGAGAGGAAGGAAGGAGGCTGGGGACAGAGCTAAGTAGTAGAACACATAAATACCTTGTAGAAGGCCCAGGGCCAACTCCTAGTTCCTCAAAAAGAAGAGAAAGAGGGAGGAAAAGAAGAGGGAGGGGAGGTATGGGAAGCCATGGAGTTGGCTTGGCCTAGCTGCCTTGAGGGTCATGTATTATGTGACTGCTCCATGAATCCCCACAGGAAGGAGGATGAGAAAAGAAAATTCTAAAAAAAAAAGCCTGTGATAGAGCAAGTGTGTGTGTGTGTGTGTGTGTGTGTGTGTGTGTGTGTGTGTGGTTTATATTCTGGTTCTAGTTTCCCTTCTTCCAGATCCTTCCTACTTCCCCACTTACCCAAAACCACACCCTTTCTTTCTCACTTATTAGAATATAACAGGCTTAGATATTGTCTTAGATAACAGCAATATTACTACTACCGCTGCTGTTGCTGCTGCTGCTGCCAATAGTAAATAATAATAATAATAATAATAATAATAATAATAATAATACGACTGCAAGTATAATGCTAGTATAATGCTGAACTGATTAGATTTAGGCCAACTTGACACAAAATAGAATAAGTTTGGAAGAAGGAACCTCAAGTGTGAAAATATTACCACTAGAGTGGCCTAAGGGCAAGTCTGTGGTACATACATTCTATTGAATGGTTATTGATGAGGGAGAGCCCAGTTTACTGTTTCTGACATTACTCCTACACAGGTAGTGCTGGGTGCTTCATGCAGACATGTGGGCAAGCCATGAGGAGCAAGCCAGGGAGCAGCACTCTACTGCCTCAGGGTTCCTGCCCTGATTTTTCTGAATGATGGAGTGTACCCTAACAGTTGTTAAAATAAATAAGCCCTTTCCTCCTCACTTTCCTTTGGTCATAGTATTTTATCACATCAATAGAAACCCTGACTAAAGCAAATGCCAAACTACATTTATGGGAGACCTTGTTATTTTCATCTACTCCTAACAATTACCTAGAAGAATAGGAAAAGAGCGTTGTTTGTTTCTCTTATATTTTTAAGTGTATTTTATATGTATGGATGTTTGTCAGCAGGTATGGCTATGAACTATATGTGTGCCCAGTTCCCCAGAGTCTAAAGAAGATGTCAGATCCCCTGATACTACAGTTCGAAATGTTTATGAAGTAGATCTTGTTTGCTAGGAATCAAACCTGGGAGCAGTGGAAAAAGAAGCCAGTGCTCTTAACCACTGAGGCACCTCTGCAGCCCCAGAATAGAAACGTATAGTTCTCTGAATGCCCACTTTTAAAATAAACAAAACAAAGCTAACTTAGTAAGAGTAAGGCCAGAAGATAAAGCCAGGTGGCATGGTTGCAGACCAGGGTACTGGACCCTAGCCTGCCTCCAGTGGTCAGCTCAGGTGGTATCATTCTAAGCCTCTCTGAAACACATCCAGAGTTAAAACATACTTCTAAGTTTCTACTTTAATGATAAGCATGACCCTGCTGTGTATTCCTTCTATGTACAGGCACTGCTCTTAGTACTTTGGAATATTCATACAATATTTGTTCAATACCACTGACAATCAGTGGTTCTCAACCTTCCTAGTGACTTAATACAGTTCCTTATGCTGTGGTAAGCCCCAACCATAACACTGTTTTGTTGCTATTTCATAACTGTATTTTTTACTGTTATGAATTATGATGTAAATATAAATGTTTTCCAGTGGTTTTAGGGAACCCTTCTGCAAGACTCAGTATACCCTAATAGGTTGTGACCCAGAGGTTAAAAACCACTTCTGTAGACTAGTACCCCAAATTTTAGAGGTAAGATGGACACTTAAGTTGTTTATACAACCACAATCCCGTAGCATTTTAGAGGCAGAGGTAGAATTTCTATCAGAGTATAAGAAGGAGAAATAGAAAATTGTCCAGGATGTACGAAATTACAAATGAGTAAGGAACTATAGCAGATGAGAAGTCATCTAAACGGGTATCTAGAGGGAGAGTAAGATGGCGGGAGGGCATTTCAAAGGGAGGGCCAAGAGTCTGGGTGAAAAGGTTATTAGAAAGATGGTGATGGATAGACCCCTCATGTTGGGCTCTCCAGAAATCATTAAATAAGGGAAGTTGTTCATGCAGGAATGTCTGAATGAATCAGTATCAAATGCAAAGAAAAACACCCGTGGTAGGCAAAGGGGAGCACCAGGAAACAGACTGCACACGTGGAGCTACAGATGTAGCAATGTGCTTGGACTTTGGAGAACAGGAACCAGGGGAGAGAAGATTCAAGACTGGACAAGATGAGTCTGGAAAGGCTTACCTTTTGGTATTACACAATTAAATACTATACAGCTATTAAAGACAAGGAAATTGTGAAATTTTCAGCCAAATGGACAGAACCAGAAAGTATCATTCTGAATTATAAATCAGACCCACAAGGACATGCTTGGTGTGCACTCACTAATAAGTGTATATTAGCCATAAAGTACTGGATAACTGCTACAATCCATGGATCCAAAGAAGCTAAATAACAAGGAGGTCACAAGGGAGGAAACTTGAATCTCACTCAGAAGGGCAAATCAAATAGTCATTGGAGGTGAATGGAGAGAGGGAACTGGATGGGGGAGGGGAGGAAAAGGAAAACAGAGAGGACAGGAATCAGATCAGAAGTAGGGAGACCCGGGGAAAGAGTGCCAAGAGAGTGAACAAAAATCAGCATCAGGTGGGGACAGGGGTATGGGGAGACATCTAGGGTTGGCAGAGACCTAGGATATGGGTGGCTTTCAACTTGAAACCTATCCCTTGGGCAAGAGCCAATCGCTAACACTACTCATCATACTCTGCCATGCTTTCAGAGAAGAGCCTAGCATAACTGTCCTCTGCGAGGCTCCACCAAGCAGTTGACCAAAACAGATGCAGACTCACAGTCAAACATTAGTTGGAGCTCAGGAAGCCTTGTGGAAGAGTTGAGGGAAGGAATGAAGGACTGGGGTCAGGGGGGACTATAGGAAGACCAACAGAGTTAACTAACCTGAACCCTTGGAGGCTTCCAGAGAAAGAACCACCAACCGAAAAGCATACATGGCCTGGACCTATCCACATTTCCCATACACATACGCAGTAGATATACAGCTTGGTCTTTACATGAGTCCTTCACCAACTGTAGTGCTGGCTGTGCCTGTCTGTGGGCTACTGTTTCCCTAGCTCAGTGGGAGAGAGTGTAACCTACCAGGGTGGGTTAGTACCCAGGAGGGGGCCTTCCTCTTCTTAGAGGAGAAGGCCAGGGTGTAGGGCTGTGTGAGGTTGGAGGGGGGCTGGGAAAAATTGGTTCTGCAATCAGGATGTAAAGTGAATAAATTAATGAAAAAGGAGGTAAATGGTACCTGGCATTTATAAATAAGGCCATTATGTACACCCTTCAATTAACCTGCTTTCTGGTGTTGAAAAGAAAAAAAGTTTTAATTGACTTTAAAAAATGATGATTCAGTTTTCTGTACAGTAAGGAGATACTCAGTTACCTGATAACAAGAACAGTACCTTATTTCAAGAGAAGATTGTGTATGCCTTACATAGCTGTATTCTGTTAGGAAGCACTGGGATTACATACCAAGCAAATGATCACTTAGGAACAGAGAGTTGTAATCAGGCCAATTAGTATATTTCTTGTCAGTGCTGAAGTTCTGGGAAACTTTGACATGAGGGACAGAGATTTTCAGCCTCAGTCTTTAAAAGAATACTAAATGGTATATCTAGAATTGAATTATCTCTCAAATTTCCCAAATGTAGACAAAGATTTGGGGTTTTTGTCTGTTTTTAAATGCTTGTCTGCATTTTTATATGCTTAAAATCCTTTGTAAAATCTACTGGAAAAGGAATAATAGAAAGTTTGTCGAAGTGAAATCTGACTTGTCACGAGGGGAAGGTGGCCTTTCCTGGCAGGCTACTCTCCTTACAGTGCCCTACCCTACAGGCTCGATGGGAGGAGTTTCCACAAGTCAGGACATGAGATAGTCAGGGACATGGGAACAAAGAGCTTCTGGCAAAGTGAGGATTTCAGCTGGGACTTGTCCAATAGCTTAGATCCTGTCTGAATACAAACGGTTCAGATGTTAATGCTGACTGGAAAGCAGTCCAGTGTGGAAGCATCTATGATAACATTCTGGCCAGTTTCTGGTGAGAAACCTAAACCTTGCTTCTCTGTGGCTGCAATTTTATGCTAATCAGAGGCACTTGCTTCTTTTTTATACAAGGACCAAATGAGTTAGGTTGGAAATATGTACTTTGAACAACCAGGCTGCATCTCAGTGCATTTGCCAAACAAGATTTCCAAATAAAATGTTTGGGAAAGAAAGCAGGACGGACTACAGATGCTGGATGGGCTCCACCAGCCATCTGTGAAGAGAGGCACGTGGTTTCACGTCAGCTGAGAGCTAAGAAGTGACACAAGCTCCCAGAAATAACTTCATTGTTAAATGGCCCCATTTAACAAGCGAGGCCCGGGTTTACAAAGAGAAAATAACTGAATGGGTGCTACTATTCCTGAGAGAAACAATAAGGATGTCCAGAATTCTTCAGAAGTCAAGGAGCTTCAGCGATCAAACTGTTACGTCAGTGCCGGTATCGGCCGTTGAAGGAGGCAGATTCGTTTACTGGTGAGCTGAGTGCATTCTTGGCTCAGACTGGGAGTCATTTGCTCACTTCATCCAGAGATCCCATTTTTGACGGCAAATGTCACTGCCTGGATTTCCCTTTGACAGTCTGGCAACCCCACACCCCTGTTATAGTATCCATTTATTTGTCTTATTTTCAGCCAGATTAATCCATTCTGTTTTGACAAGAAGACTGATGGGTAATTGATAACTGTGATAGACACAAACAGAAGAGTTGGTTGCTGAATAATTCAGCACTTTTCAGTATCAATAAGAGAACAGGTTGAAGAATTTGTGTCTCTATTTACACTTAAACTAAACTAAGTCAGCCCAGACATTTATGCTGCCAGTCTATCAGAAAACCAAACAGTGTACATTCAGTTTCCACCCGACAAAATGTTTTATAAGCTTGTAACAATATGTGTGAAGCTGCCAGAATAATAAATAGGTACAGCAGCCCATGCATGCTAATGTTTTGTTGTAAGCAGTTTTGTTGACAAGTGCTAATACTTCTTTCATACTATCATCAAAAGCAGCTAATACAACAGCCATTATTTGCTGGCTTTCCAAGCAAGACATGATGGATTGTGACCTTAATATGGCTTAGCTGAGTTTTGAAAGTTAAACAACTTGCAATAAATCATAGAATTATTACAATGCTGTTTAATTGGTTAAGGACTGTTTATTTCCTAAACGGGGTGAAAAATTTCTGTTTCGGCACTTTTAATTTGCAAAGTGCATTTTCATTATGAATGGCAGTTTAATATTCTCCTTCTTTGTCATGCAAAATATGCAACACACAGGCAATCTATTAATTGGACAAAAATGCATTGCAAGCGTAAATTATCCTCTATAGCATCACTGTGAGCCTGTACATCTATTAAATGTGTTAAATGGAACATAGTTAGAGACTGTACAACTTGCAGGCCACTTCTGAAATGTTAGTCTAGCTTTAAGATGATTTTAATGACCTTTACTTTTGGCAAAATAAAGAAATTAACTAATTGTAAATAGAAAGGGCAATTTAAAGAGTCCCTGCTTCCTTAGGGTGTGGACACATATATTTTATTGATTCCACAGCTCAGGGAACAGACATTGGTTCATGTTGATAAGTCTTGAGAAATGGAACTCAGTCCCTTACACTCACTTCTTTCTTTTCTGTCATACGATCCCTAGAGCAGGCCCTTCCACTGGCAACTGTATAAGAGGAGGCAAGGAGCACTGCAGAATGCTGCTGCAGGGTAGCTCGGCGTCACTGGAGAGATGCCTCTCCATCTCCCCCTCACGGACATGCCTTTGCCTGGGACTGCTCCAACCCAGAAACAAACAAAACACTTTTTACTGGAAGAGCGGCTGTAAACATATTCTTAACTAACTCACTTTATTATTTATTTCTTCAAAGCTTCTTGTATTTTTATAATGTCCTTTCATAAATCATTAAAATAAGATACCTGACTATCTTATTCTAATTGTAAATTTTCTAGTTAACTTTTATTAATGCCAGAAAAGGTCAAATGGAAACTTTTGTTTGAAAATGTATTGTAAATGTGTAGTAAATAAAAGAGTCAACTGAATCTACATTTTCAAATTAAAACAAAAAAGCATGTTAAGACTTAAAAAATGCAAACATCTACTGAATGCAGTGGAAACACCCTACTTAGGGTAGAAGTTGATCCAATCAGTGTTTGATCTTCAACATGTTCCTGTGAGAATGCCTTAAAGGGTATCAAACTGAGTCACTTACAATTCTGAGACTGTTCACATAGTTATTGACACATGGATAGAACAAGAGAACTGTCTCCAGAAAGTTGTCCTCTGACATCCACATAAGCAACATCATTATGCAACACACACACACACACACACACACACACACACACACATACTTAATTAATTAAATGTAAAAAATGAAACAAAAATTAAGTATTTTATTGCTTCCATTGATTTAACTTTTAAGACCCTTTTCCATATGCTACAGGAATACTTTTCTATACTACCAATTTGAGTCAAAGGCACCAATTGTCACCAACACTAAGTGGAAGTTAAATATTGCTTTCTTATAGGCATACTTATCTTTCTTGAAATTTAAAACAAAGTTCATGAAAGAGTATTCATTCTGTTATTTTAAAATAACAATTTATCACTTACTAAAGGAATGCATTGTAAAATGTTTATTTTCAGTGATTAAAAAGGTAGAAAATAAAAGTTGTGTGAATTGAGAGTTCATCTTTACTTAGACATTTCACTATAAAAAATGTTAAATCTAGTTCTAGAGCGTTAATCTCACATTGATGCTGACAAATCCAGTCTAGTACCATATTTATCTAAAATATGTAATTCTCTACATAAACAAAGGAGAGACAGGGAAAGAGGGATTGGCAATACAGAGGCAGAGAGAGACAGACAGAAGCAGCTGCTAAACTTTGTTGGTTGGTGTTATTTCAGACAAAGTAAAGACCAAGTGTCCAATAAGAAATATGTAATTTTCAAATTGGTTACTATCACGCTTCAAAGAACACTGATTTTAATGATTTAGTATTTTATTTTCTGAATTTTATAAATAAACTTTTATCAGAGATATAACCTCTTTTTGGAGAATATAACCAAAATTCTTAACTTATGAGCTCAAAAGGAAGTTAAATTGATTGCACTACGCCCTAGAGCACTTTTAAAAGTCATTTCATTGGATTAACACTCTCCAAATTGTATTATTAAAAACTTAATCATACAGATAAAATATAATTTTACATAATGTGCCCAAATCTCCAACATCCTTATTCTACCATTTGTCTACACATACCTATTTCTCTATCAATATTTCTAACTGCCAAATGGTCTGTGTTGTTTTGATTCACTTTAAGTGAGCTTCATCCTCCAAAATATTTTTCCCAATTTATTACAGACTTTTTTATTTGGAGAACTGCTTTGCATTAAATGTCCTGTATAATTCTAAAACACACACTCAGTTTTTTCCTACAAACTTTTAGTGAGCTACAGCAATGTTAAGAGTGTAAGTATTGACATAAGCTACATTCAGTGAATACAGTGTCTTCAAAGGCCTGTTTTCAAAACACCATTGCTCTGATGAGCTAATCTTCAGCATCACCTACTATTTACCTCTCCAGGAAAAGGAGCACTCACTATTCTATGCAGGTTGGAATTTTATTCTGTTTTGTTAGGAAGGATAGTTTATATCATTGGATTCTATCACTATACCTCATGAAGTGTAGCTACTCTGTGAAAAACATCTCATTGTCATGGAAAACAAAACAGGTCTTTGTAAATTTGTAAAACCAAAACTCCTTTATAAAAATATGTGCTATATACTCTAAATGAAATAATGTAAGATTTAATATGTAAGATGTAAAGCCAAGTGTGTGAAAGGGGAAAATACAAAGGTAATTCAAAGGAAAATATAAGGACAGCTAGACAGCTGGGATGTGTCCTTTCCATCCTCACAGCCTCATCGCCAGCTCTCCCACCTCAGATGCACCAGCCTCTCCCCACACTGGAGCGCTGTGCTCGCTCACACCCCTCTGATTTCTTGCAGTGCACAGGGCATGAAGGCAGTGTGACTTTGAACACTTTTTTGTTTCAGTGCCTATTTTTTTTTGTTTGTGGGAACTTTTTTAATGAATAGATTTGGTTTACTTTTCCATCAAATGTGGAACATTCCAGACATGTTTCCTGAAATACTTTCTATTCTTTGAAAGTTTTCTGAGATTTACACAATGTAAATTGAACTTGTCCATATACCACAATCTCCATCCATCTCCCTCCAGTGTCTTCATTCCTTCTCCCTCACTACTCCATGTCCTCTTTTTCTGTTATTAACAACCTCTGAGTTCCATTTGTATTGTCCATAAACACATGGGATTTAGGACACTTTCTCAAAAGAGAATAATTCTCCCTCTCAGTGTGGCCATCACCTACCAGTAGCTCCACAGGCAGGGGTGAGACATCAGAGGTTCTTCTCCAATACGTGCTGGAATTTTGACTGGCTTGACAATGTAGAGTTCTTGTGTAGATAACCACAGCTGCTGGTTTGATGAATGCAACAGCACGTCATATCCAAAAGCTTTCTGTAAAAGTATCATTTTTTCACCTGATGTAATTGCCAACTCAGTGGCTTGCTGCTAAATAAATTCACCCTTTCAAGCTCTTTCTGGACTCTGGGTGACTGGTTCAGCTCAGCTGTTCTGGCCCAAACTCCTCTCCAAGCTGACTGATTCAATCTGGCTTCTCTCAGCTTCTCAATAAGTTGATGTGTACGACTTCAAACTAACTCTGTCAATTTGTTCCAATCTCCTTCTTATTCTCTGGCTTCAACTGCCTCTGCTGCATAACCTGACTAGAACTGAACTCAACTCTACTGTACCACCTCCTGCACACACTGAACAGAACTGACTCAACAGCACTCAACTGAACTGACTTAAGTCAGGTCAACTGACTGGAACTCGGAGATCTGCATGACTCTGTCTCCTGAGTGCTGGGGTTAAAGGCATGTACCACCACACCCCGACCTCAGCATTTTTAGTTTTGGTTTTGTTTTGTTTTTATTTTACCTGAAACTTACTGTATATTAGGCTAGCCCTGAATGCACAGATCAGCTTGCCCCTGTCTCCTGGAATTGAAGATATGTCTGTATTCCATCCAGGTCACACAGACATAGAAGGTCTTTGGATGTGGTCCTTTCCATGTTGCTTGATTAAAATTCCTCAACAGCTCTCCTCCCCATTCACAAGCCCTTACATTCTTTTTTTTCTTTTTTTTTCTTGGATATATTCTCTATTTACATTTCATTTCCCTTTTTCTGGTTCCCTGCCCCCCTAAAGTCCCCCGTGCCCTTTTCCCTCCCCATGTTCCCCCATCCACCCTTTCCCACTTCCCTGTTCTGGTATTCCCTTACACTGATGCTTTGAGCCTTTCCAGAACCAGGGTCCACTCCTTCCTTCTTGTTGGACATCATCTGATATGTGGATTGTGTCTTTGGTGTCCCAGGATTCTAGGCTAATATCCACTTATCAGTGAGTGCATACCATGGGTATTCTTTTGAGACTGGGTTACTTCACTTAGTATGATGTTCTCCAGCTCCTTCCATTTCTCTAAGAATTTCATGAATTCATTGTTTCTAATGGAGTACTACTCAGCCATTAGAAACAAGCCCTTACATTCTTTCTGTTTCCTCTTCCATGAAGTTTCCCAGTCTTTGGCTGTGGAAGGTTAATATAGATTTCCAACACAGTTGAGCACTTAGAGAGCTCTTTGTACTCAGCACTTTAAGTAGTTATCAGTCTCTGTATTAACTACTACCAACTGCAAAAAGAGGTTTCCCTGAACAAAATTTATACACAAATCTATGGGTATAAACACATACTTAGAATATAGTTTGATATAATGGCTATCTTTCAAATCAACAATAGGCTCCTTGGAGCCTCTGATCTCTCAAAACATGGACTTTGGACCAGGTTTACAGTAGTAACCTAAAAATCCTCCTGTGGAGCAGGCTTCATATCCAATCAGAAAATGGGTGGTTACCCCCCATAACTATCGTGTCACTATTAAACCAGTGGGCACATCTGCCAGACAGTCAATATTCCATCAAGGTAAAAGGCTTGGTAAGAATATTACATTTTTTATTTTTCTCTCCAGCAGCCTACATGGAACCATCTGGAACTATGTAAATTTGGTAGAATGAGGAGTTTTTGTACAGTTGAAGGTTTCTTTCTCTGTGCCCACATCTAGACTCAGTGGTGTCATTAACAACAACCAAGAGCAATTACAATATCTTTTGTTGCTTTGAGTGCCTCTTGAGGCTCCCTGTCCAGTAACTCAATGGAAAAGTAGCCAATACTATTTTTATAAGGCATGGGTTATTGTCACTCATTTCAAATCTAGGATAATATATACAACATGAAATTTACCAGAATAGTAATTTTTGTTTGTTGTCCAATAGCATATATTACATTGTTGTGCAGCACCACTCTTTATCCCCAGAGAATTCTCATCCTAAACTCAAAGTCATTCTTTCATAGTCATTAGTCATAAGTCATTAAAGCATAATTCATCCTACCTTCCAGCTGCAGCCACTGGCACTTCTACTTTGTGTTGTTGTGAGTTAGACTACTTCAGGCACACATATAAGCAAGTAGAATCATATAGCATTTAGCATTGCTCATTTTGTGTATGGATAATATCATTTTGTATTATATATTTGAAGTTCATCTGTGTTGTAGCATGTGTTAAGAATTTCCTTTTTAAGAACAAAATTATCCTTTACTATGGACATGCCATATATTATTTATATATTTATTTTATGATATATCATTGGTTTGTTTCAAATATTTACATGTTTGGTAAAACGTGAATCCCATTTCATGATGTAACATTTTTCTCTTTGGTGTATATATCTATCATACCAGGACCATTTCAGTATGTTGGCTTCTTACAGTAATCTCACAAAAGGATAAATAGGCAAATAGATGATACATGGATAGGTAAATGATAGAAAGATAGATAGATAGATAGATAGATAGATAGATAGATAGATAGATAGAAAGATACTTATAAAAATAAAATGACTAAGTTTTAGTTGGTGACCAGTGATTTTCTTTCTCCAAGGAATTAGTACAACTTTACAAATATTGCTTGTTTATAAGAGCCAAGACAAAGCATTAATCATTGTAGCAAATTATTAAAATTCCCATATTCATCACCTTCCTGATTATAACCCACTCCTGCTAAAACCACTTCTTCAACAACCAAGCTACCACTTTATCAGCCTCATAAATATTAAAATATATCCAAAAGTATAAACTTTGTTCAAAGTTCTTACCAGAATTTTGACATCTTGATAATAATTAAGGATACTGGGCTAATGTGCAAGCATTTTAAGAGGCTCCAAATCAAGTAGTGAGAGACAAATATATACCCCTGCATTTTCATGAGTGAAAAGTCAGTCTCAACATTATATTTCTATTACTGTTTATCATTCAAAATATTACCCAGTAATACCTCATTGCTATTCTAGCATTCTCAATATTTCTCCTTGGGAAAAGTGTCAATTTGAGTTATGGCTGATGCTACTTATATTCAGTGGCAATAAGTTTAAACTGCTCAGAACACTGGGTCTTTTCAAAACTGTTGGTAAATGCTACCCAGGAGAGTAGTCACATCATGCTAATTTGTGGGTCCTCAGATTCCTTGTACTTGCGTCTTCTGAGGCAGAATACTGTCATTTATCAAAATGATGTCTGTGTCCAAAATCCCATTCTTCATTATTAACATATAACTTTGGAAGTTAAAAATAATACAATTTCCTATGCCAGATTTGAATCTATTATATCTTAACTACTACTTGTTAATGTATTTTAAAGCCATATATTACCCCTTGATCCCTAACTAATTTATATGAAAAGTCACATGCATTTATTCAAGATAAAACTTTTCATTGAGTTACATAGGAATCTCTCACACACACACACACACACACACACACACACACACACTTTTATCTGTATGAATATTTTCACGCAACTATGGAATTTCTTGCAATATTTTAGTAAACTAAATTCTCATTACTTTTTATTCCCTAGGGTTGGAAGGAATATACTTTCCCTTTTGGAAAAACAAATAAACTCTCTGAGTTGGTAAAAATATCAATTACAAGAGTGTCTACCCTAAAAGTCACATTCATTTTGTTTGTTATTGCAAGTTATTAAAAGGCTTCCAGGCATGCATATAAAACCTGGGAAACAACAGTTGAATCTATCATATTAAATTAAAATCCCTCCATAAAAAAGTAAACGCACATAGTTTGTCAGTGAGGAAAGCCATTCTGCCCCAAAAGTCGATACAAATAAGACTTTATTAAAACATAACTAAAATGAAGTTACACATTGGAACTTCAAATGTAGAGAAGAAAAATATATCAGCTGACCTTAGTTCCTTTGAAGTAACAAGAAGAGGGGAAAATCCATGGCAAACAGCAGGAATTATACTCCATAAAGAAAATATGGTTTCAGAAAGGAAATCAAGAGTGATGGCACATTACAAGATTCCCACTCCAAAGCACACAAGGCCGACTGCTAAGTCCTCTCTGAGGCCTACTGCTAAGCCCTCTCTGAGGCCTACTGCTAAGCCCTCTCTGAGGCCTACTGCTAAGCCCTCTCTGAGGCCTACTGCTAAGTCCTCTCTGAGGCCTACTGCTAAGCCCTCTCTGAGGCCTACTGCTAAGCCCTTCCAGGCCTTTTGTCAAATACTCTACCCCAAGCTCATGCCTGTAATACCACACAGCTGCTATGGTGGCCCAGCTCAATTTCTTGTCTTTAGTCATTCTTTAATAATTATACTATTATTAAATATTCATTTTTATAATAGTTCTCTTTTGCCAAATCAAATCCTTTGTTTAATTGCAAAATAATTGAAGGGATGTCTTAAGATCTTGACCATCAGTATGCAATAGAGACAAGACAAGCTTCGGGAAACTCACAGTAGATCTACCGAGATAATTGAGTGTCATCACATCCCAACTGAAAGTGGGCGCTCTGTCTTTTTTGCAGGAAATGACTATATAGACCATATGTCTCAAATTATATCATATGCTTTATCTGTAACTGGACATTTATTCAACCTTACTGTTTTGTCTGAATAATAACATCATAAGAGATTTTGGACCTTTTGAATATCCTCCCATATAAACAATGAATAAGATAGTAATATTTTAAATATAAAGAAAACAAGTATCAGCATCACTTTCCAGAGTTATATAAGGAAGCAATAGTCAAGATTTTAGAAGCTTTATGTATATAGATGGTGTGCATACCTCTGTGTGTGTGTATGTGTGTGTGTGTGTGTGTGTGTGTGTGTGTGTGTGTATGTGTGTGTGCGTGCGTGCATGTTGTTTTCTTTCTCTGACTTGATGATGAAACACCAAGGCAAAAACAACATGATGAGGTAGCATTGTGGTTAAAAATGTATACTGCTCTCATAGAGGATCTAATTTAGTTCCCAGCACCCTTGTCAGGTAGTCAATTATTACCTGTATCTCCATTTTCAGAAAATTGAACACATTCTCCTGCCTTCTATGGACACCTATGTATATGTTCAGACACAAAGACACACAATCACATACATACATTTAAAAATAAAATATTTTTAAAGCTATTTAATGGAGGAAGGGCGTATTCTGAGACACAATTAAAAGTACAGTTCATCCTGGCAGTGAAGTCATAGCAAGATTTAGAAGCAGCTGGCTATATTACATGCATGATCAAGACACGAACAGTGAGATAAATGTACATTCTGCTCAGTTACCTTTCTTCATTTTTATAGTCAGGATCCCAGGCACAGCCACACTTGGGCATGTTTTTTCATCTTTACTAAAATAAGTGAAGTATTCAGACAGGCATGCCTAGAGGGTTAACTTTAAGATTTTGTTGATTCTAGAAGTTGTGGGGTTGATGACACTAACCATCACACTGCATGCATGTGCATACATGCATCTGCATGTGTTGGGGGTTGCTCATACATGTGATAGACACTAACAATCACACAGTGTACATGTGCATGCACTTGTACATATGATAGGACCAGACACCGGACTGTTCTCCTGTTTGAGACAGAGTCTCTTACAGAAACTGGAGCTCATCAATTCAAACATAAACTCAACCATGTCCCCAGTTCCAAACTGCCCGATATTTATATTTAAAAGTATTTCATCATTAGATTTTCAAGCTTTCTTTTTTACTAAAATCCTTTTCTACTTGCTTCCTTACACATCTACTGAATCTCAGAAGTCAAGCTAATATCAACAATTTTCTTATTAGTGTTATTAGTTTTTAATAGCCTCCTTATAAACACTACACAATCTCCTGTATGTATAATCTCTCAAGTATGAAAGACATGAGTGCTTCTGCAGTCCCAAAATGAGGCTCTGTATTCATGGTGATGAGTATTTGGAGATTTGATGAGAAATCTGCTGTTTGTGTAAACTTACTTTGGCACTTAGCTGAGAAATGAGTCTATATGGAGCAGTTTCATTCGGTACCATGATGTACCTTGAAGCCCCACTGAGACACAAATGGCACAAATTCATGTTATGATATTATTTTATGTTAAAGGAAAAATGATCTCCACCTTTAAAGAAATAGAGACTATAGTTTTCCCTCATGATACCAGTAAATATAACACCTTGCATAAAAACTTTTGAGAATCTTTTATGGAAATGTTTACTGTGGGGCAGAGTGAAGACAGGTTTTTTCCTGGCTTTATTTCTACATGGAAACATTTGCTATTTTCTATTGAATCATTTTCCTTCACCTTATCCCTTTCTTCTGAACACCTGTGGATTTGTATCACGGGTGTCTGTTTAGAGTCTTTTGCAATCTAAACTGATTCAGAGTGAGTATAATACTAAGCTTTTATGCTGGATGTAACAGTGGAAACATTAGGATGGATACAAGGAAGGCTAGATAGCGAGAAGCAACAGCAAAGCGCTCAGTGCCCAGCACCTGTCAGAGCCTCTGAGTGTTTCGCTAAACTCAGGAGGCTTACCCAGCCTCAGAAGCAGCTCTGGGGAGCACACACATACATTTGCATTCATTTAAATAATAAGTAAAGTTTCACTGAGAATTATTTGTTAAATATGGCAGGTTCTTAGACATGGAAGATTCTTCCACATTCTCAAAACATGCCAGTAAATGTATTTTGATAAAGGAACTTGATAAAAACAAAAGAAATGAATGAAATGACAGCAGTATTGAGAGATGTCAGCTATGTGGAAAGTATAAAGTAAGAGAGTGGGAGGAATTATCTAAAAAAGAGCCATGTGAAGCAGGGTGGGGTGTCCTCCAACAGAACTCAGGAAATATCATCAGCAGGATTGGGAAGCAGACCAGTACACTGCTGGGCATCTGAGTCCAGAGTTACCTCCTTCAGAGCAGGTAACCAGTCTACACAGAAGCATGTCAAGTAGTGCAGTGGGAAAGTTTCCAATAAAAGTTCCAGCTCAGATGAAACCCGTCCATCCCTGCTAGTGGACAGGCTCTTCTAACCAACCCATACATGGAAGAACACCCTGGCCAGAGAGCTGTTAGTGCCTTGGGTTTAAGTATAAGTTGATAGGGGTCAATCATCTAAATAGTCTGGATGATGAGGTAAATCTCTACCATAGACAAAGTAAATCAGTAAAGGAAAATAATCATTAAAGTGTTTGAGTCCCATGGGAATTAGAGATGTTTATTGATATAGATTTTTTGATTTATTTATTGATATAGAGATGTCTTGGCCTTCAATAGAAGAAGAAAACATTAGTAAAAAGTAACCTTAGATTCTCAGACAGTTAAAAATAACAACTGAAATCTGGAGAAATAGCTTAGCAACTGCTGACACCTGCTGCTTTGACAGAGGACCCAGATTCAGTCCAGTTTACAGCATCCATATTAGGGGGCTCACAATTATCACAACTCTAGTTCTGGGAGACCCAATGAAGTCTCCTGGCCATAGAAGGCAATGGGCAGGAGGATGGGACACATACATATATGCAGGAAAAATACTCATACACAAATAAAAATAAATATTTACTAGAACAGATATTGGGGTCCTATAACAAAGACAATGTAATATATAAGATAGCATATTTGAAAATATGAAATTTATCATGTATGTTAAGTTGACACACACAAGTGCTGTGATTCCAGTATTGGGGTGGGCTAATATAAGTGATGTTAATGCCAGAATAAGCTATAAGAGAAGACTCTGTATCAAAATTAAATATTGAAATAAGAAGGTTCAACTTCAATACCCATTAAAGAAGTTAAAATAAGACTATATTGATATTTAATCTCATCCCATTTAGGATAGCAGTCTTAAAAAATATTCAAGCAATGATATAGACAAAAAGGATTCCTTATATACCGCTCGAGGTGATGTGAAATGTTCCAGCTACTATGGAAATCAATATGAGGTTTTATTAGAAAATAAAAAAATAGAAAGTAGAAAATAAAAACAACTAGATCTACCTTACTATGCAGGTATTTACCACTGCTGGACATTTACCCAAAGAACTCCATATCAGCACAGTACAAAGATATTTGCACACCAACTTCTACTGTAGCACTATTCACAACAGATCTAATAGACCCAAATTGGCTGCCCAACAACAGAGGAATAGATTTTTAAAATGTGATATGCATACAGAGTGGAAAGCTGTTATTCAAACAGAAGAGCAGTGTCACCTTACCTGCAGGAAAATGGGGGCAACTGGAGATCATTAGTAAGTGAAGCAGGCCAACCTCAAAAAGACAAACACTGTGTTTTCTCTTGTTTGTGGGTTCTGGATTTTATATACATATATAAAATCACATGCACATATATGAAATGACAGTAGAAGTAATACCATTATAGTAAAGTAAAGGAAACTCTTGAGAAGGACAGGGAATAAAAAGAAGAAATGTAATATGTGCTTGTATGAAAATGTCCATGTGTAGCAGGACCATGTATACTGAGAATATTCAAGGAAAATAGCTTCATATACACAAATACAGGAATATAAATGAAATAAAGAAAAACAGAAAGACATGTAAAATTCAATGCAAGTTAAAATGACAATGCTGAAAATGTTGCCATCAATTCAGGAAGAAAAACTGTGCTGACTCAGTGCTCTAGGACTGTGTGCTGACTCAGTGCTCTAGGACTGTGTGCTGACTCAGTGCTCTAGGACTGTGGGCTGGCTCAGTGCTGTAGGACTGTGTGCTGACTCAGTGCTCTAGGACTGTGGGCTGGCTCAGTGCTGTAGGACTGTGTGCTGACTCAGTGCTCTAGGACTGTGTGCTGACTCAGTGCTCTAGGACTGTGTGCTGACTCAGTGCTCTAGGACTGTGTGCTGACTCAGTGCTCTAGGACTGTGTGCTGGCTCAGTGCTGTAGGACTGTGTGCTGACTCAGTGCTCTAGGACTGTGGGCTGACTCAGTGCTCTAGGACTGTGTGCTGACTCAGTGCTCTAGGACTGTGTGCTGACTCAGTGCTCTAGGACTGTGGGCTGGATCAGTGCTCTAGGACTGTGGGCTGACTCAGTGCTCTAGGACTGTGTGCTGACTCAGTGCTCTAGGACTGTGGGCTGACTCAGTGCTCTAGGACTGTGTGCTGGCTCAGTGCTCTAGGACTGTGTGCTGACTCAGTGCTCTAGGACTGTGTGCTGACTCAGTGCTCTAGGACTGTGGGCTGACTCAGTGCTCTAGGACTGTGGGCTGACTCAGTGCTCTAGGACTGTGTGCTGACTCAGTGCTCTAGGACTGTGGGCTGACTCAGTGCTCTAGGACTGTGTGCTGACTCAGTGCTCTAGGACTGTGTGCTGACTCAGTGCTCTAGGACTGTGGGCTGGCTCAGTGCTCTAGGACTGTGTGCTGACTCAGTGCTCTAGGACTGTGGGCTGACTCAGTGCTCTAGGACTGTGTGCTGACTCAGTGCTCTAGGACTGTGGGCTGACTCAGTGCTCTAGGACTGTGGGCTGGCTCAGTGCTCTAGGACTGTGTGCTGACTCAGTGCTCTAGGACTGTGTGCTGGCTCAGTGCTCTAGGACTGTGTGCTGACTCAGTGCTCTAGGACTGTGGGCTGACTCAGTGCTCTAGGACTGTGGGCTGACTCAGTGCTCTAGGACTGTGTGCTGACTCAGTGCTCTAGGACTGTGGGCTGACTCAGTGCTCTAGGACTGTGGGCTGACTCAGTGCTCTAGGACTGTGTGCTGACTCAGTGCTCTAGGACTGTGGGCTGACTCAGTGCTCTAGGACTGTGGGCTGACTCAGTGCTCTAGGACTGTGGGCTGACTCAGTGCTCTAGGACTGTGTGCTGGCTCAGTGCTCTAGGACTGTGGGCTGACTCAGTGCTCTAGGACTGTGGGCTGACTCAGTGCTCTAGGACTGTGGGCTGACTCAGTGCTCTAGGACTGTGGGCTGACTCAGTGCTCTAGGACTGTGGGCTGGCTTGGTGGCAGAGCACTCTCCAGCATGCATTAGACCCTAGGTTTAATCCCTGCTACCTTAAAAGAGAAAAAAAAATAAAGTAGGAAAAGTGAGAAAAATGCAAAAAATTAGAATAACATTTTCCAGCACATTTCAATAATCCAGATAATAGAAATAATATCCTAACAATAAAGAAAGCACAAAATTCTCCATGGATAAAACTACCAAGTATAACAAAGCCATTACCATAAGCTCAGGGTGATCAACCGGTTCCATATGAACGAGGTTTACCTTGGCACTATGCATGAACAGAAATATATATGAATATTTAAAAGGCATTCTAATGTATTTCTGATGTGGCAAAATATTCATAGAGTAATTGATATAGACTTTTTTAAAGTCTGGTATATGTGACATAGATGTCTAACCATTTTTAGAAAGCACTGAGGGAAGGTTCATGCGAGATAGTAGGTGTTGAGTATTGCAGCCTCACTTCCATTTGAGTTATTTCATGAAAGTGAACGTGTCTTTTTTTATTAGATATTTTTCTTTATTTACATTTCCAATATTATCCCCTGTACTTATTTCCCCTCCGAAAACCCTCATCCTATCCCCTCTCCCCTCTCACTAACCCACTCACTCCTGCTTCCCTGTCCTAGCATTTCTCTATACTAGGGCAATGAGCCTTCACAAGATCAAGGGGTCTCTCCTCTCATTAATGTTCAACAAGGCCATCCTCTGCTACATATGTGGCTGGAGCCATGGATCCCTCCATGTGACTCGTTTGTTGGTGGTTTAGTCCGGGGAGCTCTGGGGGTACTTGTTGGTTCATATTGCTGTTCCTCCTATGGAGCTGTAAACCCCTTCAGCTCTTTGGCCCTTTCTCCAGCTCCTCCATTGGGAACCCTGTGCTCAGTCCAGTGGTTGGCTGAGAGTCTCCACCTCTGTATTTGTCAGGCACTGGCAGAGCCTCTCAGGAGACAGCTACATCAGGCTCCTGTCAGCAAGTGCTTGTTGGCATCCACAATATTGTCTGGGTTTGGTGACTGTACTGTACTGTCTAGATGTGGCCCTTGGACTTAGCTGTGGCCAGTGCAATGTAGGAAAACCACAGCACAGAGTGAATGGCAAGACAGATGTTTGGAGCTATGAAGACAAGGCCCATGGCCCAGAGAAAAAGAGAAGGTTCAAGGATTCCTGAGCCCTATGACAGTACTAATGGGTCCTGTTCTCAAGTCTGTATGGTCCTGCAGCAGATTAATGGTCAACAGACAACATCTAATTCTGATTGAGTTAGGATTCATTGATATAGAACATTCAGAAATAGGGAGCATGAAGCTAGAAGAAACAGATCATTGTATTGAGTGATTTCCTGAGGCACAGAAAGGGGCATAAACATTTTCTGTCTTCTATTTCTAGGCATTTTAAAGTCATGGAATATACCTTAATAAACTTTAATATCCACTCAAAGTGCCCAAAGGTATAAACCTAGCAAGAGAGGATGATATTGAAATGATATCCCAAGGTCAAGGTCTCAAAAATAGAATTTGTATTTGGGTTAGAGCTGGTGTACTATAAAGAGGCATTTAAAGTCACACTGGTTAAATGAAGAAAGGTTTGTTCATTAATCAAAAGACACCTGCTTTCTCCTTTCTCCATGTAATTTGTGCTACTTTTTTAAAAATTTCTGAATGATTAAGTAATATATTCTCTTTATTTGTTCTTTTCAACATTTAAATTTCCATTTCAGATGAATGTCTTAATTCAGGTAGACACGATAAATTTCCTTGATCAACAACAAGCTCAACCAACACGTATCAATCTCTCACAGTTTTGGAGGCTAGAATATCTACAACCAAGATGTCCGACTCTGGTGTCAGCGAAGGCTGACTCTCTGACTTGCAGATGGCCGCCTTCAAGTTCTGTCCTCATGCAACAGAGCACTGAGAGCAGGCTCACCCGTCTCTTCATCTAAAAGTTTAGAGCCTATTCTGGAGGACTTTGTCCAAAGACCAGACTTCCTAATCTCAAATTGGCAATTAGGGTGCAATGTGAATTTGTGGTGGGACATAATAGGCAAAAGCAAAGGTGAAAACTTAATTTAATGAACAAGATAATTCCCAGGTCCTAGTTAAGCTGGGGCCAGCTTTCTTTCCTACAGCAATAATACCAGAATTTCTGATACATGTTTTTCTCCTGTGTTGTGAGTGCCAGGAGTATCTGTCATTTCTAATGATGTTTTCCCCCCTTATTTATGTATTCTTATCTTTAATCTTATCTGTTCATTTGAGTCTAGTAGAATAGTTTGTGCTATACACAGTTGGTATCTCAATTTACTTATCCTAACAGAAGATGCAGCACTATGGCTTTACATAGCAGAAATGCTCAATAAACGTATGTAAAAACATTGTGATGTAGAGCAGATATTTATAAAGGAACTTTGGGAAAATGAACAGCTCACCATCCTAGATACAGTAGGAAGGTCTCATACTGATCAGAGGAGGATTGAGTAGGGATAGAAAGGGAAAAACATGATCCTGGCTCAGAGACTGAGAAAGGATGGTGGCTTTATTAGTCAGATAATGGGGGAAGGAGCCACATCGGGAGAAATAAAAGTAGGACAGCCTTGGAAGGGAGCTCAGCCGGCTCGGGACCACTGAGAACGCAGGGCAGAAGAGTTCGTGCAGCGTGCACCCCAAGCTACTGTTCGCCTTCAGAGCCACTCATTCATGTTGTTAGGTGACCCTTCTTTAAGAATAGAGCAAATGGTTTGCCTCAGTATAGCCAACAACTAATCCTTAGAAAATTATCAAGAACATATATAATTATCACTTCACATATTTGCCCTTCTTGGGTCTAAACTAAATGAAGTAGAGAATCATGAAAACTTTGCTTGCAGAGAAAGAGTTTATTGCTATTTAAAGAAAATAAAAAAATATCTCTTTTATAGAAAGTTTCATTCTGATGCTATTTTATTTGTATATTTTTTAATGTCATGACAAGAAATGAATTTGATTTTGAAAAGGAATGATTTTGAGTAATTAGCCATGATTTAGTCTAATTAGAAGAAAATGATTATAGGTTGGACATAAGCTCTTTTGAATATGAAGGATAGAGTAAAAAACTATTAGAAAAATAATGCCACATGATACATGTTGGTATGAATCTAGAAGAGAGCTTTTCTTTGAATTAATCTTTTAACTAAGACATTTTAAATGCCTCCCATTAGAAAACATTCATATTTTTGAAAGATAAAAATTATTAGTGAGCATATGTCACCTGTTAGAAAATCCTTAGTATAATAATTAAGACATACTTAACTCAATCTAAATGAGAAACTATGGTTTCTCTGATCCTTTTCAGGATACTTCCTGCTTTCAGAAGTAAGTGCATTGTATTGGTGCATTGTAGAGAATCATTTGTGCAACTTAACAGATTTGGAAAATGTCAAATTGCTAACATGCAGTGTTGCTTTTGTGGATGCTATTTCCTTTGGGGATAGACATGGGCCAAAAAGAATGGGTTACAGACAGCAGTTGTTTGCAGTCAACTTCCGTTTTGTAAAGTTCATATGCCAGATTTAAATCATAACCCACAAAAAAAGACAGCCCAGGCAAGGAAGTTTTAGGGCTCATAAGGTTCATAGTGCTTATTAAGGTTCAAGACAGTTCAAGTTTGAGAACTGTATGCTCATATATGACAATATACATAAGTAGTTAGTCTTCAATTAGATCTCTTTCCTGCCCTCTTTGCTATTCTTCATTGTTGGTACAATCATTATGGTTACTGCATGGTAGTTTGATTTAGAAATATTAATAATAATAACATTAAATTAAGTTTACAAGGCTAAAACATAACAAAGATAGTTTGGTGAAGGTTTTGGAGTGGTGATGAGGTAATGAGAAGATGTGAGTGGGAACAACAGGACTAAGATATGTGAGGTGTAGAGATCATATAATGCAGGAGAACCACAATTGATGGCATTGTGTTATGTTTGTGGTTTTGGTCAAGAATACATTTTAGATGTTGTTTCTATCAAGAGAAGGAGAGCTACATAAAGCTCCCCCACTTTCGAAAAAGAAATGATCAGACACAATTAAGTGGAGAAGTGGGAAGTGGAAAAAGGTAGAAGCAAGGATGTACAAGGCTTGTAGAAAACACACAAGCCAAACAAAAGGTGTGGAAAAGCAAGTAGGCTTAAATTTTTCTAAACCTGCTCCATGTAGGGTTCTTAACTGCTTCAACTTCCCTTCTAGCACACTGAGCAGAGATAGGGAAAGAAGGTTTATAGAAAAAGAGGGTTGTAGATCTATTTAGAAGTAGTTATTCTGGGTAGTTCCAATCTTTGTTGTCAGGATACTAGAAGTCCAGTCCAATAACAAACACCAAACATAAATCCCCTAGTGGCTCTATCCAGCAGAAACTGCAAGGCTCCACTGACTCAGCAGAAGCAGCAAGAATCAGCCAGGGTACCATGAGAAGCTCTTTGGTGTGTTTCTCTCTGTGAAGTCAAGACAAACCAAGAACAGCAAAGACCAGTGAAGACCAGAAAAATGTTGCGTTGCGTAGCAGTGCAACCGTGACCTCTCACTGTTTATGGGGTTCCGTTTATACTTTTTCTAAACATGACACATCCTCTCAAGCATCCACTCCAGCAAAACATCACATGTCCTCTCACCTGTCTGCTTCACCAAAATATCCTGTCAAGTGCCTGTTTAAGCATAGCATCCTCTCATAGGACAGCTTTCAGGAAAATATCACACAACATGACTGAGTTTCCAAAGAAACTGGAAATTACCTCTTGAACAGCATTTCAGTTTGATAACAAACATCATCAGGCTTGCAGAAACATTCGTAAGGTCTTTCATTGCTACTCCAATACTATTTTTTAATGTGATAAGAATATAGTCCCTTGGATTCCCTCTTAAATCCTGTGTCTGTTAACCCTAGGATTATAATAGAATCCTCCTTTCATGGAAATCTCAGTGTTTCTTTTATGATTTTAGCATGTGATGTTTTTTCATTGGATATTTATTTTATATACATTTCAAATGTTATCCCCTTTCCTCATTTCCATTCCAAAAAACCCATATCTCACTCCCCCCCCATCACTAACCCACCTACTCCTGCTTCCCTGTCCTGGCATTCTCCTACACTGGGAAAATGAGCCATCACAGGATCACAGGCCTCTCCTCTCATTGATATCCAACATCCTCTGCTATATATGTGGCTGGAGCCATGGGTCCTGCCATGTGTACTCTTTGGTTGGTGGTTAAGTCCCTGGGAGCTCTGGGGGTACTGGTTGGCTCATATTGTTATTCCTCCTATGGGGCTGCAAACGCCTTCAGCTCCTTGGGTCCTTTCTCTAGCTCATCCATTGGGGATCCTGTGCTCAGTCCAGTGGTTGGCTGAAAGCATCCACCTCTGTAATTTTCAGACACTGGCAGAGCCTCTCAGGAGACAGCTGTATCAGGCTCCCATCAGCAAGCGTTTGTTGGCATCCCTAATAGTGTCTGGGTTTGGTAACTATATATGAGATGCTTTTATGGCCAAATATAGTATATGGTCAGTAGTTTGGTGGTGGTGGTCGTTTTTTTTTTTTTTTTTTTTTTTTTTTTTTTTTTTTGGTTTGGTTTGGTTTGGTTTAGTTTTGGTTTTGATTGTTACTTTCACATTTATGATTCTGGAGTATTCTTCAGTGTGCCTAAGAGTTAAAAGAATATTTAGCAATGGCAGCTATTTTAGGACCACCGTGAGGCTGCATTGGTCTTCCTCCCTTATGCTTTCTTCTCTGATGTTCTCTGGATTCTGTCCAGAGCTTCTCTGGTACATTGGGATTTTCTTTCTTCCTTCTTCCTTCCTTCATTCCTTCCTTTCTTTCTTCCTTCCTTCCTTCCTTCCATCTTTCTTTCTTCCTTTCTTCTTTCTTTCTTTTTGCTTTCTATCTTTCTTCCTTCCTTCCTTCTCTCTTTCTTTTGTGTAAATAGCACTAAGTTCATTTTCACAGAATATAGCATGTTAAGTTCTGTATTCATAGACTCCAATTGTTCTCCTTCTCAGTTGATTCCAGGAACCCATACTCATAACCATAGATTATTTTTCTTTCTCTGGAATTCTATATAAGTAGATACTGAGAGACTGAGTTAATGAAATGAGATGTTTGTTAAAAGTTTATAAACTGTACTATTTTGAATTTTATACATACATACATATATATATATGTATACTTTATTGTGGTTATACTCAGATCCCCTTATCCTGTTATACTTTTTCCTTCCCCTCTGAATTTCATTCCAACTTGCCCATCAGGTATTATGCGAGTGAAGAAAAGCACTCTCAATCCTACAGCAACTATTAATGCCAATGAGCTCCTTGGGAATAGTAGATTGTTTCTGCCTGTGATACAGTGTTGAAGGGCACAGCTGAGAACTTGTACAGAGCCTTGTACAGGTATCTGTCAGTTGCTGTGATGCACTCATGTCTGCCATTGTACCATAACTGGATGGCAATGTTTCATGGAACGCTCCCTGTCTTCTGGGCCTTGCAAACTTCTCTGTAGTATCCTGATGTGCTCTAGATTCTGGTATGTGTGATACAGATGTCCTATTTAGGGATGGATGCTTAACAGTTATTTATTCTCAGTGTGATATTTATACTAAGTGTGACTTTCACACATTCACTTTTTCTTTTATAGAAAATAGATTATTTTCTCATACAGTATAACCTGATTGTGGTTTTCTATCCCTCTGATCTTCCCACTTCTTCCCCACATCCTTTCCTTTCTAGATCCACTCTCTTTCTATCTTCCATTAGAAGAGGCTTTTAAGAGACAAACAAGACAAAATAAAACATAATAAAATAAGGCAAAGGGCTATCATATTAAAGTTGGATATAGGAACCCAACAGAATGAAAAGAGTCTCAAGAACAAGCACAAGAATCAGAGTCCCAGCCATTTTCTCTCCAGCAACTGAGATGGCAGGTACAGCCAGCAGCACAGGGAACACAGGAGTGGCAGAGCAGCTGGGATAGGGTCCGTCCAGGCTCCACCTATACCCAGGAGCTGGGCTGAGACACAGCACTCTGGCCCGGGAAGAGCCAGTGACACAGGGGTGCTAAGAAAGGCTTGCAGGCCCACAGGAGGGACAAGTGCCAGCCAGAGACAGCAGGAACAACTAAGACCAGAGATAACCACATGGCGAAAGAAAAGCATAGGAATGTTACCAACAGAAATCTAGGCAACATGGCACCATCCAAATCCAATTCTCCCACAACAACAAATCCTGGATACCCCAACACACCAAAAAAGCAAGATCTGGATGCTGCTAGAGGGCTTCAAAGACATAAATAACTCCCTTAAAGAAATACAGGAGATCACAGGAATGAGGAAATCCAAAAAGTCATTACATCCTATTACTAAAGCTTACACTCAACAAAAATGGAAAATCTAGATGAAATGGACAGTTTTCTAGACAGATACCAGGTACCAAAGTTAAATCAGGATAAGATAAATGATCTAAACAATCCCATAACCTCTAAATAAATAGATGCAGTCATTAATAATCTCCCAACCAAAAAACAAAACAAAACAAAAAACAAAAAACAAAAAACCCCAGGACCAGAAGGGTTTAATTCAGAGTTCTATCAGACCTTCAAAGAAGATCTAATACTTCAAACTATTCCAAAAAATTGAAACAGAAAGAACACTACCTAATTGGTTCTATGAAGCCACAATTACTCTGATTCCTAAACCACACAAAGACCCAACAAAGAGAACTTTAGATCAATTTCCCTTATGAATATCGATACAAAAAATACTCAATAAAATTCTTGCTAACCAAATTCAAGAACACATCAAAAGGATCATCCAACATGATCAAATTGGCTTCATCACAGTGATGTAGAGATGGTTCAATATACAGAAATACATCTTGTAATATACTATATAAACAAATTCAAAGGAAAAACACGTGCTCATTTCATTAGATGCTGAAAAAGCATTCAACCAAATCCAACACCTCTTCATGATAAAGTCTTGGAAGAAGAGTAATTCAAGGCCCATACCTAAACATAGTAAAAGCAATATACAGCAAACCAGTAGCCAACATCAAAGTAAATGGAGAGAAACTTGAAGCAATCCCACTGAAATTAGGGCCTAGACACAACTGTCCACTCTCTCCCTACATGTTCAATATAGTACTCGAAGTCCTAACCAGAGCAATTAGACAACAAAAGGAAGTCAAAGGGATACAAATTAGAAAGGAAGAAGTTGGCCCAGTGGTGGTAGTGCACACCTTTAATCCCAGCACTGGGGAGGCAGAGGCAGGCAGATTTCTGAGTTCGAGGCCAATCTGGTCTACAGAGTTCCAGGACGGAATTCCACCAAAAAACTCCTAAACTAGATAAACAACTTAAGCAAAGTGGCTGGATATAAAATTAACTCAAACAAATCAGTAGCCTTCCTATACTGAAAGGATAAACAGGTTGAGAAAAAAATTAGGGAAATGACACCCTTCACAATAGCCACAAATAATATAAAATACCTTGGTATGACTAACCAAGCAAGTGAAAGATCAATGACAAGAACTTCAAGTCTATGAAGAAAGAAATTGAAGATCTCAGAAGATGGAAAGATCTCCAATGCTCATGGATTGGCACTGTTAATATAGTAAAAAAATGGCCATCGTGCCTAAAGCACTCTACAGATTCAATGTAATCACCATCAAAATTCCAATGCAATTCTACCTAGAGTTAGAAAGAGCAATATCCAAATTTATCTGGAAAAAAAACAACAAAAAAACCCAGCATAGCAAAAACTATTCTCAACTATAACAGAACTAGCAGTATCGCCATTCCTGACCTCAAGCTATACTACAGAGCAATAGTGATAAAAAGTGCATGATAGGGGTTGGGACTATCCTCTACCATAGCACGCCATATCCAATTGGCACAGGAAGGTAGCTAACCACCAAGCAGCACAGGGAAGCCAGCACAGGCAAGACCTGCTCTGCAGATCAGAGGATCCCATCTGGAACCCTCTGGCAGAAGCCTTCCAGTTTATGTCTCTTGCTTTGGACCATCCTCTGCCACAGTGTGCCATCTCCAAGTGGTTCAGAAAGATAGCTAACCACGCATCAGCACAGAGAGGACAGTCAGCACAGGTGAAACCTGCCCTGCTTCTCAGAGGAAGCAGCCGGAAACCCTGAGCATACAAGAACCTAAGAGCATCCTGGGACAGCAGTGTTCTGTTTTCTGCCCTCACCTGGAACTGATCAGGGCCACAGAGATACATACGCAAAAACAACCACAAGAGAGCATGTCTCACAGGAGTACCTACATACCTGTGTACACAGAGAGAACTGGTCTCCCAGGAGCACAGATACAGAGGCTTAGATGGCAGACAAGTCACACTCAGAGACAGCAACACCAGCTAATATGAGAGATAACCAAATGGCAAAAGGCAAACACAAGAACATTACCAACAGAAACCAAGGCAACATGGTAGCATGGGAATCCAGTTCTCCCACCACAGGAAGTCCTGGATACCCAAACACACCGGAAAAGCAAGAGATGAAATGGAAGTAGAAACAATAAAGAAATCACAAAGTGAGACAACTCTGGAGATAGAAAACATTGGAAAGAAATCAAGAACCATAGATGTAAATAACAACAGAATACAAGAGATATAAGAAAGAACCTTAGGTGCTGAAGATACCATAGAAAACTTTGACTCAACAGTCAAAGAAAATGCAAAATGCATGAAGATGGTAACCCAAAACATCCAGGAACTCTAATACACTATGAGAAGATCAAACCTAAGGATTATAGATATAGACAAGAGTGAGTATTTACTACTTAAAGGCACAGAAAATATATTCAACAAAATTGTAGAAGAACTTCCCTAACCTAGATAAAGAGATGCCCATGAACATACAAGAAGCCTTCAGAACTCCAAACAGACTGGACCAGAACAGAAAATCCTCCTGGCACATAATAATCAAAACACCAAATTCACTAAACAAAGAAAGAATATTAAAAGCAGTAAGGGGAAAAAGGCTAGTAACTTATAAAGGCAGACCCATCAGAATCACACCAGACTTCTCACCAGAGATGATCAAAGCTAGAAGATCCTGGGCAGACCTCACATAGACCCTAAGAGAACACAAATGCCAGCCCAGGCTACTATAACCAGCAAAACTCTCAATCATCATAAATGGTGAAAATATCAAAATATTCCATGATAAAACCAAATTTGCACAATATCTGTCCACAAACCCAGCCCTATAAAGGATAATTGATAGAAAATGCCTACACAAGAAGGGAAACTACAAAAAGCAAGAAAGTAATCTTCCAAAAAACCCAAAAGAAGATAGCCACACAACATAAAAATATAACAGGAAGCAACAAGCACTATTTCCTAATATCTCTTAACAACAATGGATTCAATTGCCCAATAAAAAAGACATAGACTAATGAAATATTTCTCATGTAAACCTTCAATTTTATCAGAAAATGTTTGTAATTCCCCTTTTAATTAATTTAGTAATGTTTTTATGTCTACCATTTTATCTGTATTATTTTTCAAGATAATCTTCAATTGTAATCTTTCTATATACTCCCTCTATTTTATCAGAAATGTTTCCAGTGTAAATCTTTGATTTTATCACAAATGTTTCTAATTCCACCTTCAATGAATTTAGAAAGATTTTTTCCAACCATTTTTATGTAAAATTTTGCATGAAATAGTCAATTTTAACATGTTTGTCTATTTATTTCTTGAATTTTACAAGAAATATTTTCCATGTAAATCTTCAATGTTATCTAAAAATGTTTATAATTCCATCTTCAGTCAACTTAGAATTATCTTTATGCCTATCATTTTATCTACATAATTTCCCTGATAATCTTTAATTTTTAACATGTTTTTATATATTTCTACAATTTTATCAGAAATATTTTTCATGTAAATCTTCAAGTTTATCAGAAAATGTTTATAGTTCCAATTTAATCAACTTAGGAATACCTTTATGCCTAACATTATTATATCTATATAAAATTTTCCATGATAATCAATTCTAACATGTTTTTCTACCCTTTTCTATAATTTTATCAGAAATATTTTCCATGTACATCTTCAATTCTATCATAAAATTTTTGTATCCCATATTTTAATTAATTTAGCAATGTTTTACATGTCTACCACTTTACTCCTTAATTTTCCATGAAAATTGTCAATTTTAACGTATTTATCTGGAATATTTTCCATGTAAATCTTTAATTTTATCATTGTTTTTATTTACCTTTACTTCCCTTTTCAATAAATAAAAAAATTAAAAAAATCAACAAAACCATGACCTGGTTTGTTGAGAAACTAAACAATATAGATAAGCCTATAGTGAGACTAACCAAAGGGTACAGAGACAGTATCCAGATTAACAAAATCAGAAATGAAAAGGGAGAAATAACAACAGAAACCTAGGAAATTCACAAATCATCTGATCCTATTACAAGAGCATATACTCAACCCAATTGGAAAATTTGGATGAAATGGACAATTTTCTGGACAGATACAAAATACCAATGTTAAATCAGGATCAGATAGACCATCTAAAGTGTCTCATAACCCCTAAAGAAATAGAAGCAGTCATTGAAAGTCTCCCAACCACAAAAAGCACAGGACCAGATGGTTTTAGTACAGAATTCTATCAGACATTCAAAAAAGACCTAACAGCAATATTCTTCAAGCTATTTCACAACTTAGAAACAGAAGGAACACTACCTAACTCGTTCTATGAAGCCACAATTACACTGATACCAAAGATGCAACAAAGAAATAGAACTTCATACCAACTTCTCTTATGAATATTGATGCAAGAATACTCAATAAAGTTCTTGCCAACCAAATCCAAGAACACATCAAAACGATCATTCACCATGCTCAAGTAGGCTTCATCCCAGGGATGGTTCAATATATGGAAATCCTCAATGCAATACACTACATAAACAAACTCAAAGAAAAAAAAACACATGGTCATCTCATTAGATGCTGAAAAAGCATTTGACAAAATTCAGCATCCTTTCATGCTAAAAGTCTTGGAAAGAAGAGGAATTCAAGGCCCATACCTAAACATAGTATAAGCAATATACAGCAAACCGGTAGCCAGCATCAAACTAAATGGAGAGAAACTTGAAGCAACCCCTCTAAAATCAGGGACTAGACAAGGCTGCCCCCTCTCACCATATCTTTTCAAAATAGTACTTGAGGTACTCGCTAGAGCAATTCGACAACATAAGGAAGTCAAAAGGATACAAATTGGAAAGAAAGAAGTCAAACTATCACTATTTGCAGACGATATGATAGTATATTTAAGTGACCCAAAAAACTCCACCAGAGAACTCCTACAGCTGATAAACAACTTCTGCAAAGTGGCTGGTTATAAAATCAACTCAAGCAAATCAGTAGCCTTTCTATATGCAAAGGATAAGCAGCCCGAGAAAGAAATTAGGGAAATGACACCCTTCCCAATAGCCACAAACAATATAAAGTATCTTGGTGTGACTCTAACCAAACAAGTGAACGATTTATATCCCATATACAGTTACAAACTTCAGACACTATTATTGATGCCCAAAAGTACTTGCTGACTGGAGCCGGATCACCTGGGAGGCTCTGCTAGTGCATGACAAATACAGAGGGGTACTCTCTTAGGCAGCCATTGAATTGAGCACAGATTCCCCAATGGGGAGCTAGAGAAAAGATCCAAGGAGCTGAAGGGTTTTGCAGCATCATTCAAGCAACAAATTGGGAGCCACCCAGTACCTTCAGAGCTCTCAGGGACAAAACCATCAACCAGAGAGTACACATGGAATTACCAATGGCTCCAGAAGCACTGGCAGTAGAGGATGGCCTTGTTGGACATCAAAGGAAGGAGAAGACCTTGGTCCTCGAAAGGCTGGATGCTGCAGTGTGGAGGAATGCTGGGACAGGGAAGCAGGAGGGGCTTGATTTGGAAACAGGGGGAGGGGAGATGGGTTATGAGATTTTCAGCATGGGGGAGTGGGCAGAACCAGGAAAGGGGACAACATTTGAAATCTAAATGAAGAATATATCTAATAAAAAAAGTAAAAGGACAAAAACTGCTTGATATTGGTACAGTGACAGGCAGGTAGATCAATGGAATAGAATTGAAGACCCAGAAATGAACTCTCACGCCTATGGTCACTTGATCTTTGACAAAGGAACTACAACCATCCAGTGGAAAAAAGATAGCCTTTTTTTTTGTAATAACAATCTATTGTAGATCCTTAAGGATTACATTAAATGATTTAAGTAAATATGGTAAGTAAAGATGCATTTTATCAGTGCTGGGACCCAGCAGAAAAATAATCTGTTATAAGAGGCTATTCTTTTTTTTTAATTTTTATTTTCTATATTCTATGTTTACATTCCAAAGGCTTTCCCCTTTCCCAGTTCCCCCCCCACCATATGTCCCATAATTCCTCTCCCCCCAACCATTCCCCAATCATTCCTCCCCCAAGATTTCTCTGTTCTGGGTCTACAAAACTGGATCCAATCTTTTCAGGCCCAGGGTCCTCTCCTTTCTTCTTCTTGGGAATCATTTGACTTGCTAATTGTGCCTTGAGTATTTAGGGCTTCTGGGCTCATTAATATCCACTTATTAGTGATTGCATTTCATGTGTATTCTTTTGTGATTGGGTTAACTCACTTAGGATGATATTTTCCAGATCTAGCCATTTATCTACAAATTGCATGAATTCATTATTTTTAATTGCTGAGTAGTATTCCATTGTATAAATATACCACATTTTCTTTATCCATTCCTCCTTTGAGGGATATTTGGGCTCCTTCCAATTTCTGGCTATTATAAACAAGGCTGCTATAAACATAGTGGAGCATGTGTCTTTATTGTATGCAGGGGAATCCTCTGGGTATATGCCCAGGAGTGGTATGCCAGGGTCCTCTGGAAGTGACATGCCCAATTTTCTGAGGAACCGCCAAACTGATTTCCAGAGTGGTTTTACCATCTTGCAGTCCCACCAACAGTGGAGGAGTGTTCCTCTTTCTCCACATCCTTGCCAGCACTTTTTGTCTCTTGAGTTTTTAATCTTAGCCATTCTGACTGGTGTGAGGTGGAATCTCAGGGTTGTTTTGATTTGCATTTCCCTGATGACTAATGAGGTTGAACATCTCTTAAGGTGTTTCTCGGCCATTCGAATTTCTTCTGGTGAAAATTCTTTGTTTAGCTCTGTACCCCATTTGTTGATAGGGTTATTTGGTTCTTTGGGGCCTAACTTCTTGAGTTCTTTGTATATATTGGATATTAGGCCTCTGAAGATAGCCTTTTCAACAAATGGTGCTGGTTCGACTAGAGGTCAGCATGCAGAAGAATTCAAATTGATCCATTCTTATCTCCCTGTACAAAGCTCAATTCCAAGTGGATCAAGGACCACCATATAAAACCAGATACACTGAATCAAATTTAAAAAAAAAAGTGGAGAAGGACCTGGAGCACATGGGCACAGGGGAAATTTTCCTGAAAAGAACAATAGCTTATGCTCTGATATCAAGGATTGACAAATGGGACCTCATAAAATTGCAAATCTTCTGTAAGGCAAAGGACAATGTCAATAGGAAAAAAACAGCAACCAACAGATTAGGAAAAGTTCTTTAGCAATCCTACATCTTATAGATGGCTAATATCCAATTTATTCAAAGAACTCAAGAAGTTAGACTCCAAATAACCATATTTAAAAATGGGGTACAGAGCTAAACAAAGAATTCTCAACTGAGGAATACCAGATGGCTAAGAAACACCTAAAGAAATGTTCAACATCCTTAGTCATCAGGAAAATGCAAATCAAGAAACAACCCTGAGACCTAACACCAGTCAAAATAGCCAAGTTCAAAAACTCAGGGGACAGCAAATGCTGGAGAGGATTGGGAAAAGAGGAACCCTCCTCCATTGCTGGTGGGATTGCAAGCTGGTAAAACCACTCTGGCAATAAGTTTGGCAGTTCCTCGGATAATTGGACATAGCACTACCTGAGGTCCCGGCTATACCACTCTAAGGCATATATACCCAGAAGATGCTCCAACATGTAATAAGGATGCATGCTCCACTGCTGGTGGGAATGGAAGCTGGTACAACCACTCTGGAAATCAGTCTGGCGGTTCCTCAGAAAATTGGTCATGATACTTCCAGAGGACCCTGTCATACCACTCCTGGGCATATACCCATAGGATTCCCCTGCATGTAACAAAGACACATGCTCCACTTTGTTCATAGCAGCCTTATTTATAATAGCCAGAAACTGGAAAGAACCCAGATGTCTCTCAACAGAGGAATGGATACAGAAAATGTGGTACATTTTCACAATGGAGTACTACTTAGCTATTAAAAACAATGAATTAATGAAATTCATAGGCAAATGGATGGAGCTAGAAAATATCATCCTGAGTGATGGAATACAATCACAAAAGAACACATATGTTATGCACTTGCTGATAAGTGAATATTAACCCAAATGCTCAGAATACCCAAGATACAACTCACAGACCACATGAAGCTCAAAAAGGAAGACCAAAATGTGGATACTTTGATCCTCATTGGATGGTGGATCAAAATACCCATGGCTCACAGCCAACCAATAGAATGAGCATAGGGTCCCCAATGGAGCAGCTAGAGAAAGGACCCAAGGAGCTGAAGAGGTTTGCAGCCATGCAGGAGGAACAATAATATGTACTAACCAGTACCCCCAGAGCTCCCAGGGACTAAACCACCAACCAAAGAGTATACATGGAGGGACCCATGGCTCCAGCTACATTTGTACCAGAAGATGGCCATTTCAGACATCAATGAGAGGAGAGGCCATTGGTCCTGTGAAGGCTCAATTCTCCAGAATAGGGTAATGCAAGTCAGGAAATTGAGGTAGGGGTGAGCAGGGGGAGGGTGTGGGACAGGAGGTTTACAGAGGGGTAACAAGGAAAGGGGATATCAGTTGAAGTGTAAATAAAGCAAACATCTAATAAAAATTAAAAAACAAAAAATCAGAGTCCCACCAGTGGGCTTATAGAGATCAGAGAACCTGGATGGGTCTGACTTAGGTCTTCTGAATACATGTTACGGTTGTTTAGCTCAACGTTTCTTTCTTTTTTTTTTTTTTAGTTATTTTTTTTATTTTCTATATTCTATGTTTACATTCCAAAGGTTTTCCCCTTTCCCCAATTACCCCCCCACCATATGTCCCATAATTCCTCTCCCCCCCCTGCTACTCTCCCCCCCTCACACACGATTTCTCTGTTCTGGGTCTACAATACTGGATCCAATCTTTACAGGCCCAGGGTCCTCTCCATTCTTCTTCTTGGATGTCATTTGACTTGCTAATTGTGTCTTGAGTATTTAGGGCTTCTGGGCTCATTAATATCCACTTATCAGTGATTGCATTTCATGTGTATTCTTTTGTGATTGGGTTAGCTCGCTTAGGATGATATTTTCCAGATCTACCCATTTACCTACCTTGTTTATAATAGCCAGAAATTGGAAGGAGCCCAGATATCCCTCAAAAGAGGAATGGATACAGAAAATGTGGTATATTTATACAATGGTGGAGCATACTACTCAGCAATTAAAAATAATGAACTCATGCAATTTGTAGCTCAACGTTTCTTATGCAATCCCACTCACTGTGAGTGTGCGGGCTGTCTCTGATCCTCGCCAGCACTTTTGCCTGGCTTTTGCACCTTTTCTCCTACTAGGTTGCCAGCCTTGATGTGGTAATTTGTGCCTGGTCCCTGATGACTATAGCTTGTTGATGCTGTATTTTTTTATATCCCTTGAAGGAGTTCTTTGCTTAGCTCTGAGCCAAGGTGAAGAGAGGTGGATCTGGGGGTCTAACTTCTTGAGTTCTTTGGATATGGGAAAGAGACTGAGGGAGAAGATGGAGGGTAGCTGCAGTGAGGATATAATATATGAGAAATAATAAATAAAAAGAAAAATAATCAGAGACCCATTCATTCTCATACTTAGGAGCCTCATGAAATACTTTGCTGATATCTGTGATGCTCACAGGACCTGCTTCTGACTCGTGTAGACCCTGTGCTTGCTGCTTCGTCCTCTGAGTTCATATGAGCCTTGCTTAGTTGATTCAGGGGACCTTGTGTGTGTGTGTGTGTGTGTGTGTGTGTGTGTGTACCATAATTCCTCTGTCTTAGTTTAATAGTATTCTATCTATGCATGAATTTCAAGATAATAGTGTTTAGTTCAGTATTACAGTTTTAAAATGCATGCCTGGAAGTGAGAGATGGAGCTTGTATGGGCAACGGCACTGTGTAGCTGTATTTTTTTTTATATCCCTTGAAGGAGTTCGCTTATCTGAGTGTGGTGAGAGATGGAGCTGGGATGGGCATCGGCACTGTGTAGCTACGGGGTCCTCTGAGTGTGGTGAGAGATGGAGGGTAGCTGCAGTGAGGATATAATATATGAGAAATAATAAATAAAAAGAAAAATAATCAGAGACCCATTCATTCTCATACTTAGGAGCCTCATGAAATACTTTGCTGATATCTGTGATGCTCACAGGACCTGCTTCTGACTCGTGTAGACCCTGCGCTTGCTGCTTCGTCCTCTGAGTTCATATGAGCCTTGCTTAGTTGATTCAGGGGACCGTGTGTGTGTGTGTGTGTGTGTGTGTGTGTGTGTGTGTGTGTTTGTGTTCCATAATTCCTCTTTGTCTTAGTTTAATAGTATTCTATCTCTGCATGAATTTCAAGATAATAGTGTTTAGTTCAGTATTACAGTTTTAAAATGCATGCCTGGAAGTGAGAGATGGAGCTGGTATGGGCAACGGCACTGTGTAGCTATGGGGTCCTCTGAGTGTGGTGAGAGATGGAGCTGGTGTGGGCAACGGCACTGTGTAGCTATGGTGTCCTCTGAGTGTGGTGGGAGATGGAGCTGGTGTGGGCAACGGCACTGTGTAGCTATGGGGTCCTCTGAGTGTGGTGGGAGATGGAGCTGGTGTGAGCATCAGCACTGTGTAGCTACGGGGTCCTCTGAGTGTGGTGGGAGATGGAGCTGGTGTGAGCATCGGCACTGTGTAGCTATGGGGTCCTCTGAGTGTGGTGGGAGATGGAGCTGGGATGGGCATCGGCACTGTGTAGCTATGGGGTCCTCTGAGTGTGGTGGGAGATGGAGCTGGGATGGGCATCGGCACTGTGTAGCTACGGGGTCCTCTGAGTGTGGTGAGAGATGGAGCTGGTGTGAGCATCGGCACTGTGTAGCTACGGGGTCCTCTGAGTGTGGTGGGAGATGGAGCTGGTGTGAGCATCGGCACTGTGTAGCTACGGGGTCCTCTGAGTGTGGTGGGAGATGGAGCTGGTGTGAGCATCGGCAGTGTGTAGCTATGGGGTCCTCTGAGTGTGGTGGGAGATGGAGCTGGTGTGAGCATCGGCAGTGTGTAGCTATGGGGTCCTCTGAGTGTGGCTAGCGTGGCACCGCTCACTCATTGCTGCTCTATGGCACTGTGCCTCACTAAGGCTCTTCACTGTCACCTTTGTAGACCTCTACTCACATGGAATGGAAACAACATTAGATGCCACTCACAGTGCATATTTTGTAACAGTGAAGCCTTTTATTCTTACCAGCTTCTTTCCTTATGTTGTGTTATTTACACCTAATATAATATATAATAATATAATATAATATAATATAATATAATATAATATAATATAATATAATATAATATAATATAATATAATATAATATAAAAGCAATGTACCTGAAATTGCATCTGCACTCACCAGATAAAATAGTTAAAATATATGAATCAGTGTAAAATGTTTTGGTCAGACATTGAGATACTTTAAAGATACTTTAAGTCTGGAATGTTTAAATAATTGCTTCATAGCCCACTCCTTTGTGTAAGTATAAGTATAGAGTATAGCAAAAGAGGAGACACCTTTTAAATGTTCCTGTTTCCCTCTTGTGTCAACATTGGTATGTCATAATATGTTTTTGTTTTATGGGGCTCATTTCCAGTTAATACAGAATTTTAAAGTGAAGATAATCACAATAATTATGGAGTAAATGTGTAAATGAGAGCTGATTTGAGTTATTTAATTAACATAGATTAATGGAAATTTAGCAACTAGAAAATTAAAATATGGATCTTAATTTAATTCATCTCTGCTTTTCAGTCATCCTAAACTATCACCAAATAAAGGGCAATATCAGCAAATTAACAATGTGTAAAAAATAAATAGCCAGCTATTTCCATGGCCTGTGTAATCTCGACATTACCATATCAAGAGGGTTGTAGAGATCCTTCTCACAAATCCTTTCTGTATAGGTGAAGTGAGAAGATGGAGAAAAATGGTTCCCTTCCTCAGAGACCCCATAGTATTGACATTAACCTGTTCAGTATAGAGCAAGCCCTCTGCAGTAAAGAGGAATCTGGGTCTTCTGGCAGGGAGTAGGGTAAGGACAGCAGGCACTAATGCTTTATATACAATTACCACAAATTTGTCACTTTATTTCTCCTGACCAATGTTAAAAATCTACCTATCTAGCTCAATGGAACAAGCTCTCTCCAACCATCTCCTCGGCATATCTTTGACAGTTATTCTTATTTCCCTTGTTAACCTTACAGAGTCTCAGACTGTATTCTCAACAGACCCAAATTGTTCCTATATACTTCTATAGTGGTCTTCCAAAGCATTACTTTTACTTTGCTCTTCCCTGTTCTCTGCATGTGGAAAGACCAAATAATGTGTGCTTAATGATCAAACAAAGCAGCTAATCTAGATTGCAAGCTGACAGGATGATATTAAGCTGATTTTGAGAGAGCCCCATTCTGATATCAGCCTTGCCTTCCTCAAATGTGATAAAATACTAAGAGAAGAGCTGTAAGAGGGAAAAGGGCAATGGGACAGATTGAACCTTGACTCAAGGTGGCAGGAGTCCTTCTTGGTGAAATACAAACGGAGAACCCACTATGGAGGCCAAGAGTGTGAGAGTGCATAATGAAACCTCTGCTTGTAAGGATAGTGGGCAGGGGAGGATATGCAGAGTCAGGCAGAGGACTGAGGTAGGTGGAGTATGTGCCAGGGGATGGCAACAGTCAGAAGAAAAGATTCTACAGCAGCTGGCAGATTTCCAGAGAAGGGTGTTTGTCTGCTTGATCTCATGAGGGCAGGTGGACCATGACTGGAAAGTGCTGTGAGTTGGGCCAAATGCATACACAGTGGCTATAAGCTTCGTTCCCCTAAAAAGGCTCACCTTATCCAAAACAATGTTCAGGTGATTTTGAGATTGGAGAAGAAAAGGAGTTAAACCAGTAATAGAAAACAAGTCAGGGATGCACTAAAAGCAGCTAAGAAAGCAACACGTGGTGTGGTGAATCCAAATAGACATGGCTGTTAGAGTCATCTGAGAAGACGGGAAACAGGGCTACAGAGAGTCAACTTAATAATTATCTACTACTACAGAAAGATACCATGATCAAGTCTACTTGTTTTTAAAAAAGGCATTTAATTGAAGGCTTGTTTACAGTTTTAGGGAGTGAGTCCATGATAATCGTGGCAGAGAGCATGACAGTAAGCAGCCAGGCCTGGGACAAAAGCTGGGATCCATAAGCAGGAGACAGAGCGAAGAGACTGTGCTGGGCATGGGCTTGGAAATCTCAGTGCTCACCCAAACCAAGGAGTGCACCTCCTCCAGCAAGGCCACAGCTCCTAATTCTTCCCAAAACAATCAACGAGGGACCAAGCATTCCTTCATAAGAATGTACAAGGGCCATTCACATTCAAACCAATACATAGGCCAATAGTTAAATAAGATCATCAATAAAGAAAATAAGTAAGTTGAATTTCTAAATCTTACTTTCCATTTTCATCTTGTGTTCTACACAGAAAGCTTTTCCCTATATTCTTTTTCAATATTTTTATTTGTCTTTTAAAACTTTTAATGCCCACAGCCCTCACCTTAAGTCTAAATCCAAGTCCTTGTTATGTCCTGTAGTCAGGTTTTCCCTGCATCCCCATGGGTCTTTGCATTGATATGATATAGCTGATAGGGTATGATTGAACTCTTGGGTTTATATAACATACATCTGTTCAATATTTTTGCTTAACTCACACTTAATGTATTTTATTTACTGCTTCCATTAGCGTTTGTGCTTTGCAGTCCACTAGGATTTCCATCCACTTTATCATCCCCTCTCTTGCATTGGCAATTTTGATTGTTCTATTCTATTTCCTTCCTTGGCATCCCATCGAGCTTTCACCAGACGATTTTTGGCTTTTAGACCCGCAAAATTCTCACTCCACTTCTATTGGTCTTTAAAACTGTCAGACTCTAAAGTTGTTAACAAGATGATTCAGTGGGTAGAAGGCACATGCCATCCAGCCTGATGATCTGACTTCAATCCCTGTAACTCACAAGGTCTGAGAGAACTGACTTCCCCAGCGATCTTCTGCCTCCATACATGCAGCAGAGCAGGCAAACCAGCATCCCATAAATACAAAGTAAATAATAAATAAATATGAAAACCTGTTTAAGTTGTTTAACTGTTATGTTTCATTGATAAATAGAAATATAGAGACAATTTAATATTCACTTAAATACACTGTCATACAATATTATCCTCTTAAACATAGCTTACATTTCATGTGTATAATTCAAAGAACATGAGTGACTTTTCTTTGTCTAAACTCAAGATAGACTCTCACATGTTTATGATTTGGTCACCTACTTGAACAAGATAAAAACAGGGAGGGGCCTTTTGCAGCAAGTGCCTATGAAGTCCCCAGGTAGGACAAAGCCTCATTTTTCTCATCTGTGAAATGGAATAAGAGTATGTATCTTGCAGAACCACTTATAGAATCACATACACATAATTTTTGTGCAACCACCAGAGCCATGGAATACTCAAAATGGTTGCTATTAGTATTTAAAACTTCATATGGTAGCTCTTCACGCCATTTCTATGTATCTGTGGTAGCTTCTGTTCTAATCTATTCAAGGTTAATTGTTGAGCAAACAGTCTTGTAAGACAGTAACTTCCTGAGGATAAAAATCAAATTTCTTCCTCTAATATGATAATAGAAATAACTGCTTCCTTCAGGATGAAGGTGGGGCTGGACTGCCAGGGAGAAAAATGTTCTTTCTCAGCCTAAGGGAAACAGGAACTTTCTTTTCCTTTTCTCCTGGGCTCTTACTTTGCTGAGTTCCCTGACAAACCTCCAACTTCTGGCTGCACTTCCGCAGCACAGGGCTCTGTCTAAGCTGAGAGTATTTAACTGTCACACTGTCAGGACACACAGCCCCTCCCTTAGCCCCTCACCAGTGGTTCCATGGGATGAGGCATGTGAGTGTGAAGCTCCTGTTCTTAGTCTGGACATTGAACACTGTTAAAATTCTGATTGTGGATGATGTTAAAGACGAGAATGTTCAGTTTGACTTTGAAGAGTTAATTTTTATTATCTGACCGTGAAAAGTTTGAGAAATACAAGATTATTTCACATTTAAAAGTTTTACTTGTCCAGATATGATGAATGTATGTTGTATAAATCCTTACTATAGAATATAAAGTATCATAAATACATTCAAGCCATACATTAATGCTGTAGAACATCTTTAATATCAATCATTTAATAGAAAGCATAGCTTTACATAGTAATTGATTAGCAAATTGTTCATGCAAAACAACACTGTAAATTTATTTATGTAGCACAAATCTCTCCCATGACTTGTCAGTTAATTCTAATGTGAATACATAATATCAAAAGGCACAAGTTCTTGTCTGTGTGTGCACAAGGTGTCTAGTCACATCCCAGAACCTAATTAAGAGACTAATTAAGAAAAGAGGACCTAGTAGTAAAAGTTGGTGAAGAATGTGCCATGTGGGTCCCATGTGAGCTGATGGCCTCTGTGCTGAGCATGTTTGTAAACTAAGACTAAGCTGAGACAAACGCTTAGGATGAAAGACACGTGAGCAGCAGGTAGGACTCAACGTACAAATGAAGGCGTTGGCTTTTACTAAGAAAAATGTTTTAAAGAGGGAACAAAATACCAGCGTGTTGTAACAGAATAAAGGATGAGAGAACTCAAGCCTTGAGCAGACAAGGATTCCTTGGGCAAAGACCAGTAGCCACGTAGCAGATGAATTGGAAAGGATAATTCAGAAACCAACAGGTGATGAGGTGTGGGGAGCCGAAAGCCTTATTCTTCCAAACAACATTAGTACAAACAGAAGCATTAAAGAGGACGCTCAAGGATCCCGTAAGCCGGACTATCTCGGCTATGCAGAAAAGCGTCCTTGTATTCGCAATGCTACAAAGCAGAGGTGGCTCTGTGATTTTAGCCCACAGGTGGCACTGTGTATAGCAGGACTGAGAGCAAAACTAAGCACAATAAACACATGACCGTGCACAGAGTGTTTCTAAACCATACACTATTTAGATATTCAGTTGCACTCTCGGGCATATCTAGGCTAAAGACTGAGCAGTGAAAAATAATCCACCGAGAAGACCAGAGAGAATGGTAGCTAGAAACTCACATTTTATACCTTATTGTCAATATTATTCCTGTCCTATCCCTGGGTAAAAGTAGACAAGAAGATGAAATGGTTAAAAAAGAAAAAACCTTAGCTAAGGGGACAGAGCCAAAATCTAAACTATGACCGTGTTTATAAAAATCAAAGTGTCGGATATGTTTTCACTTGCACTCCACCTAGGTTTATGATTCTGCTAGATAAATCACTTCTTGTTATATTCCAAGCAAAGCTGTTAACAAGGAAATTAAAATCTGCACCTAGGCTTAATTTCCTAATGCTACTTTCTCTGTGATCTGTGCATCTCCAAATTTAACGGCGGGCTCTGGTCTGATGCCCTGCCACTGTGTCTTTGCTTTTGCGGCTCTCTGCCCACTTGCACTTTGTTTTGAAAACGAAGGACTTTTCTCAGTCTAACACAAGCGTATTTTTACTTAGTTCATTGAAAGGTGTCACCTTCTACTTCTGTCGCTTCTTGGGTACTTTTATTCTTTGTCTTATGAGCAGGCACAATTACTGTCGCTACATTCTGAAAATATAGCTTGCAGAATGTGTTTCCTAGGCATATAATTTCAAAAGTGCCAGATATAAGAACGACTCTAAAGCCATTTGATGAGTTCTCTGTTACATCTCCTTATTTGCTTCCTTCCCAAAGAGATTTTTGATTTTCTGCTCGGAGCTTGCTTATCAGCTTACGGCTCGGCAGCATCATTATGCTGTGAAGATTTGCTTCTGCAGAGGCAAGGGCCCGGGCCTTGAGCGAGGCAGTTGCTAATCATGTTGCACTAAGCAAATAAAAGTCAGAACCAGCCTCATCTTGCTCGCCTAATATCAGTGTCTGCAGACTTCAAGTGTACTGTTCTAATCACTGGCGCAAAACAGCCAATTAATTTGCCTCCCCTATGTGTTTTTACTAGCCAAGACACATAGGGGAACAGTCTGTTCGGCCATAATCACGCTCCACAAAGATGGGAAATGTTCCCTTTGAGCTTCTAATCATTAGGCCAGCCGAAGTGAAGACAAGCCCATTGACAAGTGAGAACGGCAATAATTTATTTTCTATTGATGGGTTGTGACAAATCATGTCGAAGCAGTGGCTGCATACTGTGGGCTCTCCTACACAAGACTGCGATGGGCAAAGATGAAACCCTTCACAGCTCATTTAGTCCAAATGTAGCCACCTGGGTGGTGAATCGGTTCAACATACCAGCCCAGGCATTCCAGCACAAAATTAGATCGCTAACAGGCAGGCTATATAGGGGTTCCTGGAAGGCATTAATCAACAGGGTTGAGCTGTCAAAATGCAGACTCTGAAATTAAGAAACACCAAAAGGATGAAAATGTGGCAATGCTGTCAAAAAAATCAAGAATGTAATTCCTACTGCAGGATTCTAGGCACCGCTAAAAAAGCATAGAGGAAAAATAAATTGTAAAAGGGTAAAGAAAGACATCACCCTTGATGAAAATGTTCCTAGCATTTTTATACATTTTAATTAGTACAGCAGCATGAAGATTTATGTAAGCATGAACACACCCCTTTTCAAGTCCACACTGACAGGTCAGATTACATCCAACTCCTCCTTAGTTCCCAGTAGTTCATTTCTTATTCAAATTTCCCTTCTACCCAGACCTACCGATGTGTGGAACATTTGGTATCTCAGCTGCCTCTGAATACCAACACTTCAAATCACAGAATTCTTGGGCTTGCACAACCTATTTTCTTAGCACTGTTTTTAGTAGAACAGAGATTTCTTGAATTTGGTATTCTGAATCAGATTACATGAGTGTGTTTGTGTGCCTAACACAAGCGTGTTTCTGGGTTTCATTTTTATCAGCATAACATTAAGGGTTTATTATCTGTTTTCGTGTTATAAAAAGTATTTAATGCCATAAATAAATCTACACAACCAAAGTTTCTAAAGCTAACCAAATTTCTGCTAAGCAAAAGACACAAGCATCGTAATACCTAATAAATAATCTAAATCCTAAAGAGTGGTTTTCTATGAACACCATTTGCATGTGTCTTAATGGGTGACCTGTAGATATCACACACACACACACACACACACACACACACACCAGGGCCTAGAGTCTCACTGAAAACACGGATGTACTCTCTTACTCTCCATCTACCTTGGACAAATCTCTGGCCCAAGAACATGAAGGCTTGAAACCTGTGACCATTACACTTACAGACTTTTTTCCTTTTAGCAACAAGCTCTACTTCATTTTGAACTTCAAACACTTCTTTCCAGCATGTCTAACATAACTTCTCTCAGATACATCATGTCCCGTCTTTTACAGTTCCATGCATTTGACTATGCTGGCCCCTTCCTGGAGAATGCTTCCCAACCCTATTCACATGCTCTGAGTTCCAACTCAAATGCTCACAACTCTGTAAAGCCTTTGTGTAACTCGCTGGCCTCTGTGTCTGGCTTTGTTTGTGTCTTTCCACAGCATCACCGTCTCACCAGGCAGGTACCTGTATACACGCTTCATTTCTCAGATGCCAGGGATTTCACTCCTTCAGGCTCATGTTTTACATGTCTTTTAATAGCTCATTACACCTACCTCATTGCCTTGTGATATATGCATAGTAAATGTTTGTGGAATTGAACTGTTGAATAATAGATGTTAGTTCATTAAAATCTAAGCTTTATACTTCTAAGTCATTCATGAAAGTGTTCTTTACACTGTGCTCAGAGTTCTCATTAAAATCTTGTAGTATGTCTTCTCGCGAGCAATATGTGGGATGTATGTGTGTTTGTAAGCATTGTACATGTATATGTCTGTGTGAGTGTGTATGTATGTGTGTGTATGTGTATGAGTGTGTATATGTGTGAGTGTGTGTATGTGTGTGTTTGAGTGTGTATACGTGTATGAATGTGTGTATATGAGTGAATATATATGTGAGTATATATCTGAGTGTGTTATTGTGTGTGAGAATATGTGTATGTATGTGAGTGTATATGACTATGTGTGTGTGGTCTATTATTTTACTTGTTTGATTTACTTACCTATAGTTTGTCTTTAAACTTTTGTTTACTTTCTTTTTCCAGTTAGCCTTAGAGATATGTTCTCAGAGAGAATGTTAATATTTTAAGTCCTTGGCTGATACACATATGTAATGAATTAATTGAATATAAGCTACTATCATACCCTATTCATTTTGTAAATATTTCACATATTAATGACAACACAAAAGCAAAAACCACATGCATTTAAATATTTGAGAGTTTAGTGTGGTTTAACCTTCACTTGCTATACCTAATATGACTAATAATTAGATCATAACAGCATAAAACATAGGAGCCAGGTTTGGTGGAAGAGCAAGTGTGTTGCTTTGCTCTTCTACACTCAAGAAGTGTAAGGACACTTAGAGCAGGTTATAGGCAAATGCTGTCAGTCTCATCACTCCTAAAAGTATCTTCTCTTCAGCATGCACTATACGGATTTTTAAAAACCCTTTTATCTATATTAATGCTGTGGGCTTTAAAAACACAGAAATATGTGAAAAGAATGTTTGCAGCGTATGTGAGAAAGATCAAACAAGCAGGCTAACTCTAGGCAAATTCAATCTAATAGAATAAATATCTATTTGCATGGGTCTTTAATAATAGTCACCCTTGCAGATCAAAAGATGAGGTGATGCCCATTTGAGTGCCAAAGACTATTCAAGCTGAGAACAGATCTGGAGATGTGGGAAAGTATCCGTTTAAATCTAAGGTGATCTGTAAGCATCTTCTTCTCACACCTCGGCTTGTTGAGGACTGATATGGAAAGAGCTCTCTGGGGAGGACACATTGCACGAATGTCTCTATCTCCATTTCGTAGGCAGCTCAGTGGGGTTTGAGCTGAATCAGTTGATAATTAGAATAGAGTATGATATTGCACTTTTATTTATATTAGGTTTCTTGTCATGGGCATCTAGGGAACTCCTAGGTATAACTAAAACCTAATTTAGAAGAAAAGAACATTGCTGTCTCAACTTCCAAATTGAAGATTAAAATAATAATAATTCCTGATACAGCAACATAACACAATTTCAAAATAAATAACTGATTTGGATGAGTGCTTTCCACGTCTGCCAGTGCCCCTGACAGCAGGGATGTGCTTTCTGTGGATCCAGTTCAATCCTCCACAATTTCTTCTATTGCAGAGGTATATAATCTCTAAAACCATTTTCATAAATCCGTGTCATCTGAGGATAGCAGATTAGTACAAAAATTGTTGGTGTAGCATGAGAAGACTTTATGTAGGAGAACAGAAGGAATGGGACAGTTAAAGCCAAAGAAGAGAAAGGGGCGAAGGGCGCCATAGTTTGAGTGAAAGCTTTGAAGTAGGAGAAATATCTAGGCATTGGACTCAACATTGGTTCACAACACTGACCTCATGCTATTTATGATGGAACTATTATTCAGATTCTTTAAGGAGATTCTCGAAAGGATTCTTTAACAGAGCTGCAGGTCACAAATAAACAGAAACTAAGTTGTCCTTTAGACTCTGATGTGTCCACTCCATCAGCAGAAATGCATCTACTCTGTCCGAACCCCAAAACCTGAAAGATAAAAGAAACATAATCAAAGCTAGATGAAAAATTAGCACGTCAGAGGGAACACATGGAAACAGGAAGTGTTGAAAGAATAGTTCTCCAGGGCTGCAAATAGCAAGGATGTGGATAGCAAGACTGTAGAAACGACTTTAAAATTAGCTCAAAAAAGAGACCTAGAGTAAGTGAGAAGGCCCAGTGGGTAAAGGTGCCTGGCATCAAGCCTTTTAACCCGAGTTCAATTTTCAATGCCTGAAGCCCATATGGTGAAGTTCTCACATCTTATCCTCTGACACCCCCCCCCACACACACCATGAAATAAATGTTAAAGGGGACACAGAAGACTGAAATAGAATAAAAACAGAACTGGTGAAAATTAGGGAAGAAATTAAAAAGAACGAAAAATTATTATGAACATGATAGATCCACTGACAGCAATAAAATATGGAATATACACTCCTAAAAAACATTAAGGGCTGGGTCTCATTAAGGGAGATGAGTCAGTTGATAAGGTGCTTATAGCACCACCATGGGGACCTGAATTGGATCCCCACACACATGTAAAAAGCTGGACATGACAAAGGCTGTCTAGATGCCCAGTTCTGGGAAGGCAGAGACAGGAGGACTGCAGGCTTGCTGGCTAGCTGGATTCACCAAGGGAGTTCTGGGTTCAGTGAAAGACCCTATTACAGAATACAATATGAAGAGCTATAGAGGAAGATACCCAACATTGACTTCTGGCATCCACATGCACACTCAATTGCATATGTCACAGGACATGTGTGAACATGTGCACACACACATGCACATAAATGGCATAGAAGAAAAATCGTATAAAGCATTTAACAAAAAAAATTATACAATAAATTTTACAGAGGGGATGGGTATCCAGAGAAATATAAAATTGGTATTTTAAATTGGAATGAAACAAAAATCAACAAAATGAAGACAAAACAAAAACAAAAAACAAAAAGTCCCAAGAAAAAGATAAGAGCTATATAGCTTAGGGAAAAGATATGAGCTATATAGCTTAGGGAAAAGATATGAGCTAGATAGCTTAGGGAAAAGATATGAGCTAGATAGCTTAGGGAAAAGATATGAGCTAGATAGCTTAGGAAAACTATAGAGAAGAACCAGGACCAAGACTGATGCTAGTAAAAATAAAATGTCTAGACTTGAAGGTGAAACTATTTAACATTCTAGCTGAGATAACAAACTATAAAATAGAGAAAGAATATGGGTATGTCTTAAGCTTTGTAAGGTGAATACTAATGGCATAGAGCAATGTTCTTAGAATTTGGATATTAAGGGTAAGAAAATGTGCATGCATACCCAAACATATTAACTACTGAAGGGTAAAGATACAGGGACATAGTGAGAAGATGTGCTAGCAAATCTTTAACATCTAGCTTTCAAAAGATGTCCCTTTTAGGACTGGTTTGGCTAAATAGAATTTATTAGATTTTTTCATGGATGGATATAAATATATATAGTTATTTATAAATAAACATATAAGCACATATATAGTATCATTCCTACATTTATTTATATGTAACATATACATATATGACTATCTGTATGTGTTCATGAATTTTAAGAGCACATCAACACATAGTGAAAAAACATTTCCCCAGATTTTAACAATGTTCTCTTTGGCACCATTTTTTATTCCTGGGGGAGGGAGAGAGACAGAGATAGAGATAGAGAGACAGAGAGACAGAGAGGGGCAGAGACAGACAGAGAGACAAAGACAGAGACACAGAGACAGAGACAGACAGAGAGACAGAGACAGAGAGAGAGAGAGAGAGAGAGAGAGAGAGAGAGAGAGAGAGAGAGAGAGAGAGAGAAGCAGCTGACAGCGTGCAGGCAGGATGCTCACAGGCCAGCCTGGCACTCATCCGGAGAGGATGGCACAGGCATGGAATTCAGGCCTTGTCCTTGAAGAGCTCCCAGTTACCTTGGTGGTCTTTGGTTCACATAAGCTTGAACACAATGCCAGCTCTGTGAGAAAGAAAAGGGATTTATAAGGAATCAAGCTGGGATATTTTTAGGTAGTGCTTGTATTCCTCTTTCACAGATAATCCATAGCTCTCTCAGCCAAGTCACAAGCAATTTTCCATTTGGGGACTATTAACCCAAAGTTCAATGCCACTGGAAACTACTTTAACCTTGACTTAAGTGCTCAAGGGGTGAAATGTGGGTGCTATTATTACTGCTAAATATACTTTACTTTATGTCAGTTTTTGGTCTTAAGGAAATCTTTGCTTACATTGGAAGTTAGAGAAGTACAAGTTGCTTACATTTGCATAAACTACACTGCTCTGATTACAAAATGGCGAAATTACAAAAATGAATGACTAGATGCACTTACTATGGTTTACATTTTATAAAATCATTTGTACTGCTGTAAGAACCTTTGAAGTTGTTCACAGATGCACTGGTTAATCCAAATGTTCATGTAGACTCCTAGTCTGACTTTCTCTCCCTGAGGTGCCACTGTGTCAGGGAGACCCTGGTACATGGCTGTAGAAGCATTAACTCAAGGTTACTAGGGGTTTTGTGATAAAAGTACTAAATGTGAAGACTATCATAGGCATATCAGGCATATCAGTTCAAGGTTGTCAAAGTTCCCAGCTTGGCATATTACTTCTCAAAGTTTCTCCAAAAGACAAAAGAATAAAATGACGGTCAGTTATGAATATGAGAGGGGATGAGCTAATATGGGTAATTTATGGGTAATTTATGCTATTGTGGAAACTGGATCCTCGAATATCTGCTAAACAGGCAGGCTTCCTTCTGTTCTTGCTTTGCAGTCTAATTTACTTGTTTTCCATATAAATGTAACACTGTATTATTCCCCCAGTCAGGTCTTTTATCAGGGATATGTCTTTACTTTAATTGCCAATTGGAAATGTTTTTTTCTGAAAAACACAACTCTTCGTTTCTTAAAATTAATCATGATACAATCTCATAGCTTCTCATTCAAACTGGACCATTCATACTTTCTAAATGGCTAATAACAAATTGCTTACTGTAATTTTGCTTTTGCAACTTTTAGTTTTGTGTATTATTTTGTCCTCCAAGGTAAAATGGCAGAGTGGCTGTAGTGCATGAAAACCAAGACCATCAGTCTTTCACTGCCGATCACCTTGTTTATGCTTAACCAAGCATTTATTTATTAGTTCTTAATGGTAAGGGCTACAAGGTTACTACACCTGAGAGAAAAATCTGTAAGACAGGCTTTCTAATTAATCACTGGGAGGGTTCAGAAAGGTCTAGCTATTTCTGTAAACTGAAGCATTTATGCACCAATTTGCAAGTGTCGATCGTGGAAAAAAAAAGCATGCACTGTGTATTTCTTTCATTTCTATAGTTCCATTAGGAATAATGAACCCCTTACACATCTCTGTGTACATGAATGCCATATTAAATGCATGTTCTCTGGGTGCAAACAAAAAGCAGAGGATAAATTCCCTTGCTACAAAATTTGACGACCTATGTCCACATGACAATCTCTGGCATCCACATGATAGAAGAAGAGAGCTACCTGCACAAGTTGTCCACTGACCTACACACACAGCGAGACATATGTGTTCTTGGACATATACACAGGCAAATGTAAAACAAAACTAAGGAATTTTTCATGTGATGACATGGGGCTAGTTCTGAGAAGATCCAACAGTAAAATCAAGTGTGTATTAATAATACTATAAAGGCACCCACAGTGGTCATCTCACAACTCAAAGCTCTAAGACAGAAAACAATAGCAACAATTTATTGCCACCTGTAGTTAACATTTCCATGGTCATTGTGGTCATGCCATATGGAACATGTCCCAGTAGTTAATTCACACAGTGAACTGTAACTCAGTGTGGCAGTGATTCTGATGATAACTTTTTTTCATTTTTATTGGTTATTTTATTTATTTACATTTCAAATGTTATTCCCCTTTCCAAATTCCCCTCCACAAACCTTCTATTCCCTGCCTCTATGGTGGTGCTCCCCCACCCCCACCCACCCACCCACTCCTGCCTCCATGCCCTAGCATTACCCTTCTCTGGGTCATCGAACCTCCACAGGCCCAAGAGCCTCTCCTCCAATTGATGCCAGATAAGGCCATCCTCTGCTACATATGCAGCTGGAGCCATGGGTTCCTCCAAGTGTACTGTTTGGTTGGTGCTTTAGTGCCTGGGAGCCACCCCGGGAGGGGCAGGGGAGTCTGCTTGGTTGATATTATTCTTCTTTCTATGGAGTTGCAAACCCATCAACTCCTTCTGTCCTTGCCCTAATTTCTCCACTGGGGTCCCTGCACTCAGTCCATTGTTTGGCTGCGTGCATCCACATCTGTATTGGTAAGTCCCAGACTGTCCACAGTAAGGGGACAAACTCCAGCAATATTTGCATGTGTATTTAGGGGACTCACTTCCTTCCCTAAACTGGCATCTGTTCTAACCTGTTGTGGAATAGTCAGAAGCAGAGTACTTAAGAGATCTGCCAAGTCTTTTCTTCTTACTGCTGGCAAGGTCTCTAACATTATGATCACCACATTTGCCACACTGCTAGAATATCTGAGCAAATAAACACACTCTTTATTTAGAATACATGCAATCAACACCCCAGCTGCGGCCTCCCTTTTCCTATATTCATGTTCTCAACCACAGCACAGTAGGTTGAGAATAAGGACATCTCATTCTTCAAACACTCCCCTTACAAGCTGTCTTCCCGTTCTCCCCTTCATCCCTCTTCATTTCTATGACCCTTACATTTCTACTTCATTTACAGAAAATGCAACAGTGTCTTTTAAGTGTGCTGCAGCTGTTGAGGGCCTGGCCAACTCCTGGCAAAAAGGTCATGGGTACTGAGGACACACTTCATGTTGCTAAAGACATATGTCTTCCACACTTTCTGACCATATATTAGCCAAAGGTTCTATGAGTCATTTTCAGAACCTCAAGCACCTGTTCCTCCAGTTCAACAACAACAAAGAATACTAAGAATAGTCTTTATAACAGTAAGGTTTCAAAATTATTTGTTGTAATGAAATTTTAATATTTTTCTTTTTTTATTTTTTTTATTGTATATATTCTATATTTACAATTCATTTCCCTTTTTCTGGTTCCCCACCCCCAAAGGTCCCACATGTCCTTTTCCCTCCCCCTGCTCCCGCATCCACCCCCTCCCACTTTACTGTTCTTGTACTCTCCCACAATGATGTTTTGGTCCATTCTAGCACCAGTGTCCACTCCTTTCTTCTTGTGAGACATCACTTGATATGTGATTTGTGTCTTTGGTGTTCCAAGCTTCTAGGCTAATATCCACTTATCAGTGACTGTATACCATGGGTATTCTTTTGAGACTGGGTCACCTCACTTAGTATGACATTCTCCAGCTCCATCCATTTCTCTAAGAATTTCATGAATTCATTGTTTCTAATGGCTGAATAGTACTCCATTGTGTATATATACCACATTTTTTGTATCCATTCCTCTGTTGAGGGACATCTGGGTTCTTTCCAGCTTCTGGCTATTATATATAAGGCTGCTATGAACATAGTGGAGCATGTATCCTTATTGCATGCTGGGGAATCTTCTGGGTATATTCCCAGGAGTGGTATGGCTGGGTCCTCCGGAAGTATCACGCCCAGTTTTCTGAGGAACCGCCATACTGATTTCCAGAGTGGTTGTACCAGCTTGCATTCCCACCAGCAGTGGAGGAGTGTTCCTCTTTCTCCACATCCTCGCCAACACTAAGAATAGTCTTTATAACAGTAAGGTTTCAAAATTATCTGTTGTAATGAAATTTTAATATTTTTCTAATTTTTGAGATTATAAGGACATCATTTTCCATTTCCTCCTGTGAATCCTCCCATGTACACTTCCTTTCTCTTTAGAATTCATGGCCTCTTTTTAACTGTTGTTACATTCATGCATAAATACATACATACATGTATATGTGTTGTGTATGTATAAGTATATATGCATATGTATTTATAAAACCAAAAATAACATCTGTATGAGAACCAGTATGTCAGAATAAGACTAGCTGATAATACTTTCATGGAGTAGGAGGGTTCTTTCTCCTCTCTGTGTTGATTTAGTTTGGTTTGTTTTACTTCCTTTTAGCAAAAGTAGAAGCAAACAGGACAATGGAAGATATAGTCTCATGCAGTTTTCAAGTCTATTGTCAGAAATTCTACTGTTGCCTCTGTGTTATTTGGACTATTAACTTCCTTGTCTAATATTTCCATTTGCACTTGTCATAAGCATAAAATGGTGCTGAGATGGAAAGTTTCCGTATCAGTGGCACTCAATGGGGAAGGCACTTGGGAAATGTGATGACCTGAGTTTGACCCTCAGAACCTGTAGTGTAGGAACAGGCCTGACACCCAAAAGTGGAGCTCAACATGCAATGCTATGGCATGGACACACACCTGTACACACACACAGTGGTGTATACATACATGCATACATGTGCACTAATAAATAGTAAACAAAAATCAAGTAGAAAAGTTTCAGAAAGTACCCTGATGTCCCTCAAAGGAGGAATGGATACAAAAAATGTGGTATATATACACAATGGAGTACTATTCAACCATTAGAAATGATGAATTCATGAAATTCCTAGAGAAATGAATGGAGCTGGAGAACATCATTCTAAGTGAGGTAACCCAGTCTCAAAAGAATACCCATGGTATGCACTCACTGATAAGTGGATATTAGCCTAGAATATCCAAAGACACCAAAGACACAATCCACATACCAAATGATGTCTGAGAAGAAGGAAGGAGTGGACACTGGTTCTGGAAAGGCTCAATGCATCAGTGTAGGGGAATACCAGAACAGGGAAGTGGGAAGGGGTGGATGGGGGAAGGGGGAGGGGGGAGGGGAAAGGGCATGTGGGACCTTTGGCGGGCTGGGAACCAGGAAAGGGGAAATGAAGTGTAAATAAAGAATATATCCAATAAAAAAAGAAAGAAAAGTTAACCTTAAAAAAAAGAAAAAAAGAAAACAAAAATTAATGGAGAGAAAAAGCTACAGTTAGAGAAAACTGTTTAGATATTTCTGTATTTGGTGGTTAACTTGCTGAGTGAGTGTGCTTCCACCTGAAGTAAAGCACCTGCCTTTCATGGCAAGGTGGATTCCAGAAGCCCCTAAGCAATCCTCCCCTGAGAAGCAGGCGTTAGCTATGTCTTGTCAAACAGCAGAGCCCAGCTTTGGTCAGGGGTGCTCAGAGAACATAGACAGATCTCTGTTCGTATCATTAGCATATGTCACTGTTAACACATTGTAATCTACCAATGAGCATGTCCACTGAGGAATAAGCAGCAATATTCTGTTAAAGGAGAGAAATATGGGTTATGATTGTGACTGGCAACAAAATTTATCTTAGACCTATATTATAATACTTGGTTGTATAAAACATATCTGGACTTTTAAGCATTCAGTATCTATGGATTATATACATGTATAACAATAACAATATCTTTTGTGCTCTCTGTTGATATGAAATCATAGCTTTCAATTTTGCATTAGAATTTAATGAGTGGCTTAACTAAAGAAGCCCTAAGTACTACATCACTGTAATTGTTTATACCTTTTCTTGTTTGGCAAAGGATTTAAGATTATAAGTGTACAAATCACTTCTGATTATAACACAGATTTCTTCATAAGAAAATAACTCAACTGTGAAAAGATTTTTAAAATCAGCTTTAAGGAATTAGATCTAGACAACACAGAGTGAGGAAAGATTCCTGATTTGTAGTCTGTGTAAATTCTACCTCTGCTGTTTTGCTCCATGGCATTAAGTCATTTAATCTTTTTTTATGATTGCTTTTATTTCTATTTAAGAGTATTGTGAATGTCTGTATGAGTAAATCTCATCTGAATGCAGGTGCCCACAGACACTAGATCGTTTGGAGCTGAAATGACAAGTGTGAGCCACCAGACAGGAGTGCTCAGAACCAAGCTTGGGTGCTCTGGAAGAGGAGCAAGTGCTCCTAATTGCCCTGTCCATCTCTCCAGGTCCCTTCACCTTCTCTCAATATCTTTGTCTCTAGCCAGGAGAACATCAGAAAAACCTGCATTCCCATCCAGATTAAGTGAAATGATATAGGGGCAGTAAGTACTCTGGTGCACAATGTAATATTGGTTAGCTTAGAACCTCAAGTAACACTGAAAAATAGGCAAAAGTAATAGATGCTACTTTCTGGTTGTGAAAACTCAGTAAAAAATGATTCAAAGTAAGGGAGTAAGACAATGGAATTGTGTTAGTTGAAAGGGCATTGAAGCGTAAAAGATTCCCAGCACTGGAGGCAGGTCAGGCTGCCCAGCTCCGAATCATTGCTGAGACCTGACAGCACCAGGGACAGAGAGGGGTAAGCGGCCCAAAGCTCTGGGGTCAGGCAGCTCACTCCACTCTAGACATGTAAAATTTGAGGTAACAAGAAGATGGCTGGATTCACCATAGCTAGATCTCATAACTAGAGGTGAGTGACCCTTGTGAACTCACATAAGTAAGGAAATATACAGGACTGTATTTTCAGGTTTACAAGGTTTACAGAAGAGACTTGAAGTAAAGTACGTTGCTAGGAAAGCCAGGAGCATGGTATGGAGGGTAAAGACTGACCTTCAGTGCAGAGCCTGAGAAGGGCAGAGTGATGTGTGTCTCATGCTCAGGCAGCCAGCTTCTTACTTAGCAAGATGAAAACTGAGTCCAAGAAAAAGGCGAAGTAGCCAGCCATTTTGTCTGTTATCCTGTTTTCTTCTGGGTGAGCATCAGTAGCTGAGGATGACTTTGCATCTCCCTATCTCTCACATCCACATCCCCTGCCACCGCACCTCCTTGGGCCCAGATATCAAAGATTTTTAATGCTATGAACAATAGCAAGGCAGTCTGTTTTTGTTACCCTTAGGTCACAAACAGTCCATACCTTACAAAGTCTCACAAAACACTAAGAGAGACAGCAGCAGAAAACATCAACAACAGGGAGTGGTACATACAGTACACTCCAGACCTATATGTACTACTTTAGCCAGAATCCAACCTGTGAAAATTCCTCCGCTTCTCTGTGGCTCAGGTTTCTACTCTAAAAATGGAAATAATAATAGAAAAGCATAGTTCATGGGTTGTTCCGAACATACAGTGTGATTAATATATTCAAGGCTCACATAAGTATCTGGCACATTTTAAATGTAATGTAAATAAGTTATAGTAGATGAGCACATTATATAAAGAATTGGAAGAACATTCAAAATAATGATTAAAAGAATAGATGTTGAATATGAGTTCAAATCCCGGTCATGCAATTTACCGATGGAGTCACCTTGAACAGTGTTTAGTCTCTCTAGGCCTCAATTTCGTCATGTATAAATTGTGAAGAATGCTTTGTAACTGTGCGGATTAAGGGACTCAATACACACAAAGTGCCTAGTAATCAATAGTCATTATTATTAGCTTGTAGCTTATCACCCAGGCATCCAAGGAGGCCTCACACAAACACTGTTTCTTGCCCCTCCTCACTGCTATAGGGCTGCTTTCAGCCAGTCATTTGAATATAATCAGCAGGACTATGATACCATACCTTATCCACAATAAAAAGGGAAATAATATAGACATGGGTGGAGAGGAGAGGTGTAGACCTGGTGCAAAGGAAAGATGGCTCTGAGAATGTTCGGGCCTTAGCTCTAGGCTGACGTCACTTGTAAATATCTTGGGGAAGTTTTTACTGCATATGGCTGTGGGTTTGAGGGCTAAGCCGAGTGCACCGGTGGGGACACCAGGTGTGCTACCACTCCCTCGATGACCCTGTGGGATGCATGTGGTAAGCTAACCTGACTTAACCAGTCACCAGACACAAACCTCTGCTCTCAGCCCTGGATTGTTCAGAGAAAGTTCCTGTTCACTGGTTAAGTATTGGCCCTTCTGTACTGACCATTTGGATGCCTCAGTCCCCAGATGCCTCACAATCAGCAAGTATCCATACTAAAAAATACTTTAAATAATCATTTCCTCAAAATAACAATCTATAAAACATAAACAGTAAATTTCTTTTTACCATAAAAGAAAATTAGATTATCATAAATAGAGGCTATAAATCATGTGTGATATGTCTGAGCTTTTTATGTACCATAATAACTAATCACTTGGCTATCAGGGCACTGGGGAAATTACAATAAATTAGATTTGGTGGGATACGCACCACATGAAAGCCCAGAATATTATAGAAGTGACCTTCACCTTGCATGATGTCATAGAAAAAAATGATACCACCCTAATAACTTCATAGGGTTAATTAGTTTCGGAGAACACACAAGAGGCAGCGATGTCACAGGGCTTTTTTTTTTCTTTCCCGTGGGAAGTTGGGCTAATAAAAATGAAAAACATTTCAAGTAGCTGAGGAAGAAAGCAAAGGAGTTGCTCACAGCTAGGCCTGGTTGGCACGTCCCTCGGAGGCCAGTCTCTTTCTCTAAGAGCCAAGGACCTCTTTTGTCTTTCACCCGTGTGCATCTTTTCCCAACCCTGTGTGGGAATCTCTGAAATAGCCACCGTTTCCAGAACCTGCTCTGAATATGATTTTTTTTTTAATTTTCCAATGAACATAAATTTATTTAATCAGATAGGGAGCTGAGATAGGGAGCCCTGGGCTCGTCCATGTAAAGCTGCTGCTTTGTTTGGTTGCTGCCCTTGGAGCCCAGTGGGGGGGAGGAAAAGTTTCCACAGTCATGCTGATTTCTCATGAATAGGTTTGCTGGTGTCAAAGGCAGGCTGCAGCTCTGCCCTGGCATCTGGGGTACAGAAGGCTAATTCTTCTGAATAGAGCCATTGATGATTACATTTTGGGGAACCTTAATCATAGAGTAATTAGGCTTTAATTCTTAAAAAACTTACAATTAATTGGATCTTTTATACAACTTTTTTGTTTGATTTAAAGTACTGTGTAGGTTAGTTATAGAAACTTAATTTAAACGTGGTTTTAATCAGAATTGTTTTATGATTTTAATGAGGTTTAAAAGTCTCTTGATGAGTAGATTGTATAATTACGGTATTTCAAATGATTGGGTAAATGCATACTTTTATAATTTACCTTCTAAGAAACTGTATTTTTATGGAAACTATTATTTTTCTCATGATGGACTGTTTCATTTTGATTTCAGTTTTAGTGGGGATGGAATCTTAGCCCTGCGCCTAATCATGCTAAGGTTTTCTTTCTACCGTGGCATTGAACTGCCATGAAACCAAAAGCGTCAGGCAGTAGCCTACTGCCACACTTTAATTTAGCCATAAAAATATTGCTCTTTTAATAATGAAGGGTTATAATTACTGATAAAAACTTAGCTAGGAATTTAAAATTCTACATAACTTGGCATAAATAAGTTACTTGCAAACAGTATATGTTTCAGTAGGAAGACACACATATGTGTCTTTAGGCAGTGGCTTGAATTTTTAACAGAATTTAATATTAAGTTATTTATTGTATTGTCATAACAACTGAAAGTGAGTACTTTCAATAAACATGGAAAACATTTAAATCAGAAAACCTAGGAAAATAGTACAACATTACTTCCTTTTGTTAGTATGTCTCATTCTTGTCCGTATTACATAAAATAACCAGCACTCAATGGTGTTCTACTGGTTTTTAAGACTGTACAGACAAGGAATATCCTAACAAATGATTTAACTTCCCACTATCAACAACACTGTCACATTCTACTTTCTATATCTCCTTCCTTTTCTTTCCAGCTTAAGTCTAATTATTTACATATGCCTGAAAATCAGTCAAAACAAATTCACAGTATCAAAAGAATATAGAGGAGAATCTGGTCACAGCCATAGATCTAGGAAAACAGATCGTGTCATGCCATGACAGAAACTCAGAAAGCAGGAAAAGAAAAGAAACATACTCAATTTGATTAAGGGAATGTGTAAAATTCTCAAACATGACACGATATAGGAAGATCTAAAATTAGGCAACATCTCTATCTTCGCTTACCACTTCACTTAATACTGTTCTGAATGTATAGAACAATAAAACAAGATACATAAAGTGCATGCACGTAAGACAGACAAGTTGTTTGTATTTGTAGATGACCAGGTTGTATATAGAAAACTCCAAGGAACCACAAATAACTAGGAAATGTAATAAATTTAGCCATTAATAAAGGATACAAAGTCAATACAAAATTTATCTTTACACACCAGCAAAAGGCAATTCACAGTGAAAAATTAATTGTACATTTCCATGTATAATAGCATAAAATACTCAGAAATACAAATAACAAAATATGTGGATCACTTCCCTTTATACTTAGAATCATGCGGTCAGGGCTAAATGGATGGTTTAGTGGATAAGATCAATCACTGGCTGCTCCAGAGGACACATTTTGATTCCTAGCACCCTTGTGGTGACTTGCAACCATTGGAAATACCAGGCCCCGGGGATCTGAAGCTTTCTTCTGCCCTCCTAGAACACCAGGCACACTCATGGTACATACAGTACATACACAAGCCTATAGGCAAAATATTCAAACACATAAAACAGTAATAGTAAAAATAATTTAAGAACCTGTAAACTATGCCAAGCATGGTGGTGTGCATTTCCCTTTGATCCCAACATATACCAGGCAGAGGAAGGTGGATCTCAGGGACTTTGAGTCTACTCTGGTCTGCATAGAGAGTTCCAGGCAGGGCTACATAGATAGAGCCTATGTCAAAACAAACAAGCAAACAAAAAAACCTTAAAATACTACAGAAGACATTAAAACATTTCAAAGTAGAAGTAAAAATAAATAAGTTGAAAATACTCTGGGATCAGAGATTGCATTTTAATCAAATTTGCTCCCTGATGAAGAAGTCAAAATATCACTCTTTGCAGATGATATGATAGTATATTTAAGTGACACCAAAACCTCTACCAGAGAACTCCTATAGCTAAGAAGCAACTTCAGCAAAGTGGCTAGATATAAAATTAATCAAACAAATCAGTAGCCTTCCTCTACTCAAAGGAAAAACAAACTTAGAAAGAAATTAGGGGAATGACAGCCTTCACAATAGTCACAAACAATATAAAATATCTCTGGTTCAATAGATACCCCAGTGTGAGGCAGTGTGAGGGCAGGGGGGCAGGAGTGGGTGGGTCGGTGCAGGACCACCCTCACAGAAGCAAGGGGAGTGATGGATGGGGTGTCTGGGAGAGGGGGAAACTGTGTAAGGGGATAACACTTGAAATGTAAATAAATAAATTAATTGATTGATTAATGTTTCATTCTCTGTGTATCCGATGTGTGAAATGTGCTCTTCTCCAGTCTCTTCACCTTGATGCAGCTCTCTTCTCTCCAGGCTGTGCTTCTGGCTATTTGTTATGCCACAGAGTGCATTGGTAGTACATCAGGTCAATAGAGCAATTATTTAATTGGCTGTAATTTCATTGGCATTCCTATTAACTTAAGGAAAGCAGCTCAATCTCTGTTTACATTTGCAAAGCCAATATTATGGTTTAAATTATTGCCTTGGGATGAATTCAAAAATGAAAGCCTGATAATCCTTAAAACAATATTTACAGAGGAGTCTTTGTCTTTATACAGAATAGAAGGAATGGAAACAAGAATGCACTAAATCATAGGGGCTTTGGATATTCATTGTGCAATCACCTCAGTTTCCAGACCATTACCTAACTTCCTAATTCTTGTGGAGAAAACCAACTCTCTTGCTTTCATTTTCCTATGAAAACATAATCTGTAACTTTGTGTTCTCCTTTCTGACTCTAGTATGCAGGAATTCCAGATAAAATTGCATTTCTCACAATGCAAATGTTCTTCCCCAGTACAAATTCAACTAAAATTGTCAACTTCAAAATGCAGGCATTTTTCACTAGCAGCTTCTGATCTGAAATGAGCTCTATCCAGCAGTGTTTAATAAAATTACTGGAAAAGATGAAAACTGATTTTATATACTCACCAATTCTGAAGAGAAGCTGTTGTCAATAATTTTTTGTGAGCTACACAGTGTTGAAGTGGTCTGGTATTGTTCCTCCTACACCCCAAACAATGCTTGTGAAGGAAACTGTGCCTTAGAGGAAAGTAAAACATCACACACACACACACACACACACACACACACACACACAACTGCAACATGCTTAACAAAATAGCTCAAACAATAATATGAGAATCTTCTCTGATACTGAATAAAATCACATTAACACTATGTAAGGCCTGGATAATTTCAAGAAGGTGGAAAATGGTTTTAACATACAGGTGAGGGTAAAGTCAGTTACCTGGAAAGGAACAAACTTCTGTGAGGTGTTAAGTCCATACAATAATATGACAATATCCACAGCATTGTTTAGCACAACTGACTGAAAGATGAATGCCAGAATAGTACTTAGGTTTCTTTATAACTCACACAAGGGTTATCTCATAGAAAAAGATCCTTATAAAAACTCAGGATCTTAGAAAACCTCAGAAATCAGCCTTGGGTGTTGCAGCTCTGTTGTGTAAAGTGTGGGACTTTGTCAGAACCCACCAGCTTTTCCATAGTGGGCCCTTGTTGCTTAGGAGCTCACATTACACCCAGGTTTCCTGCCTCATTTTGTCATCTCCAAGCTGTGGCAATTCCTGCCTTTATTATGGAGTTTCCTCTTTTGAAAGATACTCAGTTGTATGGTAGACTGTGCCTTGATTATGTTTTTTTTCTTTTTCTTTCTTTTTTTCTTTTCTATATTTTTTGTTTACATTCCAAAGGCTTTCCCCTTTCCCAGTTCCCCCCTCACCATATGGCTCATAAGTCCTCTTCCCTCTGCCCATTCCCCAATCACCCCCCCCCTTATTTCTCTGTTCTGATACTCTCCTACAAAACTGGATCCAGTCTTTTCAGGACCAGGGTCCTCTCCTTCCTTCTTCTTGGGAATCTTTTGATTTCCTAATTGTGCCTTGAGTATTCAGAGCTTTTGGGCTCATTAATATCCACTTATCAGTGATTGCATTTCATGTGTATTCTTTTGTGATTGGGTTAACTCACTTAGGATGATATTTTCCAGATCCAACCATTTGCCTACAAATTGCATGAATTCATTATTTTTAATTGCTGAGTAGTATTCCATTGTATAAATATACCACATTTTCTGTATTCATTCCTCCTTTAAGGGACATCTGGGCTCCTTCCAACTTCTGGCTATTATAAATAAGGCTACTATGAACATAGTGGAGCATGTGTCTTTATTGTATGCAGGGGAATCTGCTGGGTATATTTACTCATTTATTTATATTAGTATGGATCTCTGAATAATTACTTTATTGGGTGATTGCAGTTAAAATGCTGTAGTTATTATATTGATCAAGTTTGTCAACGTTTAACAGTTAACTTTTCCAGGATAGCTCCTATGTTCATGTGATACACTGGCCTCTATTGCAGAAACATTCAATCCGGATGCTGGGTTTTTACCCTACTGTTGACCATTTAGTTCTTAGATCAACAGCCACCTTTTCTTCTTCTCCTTCACTCACTTACCTTACTTTTCAGAGAATATTGTGTGTGAGAGGCTGTGTGTGAGTGTGTGCATGTATCTGCCTCTCTGTATGTATCTGTCTGTCTGCATGTCTGTTCACAGGAGGAGTCTTTCCTCCTACCATTTGGGTGTCAGGTCTTGAACTCAAGTTTAACAAAAAGTGCATATACTTGCTGAGCCACCTTGCTGGCTCTACTTCCTCACACTCACATGCTGCAGATGCTTCCTGTGTTTTTCCTGTACTCCTTCTGTAATCATTTCTCTCCAAGGAAGACAGATTTTTATTTGTTTTCTATCCCTTATTTTTAATTGCAGAAAAGAATTCAAAGCGCAACAAGGTGTTATTACATTTTTATATTCATAGCCTAATATTATTATATAATACTATATAAATAATTAATATTTATATTCCTAAATATAACTTAATGAATCTGTATAATTGTGAATATCTTTTTAGGACTGACCATCTGCTGTTAACTATTGGTGTACTGTTCTGTATGTACCTTTTCCCAGATTTCCTCATTGGCCTATTCTTTGTGTATGGTTGAGACCTCATGGTCTTTCTCTCACCCACTTTCACATATCTGTTTTTGTTGTTGTTGTCGTCATTGTTGTCATCGTTGTTATAGTTGTTGTTGTTGTTGTCCTTGTTCAGCTAATGTTAGGCAGCCATGTTGGTAAGACTGTATGCGTGTAGCTTCTGACGTTACTAGGGGACAGTTTGACAGAAACTTTCTGATCCTCTTATAATTTTTCTGCCCCCTCTTCCACAAGCCTTAGGTACAGGGGTGTTTCATATGTGTATCCACTGGGACTGGGTTCCACAATTCTGCATTTTAGTAATTTGATTGTTATTTTCCATAATGGTCTCTATCTATTGCAGAGAGAAGTTTCTTTGATAAGAGGTGAAGGCTAGACTTGTCTGTAGGTATAAGAATAAATATTTAGAATGTATTTAGGTATCACTCCTAATTCAGGGATGTAAAATTGTGGTTGGAGGCTTTCCCCTAAGAGCCATGATATCACCAACTCTGGGTGATTGGCTAGGTTCCAGTGCCAGGCATGACTTCATTGTTGTTGAGCAAGTTTTAAGTCCAATGAGAGAGCTGTTGATTACAGCCAAGTAATATGGGCCACTGCTGCACACTTAAGTTATATACCATGCTGGTCATTGTTGTGCTTCATAGGTGTCTTATATAGGTAGACTATTGTTTGATTTCCTCCCTTAGAAGCTTGCATCTTACATTCTGATACTCTGAAAGGTAGTCGGAATTCAAGAAGGAATTCAAGACATTTCCAGAGCATGGGATCTCTAGGTGCTGCATTCAGCTCTATGGACTTCGTTTCTATTTCTAGGAAGTACCCAAGAGCAACAGCAGTAGGCTATGTTTCCACCAATCAGTGTTCCTGATTCTGTGCAAACGCCATGCTGTTTTTATAGCTTTGTAGTAAAACTTGATATGAGGGATGGTAATACCACCAGCATTTCTTTTATTTATTTATTTATTTATTTATTTATTTATTTATTTTTTTACAAATGAGAAAAACTTTAAGGAAACAAGCTAACTTCTGTCCTTTAACAGATTTTTACAAACTAAAGCACAACATGAAGACAATTGCAGTCTCAGCCACTGGTGTATGACACACAGTGCTTATTCTACAACTGGAAAGTTGCAGAAGTCTGTGACATGCCACTATAAATATACGTATTATTAAAAATTACAAATTGTTTGGTGATTATTTTGATAACTTCTTGAGCAGCAGCCCCTCCCAGGAATGCAGCAATGGTGTGGGGCTCAGCAGCTCCGTACCAGCAAAATTCATGGACATAATCGTCTTTCACCATGACAGACAATCCATATTCCTGAAGGAAGCCAGTAAGACAGGCCTTCAACTTCCCTATATCTTCTTCAACTTGATAGTTAGATACTCCTGGGTATCTGCCATGCTGTTTATGAAATCGATCAACAGCCCGCAACATCAGGTACAGGACTATCTCATTATCTGGATTGTCCATGCTAGAAATGATTTTGTCTTTGTTGACTGTGTCCAAACCATACTCTTCAGCTAGAGATCAGCATCTTACCACTCGAAGAAATGCAGAATTGCTGCAAAGCAATTTTAATTCTTTCTCTGAAATGGACTCTGGTGCCTGGCCAACAGACTGCAGCAGTCTGGCAACGTGATCCCCCACGGCAGCAGCATCTTTCTTTGCTTTCTCACAGTGAACATTCTGCAGTTTTATGTATTTGCCTGAATCTGCAATCATATCAGGAATTGTGCCTCGAACAGGTACATTTCCTTGACCCTCCTTGGCCACAAATTCCTTTAAGGCACGAGCTAGAATCCAAAAAGGTGGCGTCTGTTTGGTGATATTTCTGCATCGATCATCATTAAATATATCTTCAATATTGCTTGGGATCTGTGTTGTATTTAGTGCTGTGTTCACATTTTTGATAGCCTCTTCAAAATTCTCTTCGTCTTCTGGAGCTCCACTCTCATTCTTTAAAATCCCTTGTCTTATCAAATCTCTGAAGTCCTCTTTTTCTTCATAGCTTTTAGGAATTCATCCATTTGTCGCACTATACCACTGGGCTAAATATTTAGCTATGATCACAATACATGGAGTATGGCTATGGTCCTTTTTTTCCATACGGTCCAGGTCATAAGACTGAAAATGTTCTTTCAGTTCAGGAAATGGTTTATCTAGTCGTAGATCCTCCAATGCATTATCTGGATGAGATTCTATTACTGGGTGTTCTTTTATAATAATCCTCATATAACCAACTAGTCCATATGTCCTACAGATCAAAAGAGGGATCTGGGAATTCCAGAGGACATCTGCTAAACGCAGTAACGTACTTTCAACAAGCTGAGTTGCAATCACAATAGTAAACCTACAGAAAAATGAAGGATCATTGTCTAGAAGGTTTTCTGGACTCTCTTCCACAAAACTTCCAGAGACATCGCTATTTAGTTCTTGTAAGAATTCCATGGCAGCTTGAGCTCGGTTCTTGCCAATACTGCTTTTTTGAAGGAAAAAATTGTTTCCAGCATCTTCTCCGCTGACCTGATTTCCATCGATAATTGTAAATGATCCAATACCTGGCAGTACCAAGTTTTTAAGAATCTCAGTCCCTGTAGCCGTTGCATTTATTAAGCAAACGTGAGCAGATTCCAAAGCTTCTTGTCCATGATCACCCCACAACCTCAGCTGCCGGTCGTACTTTTGCTCCTTAAGTATCTTCCCTTGCTGCAGCATTTCTTTTATTTTTCAGGAACTTTATATATCCTGGGGGGTTTTTGTATTTCCATATGAAGCTGAAAATTGTTTTTTCTAAGAACTGTGAAGAATTGTGTTGGACTTTGGATGGGGATTGCAATGAATCTGTAAATTGTGTTTGGTAGGATGGCTATTTTACTGTTTATCTTACTGATCCATGACCACAGGTAACCTTCCAGTTCCAGGAAATTTTTTTGAGATTTTTTTTTGACTCATTCATCATTAAATAATGAATTGTTTATTCCTTATTAAATAATGAATATAATATTAGTTTCTTTATTTACTAAAGATATATTTGCTGTTGATTTTAAGTTTTATTGCATTGTGGTCAGATAATATATAAGAAGTGATTTCAGTCTTTTTGAATGTCTAACGATTTGCCTTGTGTCCCAGGATGTGGGTTGTTTTCATGTATTCTTTGGTAGTTGGGTGGGATATTTTGTAGATATCTGTTAAGTCTATTTGATATATGTCTTTGATGGGGTTAATATCATTGTGATAAAACACCATGACCAAGAGAAACCAGGGGAGAACAGGATTTATTTGGTTTATTCACCTTGTACTTCCACATCACAGCTAATCATCAAAGGAAGTCAGAATAAGAACTTCAGCAGGGCAGGAACCCAGAGGCAGGAGCTACTTCAGAGGCGGTGAAGGGATGCTGCTTACTGACTTGCTCCTCATGGCTTGCTCATCCTGCCATTTAGGAGATGGTATAAGTGCAATGAGCTGGGCCCTCCTTCATCAATCAGTAACTAAGAAAATTCCCTATAGGCTTACCTACAGCTCCATCTTATGGGGGCATTTTCTTAATTTAGGTTTCCTTCTCTCAGATGATGTTAGACTTTGCCAAGTTGACATATAATTATCTAGCACAGTATATGGTGTCTGTTAATTACTAGCACAGTATATGGTGTCAGTTAATTATGTTTATCTGTTTACTTTTTATTCCAGATGACCTGTCTATTGGTGAAGTAAGGATATTGAAATAACCTAATAGTTTGATGTAAATATGTGTTTTTTAAATCAAGTAGTGCATTTTAAATGAAATTCTGTGTCCCTGAGTTTGTTGCATACATGTTTAGGATAGTAATGACTTCTTGGTTGATTGTTAAATTGATTACAGGGAAGTATCCTCTATCTCTTCTGAGTAATTTTTGTTTGGAAGGAGGAATAAAACTAAGGCAATTTTGAGTAAAATTTCCATTTTGAATAGGGGCCAAATAAAGTTTAAGTTCCCAAGACCAACCTAGATAACTGACATTCTGGTTGACAAGTTGAGACGTGATTGCTTGCCCTACCACTGCTGAGTAAACGAGCCAATGAGAACAGTGCCTGCCACTGCTGAGTAAACGAGCCAATGAGACCAGTGTACGTGTATCACAAAGGCATGTTCCTAAGGAAGAATCCTATACCTAAGTCATGATTGGTGGCAAAATGTAACTGTAACTTGTCACAGATGTTTGTAATTTTCAAGCTTAAAAGCCCTGCAACATTCTGCCTGAAGGGGTGGGGGGAGGGTGGTTGGCAATGCAGTTCAGCTCCTGAGTCTGTTCAGTGGCCCTTATTGATCATTAGTGGCTTGGTTACAATTTTGTCATCTGCATTGACTTTGTGTTTTAGTTGTGTTGGATCTAAATGGAACCCATAGCAGTTTGAAGTCTGTTTGGTCAAATATTAGGATAGCAAGGCCTTCTTGCTCCCTGGTCCTATTTGATTGGAGCCTTTTGATCTTTTGGCCTTTGGCCATTCTTTTACTCAAAGAAAATACCTTTTTAAAAACTTGAATTTGTTTCTTGTAGACAACAGATAGATGATGTTGTTTCTGGAGCCATTCAGTCAGCATGTGTGTCTTCTGATTGGAGAATTGAAGCCATTGGCATTTAAAGTTATGATTGAAATACATATATTAATTGTGGTCATTGTGATGTTGAATTTTTTGTGTTGTGTGCTTTTTTGTTTGTTTGGTTGGTTTTTTTAAAATTTTTTTCATTGGATATACTCTATATGTTTTCTTGCAATTCTTTTTTTGTTTTTCTTTAAAAGTTTTTATTATTTTTGGATATATTCTATATTTACATTTTGTTTCCCTTTTTCTGGTTCCCCACCCCCCAAAGGTCCCACATGCCATTTTCCCTCCCCCTGTTCCCCCATCCACCCCTTCCCACTTCCATGTTCTGGTTTTCCCCTACACTGATGCTTTGATCCTTTCCAGCACCAGTGTCCACTCCTTTCTTCTTGTCGAGCATCATTGGGTATGTGGATTGTGTCTTTGGTGTCCCAAGATTCTAGGCTAATATCCACTTATCAGTGAGTGCATACCGTGGGTATTCATTTGAGACTGGGTTAGGATGATGTTCTCCAGCTCCATACATTTCTCTAAGAATTTCATGAATTCATCATTTCTAATGCCTGAATAGTACTCCATTGTGTATATATACCACATTTTTTTGGTATCCATTCCTCCGGTGAGGTACATCTGTGTTCTTTCCAACTTCTGGCTATTATAAATAAGGCTGCTATGAACATAGTGGAGCATGTGTCCTTATTGCATGCTGGGGAATCGTCTGGGTATATGCCCAGGAGTGGTATGGCTGGGTCCTCCGGAAGTATCCTGTCCAGTTTTCTGAGGAACCGCCAGACTGATTTCCAGAGTGGTTGTACCAGCTTGCACTCCCACCAGCAGTGGAGGAGTGTTCCTCTTTCTCCACATCCTCATCAACACCTGATGTCTCCTGAGTTTTTAATCTTAGCCATTCTGACTGGTGTGAGGTGAAATCTCAGGGTTGTTTTGATTTGCATTTCTCTAATGACTAATGATGTTGAACATTTTTTAATGTGTTTCTCAGCCATCCAAATTTCTTCAGGTGAAAAGTCTTTGTTTAGCTCTGTACCCCATTTTGGGATGGGGCTATTTGGTTTTCTGGTGTCTAACTTCTTGAGTTCTTTGTATACATTGGATATTAGCCTTCTGGCAGATGTAGGGTTGGTAAAGATCTTTTCCCAATTTATTGGTTGCCGATTTCTCCATTTGAAAGTGTCTTTTGCCTTACAGAAACTGTAATTTTATGAGGTCCCATTTGTCTATTCTTGCTCTTAGAGCATAAGCAATTGGTGTTCTGTTCAGGAACTTTCCCCCTGAGCCAATGTCCTCAAGGGTCTTCCCCAGTTTCTTTTCTATTAATTTTAGTGGGTCTGGTTTTATGTGGAGGTCTTTGATCCACTTGGAGTTGAGCTTAGTGCAAGGAGATAAGAGTGGATAAATTCTCATTGTTCTGCATGTTGACTTCCAGATGAGCCAGCACCATGTGTTGGAAAGGCTATCTTTTTTTCCACTGGATGTTTTTTTCAGCTCCTTTGTCGAAGATCAATTGGCCATAGATGTGTGGGTTTACTTCTCGGTCTTCAATTCTATTCCATTGATCCACTTCCCTGTCACTGTACTAATACAATGCAGTTTTTAACAGTACTGCTCTGTAGTATTGCTTGAGGTCCGGGACACTGATTCCCCCAGAAGTTCTTTTACTGTTGATGATAGTTTTAGCTATCCTGGGTTTTTTGTTATTCCAGATGAATTTGAGAATTGCTCTTTCTAACTCTATGAAGAACTGAGTTGGGATTTTGATGGGGATTGCATTGAATCTGTATATTGCTTTTGGCAAGATTGCCATTTTAACTATATTAATCCTGCCAACCCACGAGCATAGAAGATTTTTCCATTTTCTGAGGTCTTCTTCCATTTCCTTCTTCAGAGACCTTAAGTTTTTGTCATATAAATCTTTCACTTGTTTGGTTAGAGTCACACCAAGATCCTTTATATTGTTTATGGCTATTGTGAAGGGTGTCATTTCCCTAATTTCTTTCTCAGCCTGCTGATCCTTTGAGTATAGAAAGGGTATTGATTTGCTTGAGTTGATTTTATAACCAGCCACTTTGCTGAATTTGTTTATCAGCTGTAGGAGTTCTCTGCTTTTTTGGGTCACGTAAGTATACTATCATATCATCTGCAAATAGTGAAATTTGACTTCTTCCTTTCCAATTTGTATCCCTTGAACTTCTTTATGTTGTCGAATTGCTCTAGCTAGTACTTCATGTACTATATTGAAGAAATATGGTGAGAGGGGGCAGCCATGTCTAGTCCCTGATTTTAGTGGGATTGCTTCAAGTTTCTCTCCGTTTACTTTGATGTTTGGCTACCGGCCTGCTGTATATTGCTTTTACTATGTTTAGGTAAGGGCATTGATTTCCTGTTCTTTCCAAGACTTTTAACATGATAGGATGCTGAACTTTTTCAAATGCTTTTTAAGCATCCAATGAGATGACCATGTGGTTTTTTTCTTTTAGTTCGTTTATGTAGTGGATTACATTGATGGATTTCCATATATTGAACCCTCCCTGCAACCCTGGGATGAAACCAACTTGATCATGGTGAATGATCATTTTGATGTGTTCTGGGATTCGGTTGGCAAGAATTTTATTGAGTATTTTTGCATCGATGGTCATAAGGGAGATTGGTCTGAAATTATCTTTCTTAGTTGGGTCTTTGTGTGGTTTTGGTTATCATGGTAATTGTGGCTTCGTAGAATGATTTAGGTAGTGTTCCTTCTGTTTCTATTTTGTGGAATAGTTTGAAGAGTATTGGTATTAGGTCTTCTTTGAAGGTATGATAGAATTCTGCACTAAAACCATTTGGTCCTGTGCTTTTTTTGGTTGGAAGACTTTCTATGACCCTTCTATTTCTTTGGGGGTTATGGGACTGTTTAGATGATCTCTTTGATCCTGATTTAATTTTGGTATTTGGTATCTGTCTAGGAAACTCTCCATTTCCTCCAGATTCTCCAGTTGTGTTGAGTATTGGCTTTTGTAGTAGGATCTGATGATTTTTTGAATTTCCCCAGTATATGTTGTTATATCTCCCTTTACATTTCTAATTTTGTTGATTTGAATACTGTCTCTGTGCCCTTTGGTAAGTCTGGCTAGGGGTTTATCTATCTTCTTGATTTTCTCAAAGAACCAGCTCCTGGTTTTGTTGATTTTTTGAATGGTTCTTTTTGTTTCAACTTGATTTATTTCAGCCCTGAGTTTGATGATTTCCTGTCTTCTAGTCCTCCTGGGTGAAATTGCTTCTTTTTGTTCCAGAGCTTTCAGGTGTGCCATTAAGTTGCTAGTATATTCTCTCGCCTGTTTCTTTTTGGAGGCATGTAAGGCTATGAGTTTTCCTCTTAGCACTGCTTTCATTGTGTCCCATAGATTTGGGTATTTTGTGCCTTCATTTTCATTAATTTCTATAAAGTCTTTGATTTATTTCTTTATTTCTTCCTTGACTAAGGTATCATTGAGGAGAATATTGTTCAACCTCCATGTATATGAGGATTTTCTGTTGTTTTTGTTGCTATTGAAGTACACTCCTACTCCATGGTGACCTGATAGTAGGCATGGGATTAGTTCGATCGTTTTATATTTGTTGAGGTCTGTCTTGTGACCAATTATATGGTCGATTTTAGAGAAGGTACCATGTGGTACTGAGAAAAAGGTATAGTATTTTGCTTTAGGATGAAATGTTCTATAAATATCTGTTAAATCCAATTGGTCCAAAGTTTCAATGAGTTTCCCTGTGTCCCTGTTTAGTTTCTGTTTTCCTGATCGGTCCATTGAGGATAGTGGAGTGTTGAGTTCCCCCACAATTATTGTGTTAGGTGCAATGTGTGCTTTGAGCTTTAGAAAAGTTTCTTTTATGAATGAGGGTGCCCTTGCATTTGGAGCATAGATCTTTAGAATTGTGAGTTTTTCTTGGTGGATTGTTCCTTTAACTAGCAAGAAGTGACCTGTGTCTCTTTTGGTGACTTTGGGTTGAAAGTCAATTTTACCTGAGATTAGAATGACTATTCCAGCTTGTTTCCTGCGAGCATTTGCTTGCAAAATTGTCTTCCAGCCTTTTACTCTAAGGTAGTGTTTGTCTTTGACTCTGAGGTGTGTTTCCTATATGCAGCAAAATGTAGGGTCCTGTTTCCGTATCCAGTCTCTTAGTCTATGTCTTTTTATTGGGGAATTGATGTTAAGAGATATTAAGAAATAGCGATTATTTCTTCCTGTCATTTTTGATGTTATTTTTGTTTTTGAGTGGTTATCTTCTTTTGAATTTGATGGAAGGTTACTATCTTGCTTTTTCTAGGGTGCAGTTTCCCTCCTTGTATTGAAGTTTTCTTCCTATTATCCTTTGTAGAGCTGTATTAGTGGAAAGATATTGTGTAAATTTTGTCATGTCCTGGAATATTTTGATTTCTTCATCTATGTTTCTTGAGAGTTTTGCTGGGTATCGTAGTCTTGGCTGACATTTGTGTTCTCTTAATATCTGCATGAGGTCCGCCTAGGATCTTCTAGCTTTCATGGTCTCTGGAGAGAAGTCTGGTGTGATTCTGATAGGTCTTCCTTTATATGGTACTTGGCCTTTTTCTCTTACTGCCTTTAATATTCTTTCTTTGTTTAGTACGTTTGGGGTTTTGATTATTATGTGACAGGAGGTATTTCTGTTCTGGTCCAGTTTGTTTGGAGGTCTGTAGGCTTCTTGTATATTCATGGGCATCTCTCTCTTTAGGTTAGGGAAGTTTTCTTCCATAATTTTGTTGAAGTTATTTGCTGGCCTTTTAAATTGTAGATCTTCACTTTCATCTATCCCTATAATCCTTAGGTTTGGTCTTCTCATTGTGTCCTCGATTTCCTGGATGTTTTTGGGTTACAAGCATTTTGCATTTTGCATTTTCTTTGACTGTGGAGACAATGGTTCTTATGGTATCTTCAGCATCTGAGATTCTTACTTCTATCTCTTGTATTCTGTTGTTGATATTTGCATCTACGACCCCTGATTTCTTCCCAAGGTTTTCTATCTCCAAAGTTTTCTCTTTTGTGATTTCTTAGTTGTTTCTACTACTGTGTTCAGATTTTGGATGGTTTTGCTCAATTCCTTCATTTGTTTTTGTTTTCTTGCAATTCTCTAAGAGATTTTTGTGTTTCCTCTTTCATGACTTCTGCCTGTTGATTCAATTTCTCCTTCATTTCTTTAAGTGATTTTTTAATTTCCTCTTTATTGGCTTCTGTCTGTTGATCCATATTCTCCTGGAATTCTTTAAGAGATTTTTCTGTTTGCATTGTAAGTGCTTCTATCCTATTCATGTTCCCCTGCATTTCTTTAAGGGATTTGTTTATTTCTTTTTTGTGTTCCTCTAGCAGCATCGTGACCAGTGCTTTTAAATCCAACTCTTTTTTTTTTTTGGTGTGTTGGGGTATCCAGGCCTTGCTGTGGTTGGCGAATTGGCTTCAGATGCTGCCACATTGCCTTGATTTCTGTTAGTAATGTTCCTGCATTTGCCTTTTGCTATCTGTTTATCTCTGGAGTTAGTTTGTCTTGTTGTTACTGGTTGGAGTTTGAAGCTCCTGTGAGCCTGGCATTTGGCGCTGAGCTCCTGAGGTGCAGACTGGGAGGTTTCCACTACCTGGCTCTGAATTACCTCCTCAGCTCTTCTGGGCCAGTCCCAAGTCTTCCCCAGGCTTGCTGCTAGACCTGCAATTGACCTCCCGTGGTCTCCTCCTGGCCTGCCTAGTTGCCACCTCTTAAGAATCAGATCTTTTTCCCCCACCAATCTGGGCTCGTCTGTTAGATCTTTATGGTGACCTGGGCTCCTCTGTTGGTTCTCTATGGTGACCTGTTCAGGCCACCAGCTCCATAAGGGTTGCGGTTCTCAGGGCTCTGTCTAACCATGGGATTCTCTGCAGGACCGGAGGTTCCCTGGTTGGACTGATGGAACCTAGATGGTGGCGCTCTCAGTCCACAGGGCTCTGTCTGGTTAGCTATCTGTGGTGTCCTGAGGCAAGATGTCGGCCTCTAGCTGTACTCCAGGCACAGACCCACTAGCAGGTTGTTGCCCATGCTGGTCAGTGCAGAGACCGCCTGCCAAACTGATCTGGCTCTGGGTGCAGGCAAGAGCCTGAGAGGGTAGTCATTGCTAGGCTAGGTCTCTGTCCACGCACCTGATCCCAGCAGACAGCAGTCCGCAGTAACCCGAGGCAAGGTGGCAGCCTTGCTGCAAGCCCAGCGAGCTAACCCTCAGTGGTTGGCGACAGCTGCCGTGCTGTAGGGGCACAGACCTCCCACCAAGCTCCTCTGGCTCTGTGCGCAGGCAAGGGCCTGATGGAGTAGTCCATGCTAGGCTAGGTCTCTGTCCACGCACCTGACCCTAGCTGCCAGCCATCCGAAATGACCTCAGGCAAGATTGCGGCCTCGCTGCAAGCCCAGAGAGCTGGACCCCAGTGGTCAGCAACAGCCACCGAGCTGTAGGTGCGCAGGCCTCCCTCCCAGCTGCTCTGGCTCTGGGCGCAAACAAAAACCTGACAGGGTAGTCGATGCTAGGCTAGGTCTCAGTCCATGCACCTGACGCCAGCCACCAGCCATCCTCAGTGACCCGAGGCAAGATGGCGGCCTCGCTGCAAGCCTGGCGAGCCAGTCCCCAGTGGTCTGCAACAGCCTCCGAGCTGTAGGTGCACAGACCTCCCACCGAGTTCCTCTGGCTTTGTGCACAGGCAAGAGCCTGATGGGGTAGTCTATGCTAGGCTAGGTCTGTGTCCACGCACCTGACCCCAGCAGCCAGTAGTCCGCAGTGACCCTTGTGTTGTGTTCTTGATGGTATTTTGCATTTTAATAAGTGTTACTTCATATTTCTCTCCATGATCTCTGATATGTTCATTCCTCCAACCATCCAAAAGATACTTCCTATATTTTCTTTAGGTTTGGTTTGTTGGAAATAATTTTTAAGCTGTTATGTCCCGGAATGTTCTTCTTTCTCCTTCAAGTATGACAGACAGTTTTGCTTGTTTTATTAGTCTACATTGACTGCTATAGCCTTTTAGGACCTGGAACACATTGTATGAGATTCTTCTAGTTTTCAAAGATTCACTGAAAAATCAGCTGTTATTCTGATGGTTTTTCAATTATATAACTCGCATTTTTTCTCTTGTGGCTTTCAATAAAATTTCTTGGTTCTATACACTTAACATTTATGTATGATATGCTATGTGGATTTATTTTTTCTAATTTTTTGTCTATTTGATGTTCTATGTGATTCTTATGTCTATATGTATATGTTTTTTCTTAGTTTGTGTTTTTTCTTATTATGTTGCTGAAGATGTAGTATATGCTATTGACTTGAGATTCCTGTTCCTTATATGTGCCTATTAAAAAGCATTTTCTGTAATGTTTTGTCTTCTCTGCTTATTTGGTCTAGACCCTCACTTTTTTATTTGAGTCTCATGTTCCATCTGCTCTTCTTTTCATTCTACTTGTAACACTTTTCTTTGAGTTTTCTAATTGGGGTTTTCAACTTCATCTTCATTTCAGCTTGAATATTCTATCTCCTCATTGAGCTCTGTTCTCAAGACTTCGATTTGTCTTCATCATTACTATCAACCTTATGTTTGTGTTTTCTTGGGTATCTCTTAGTTTTTAATTCTCTTTAAGCTCTTTCTCCTTGATTTTATTGAACTATTTCTTGTTTAAAATAATTGAATTCATTTGTGAAGTTTATGATTGTCCTTTTGAATTCTGTGTCCTGGGATTCATCTAAGTAATTCTCATTAGCAAATGTTTCTGCAGGATTGGTAGGTTTTAGAAAGAAGACAATGAATTATTCTTTCATATCATTTTTTTTTACTTTTGTTAGTTCTGAGTCTGATTTGGTGCATAAGAGGAATATAGAAGCAAGTTTGGCCTAAAATTTGCATAGAAATATTGTGTGTGAAATGATTCCTGGCCAAGCCTGTAGTGTAGTGTATGGCTGAGTGGAAAGGTTGCATATAGTATGGGAGGAGTGTTTGGGAAAGCTGCCGAGGAGCCTAGAGATTGTTTACAGAACAAGCAGGGGAGACCCAAGTAGCCTAGAGCACTGGATGTGAGAACAGGGCTAAAGTTGGCAGATTGGAGAAGTGAGGAGGAGTAAGTCAGAAAGTCATTGGGCTAGACTCTGGAGACAGAAGTAGGAAGACTGACTTGTAGAATGGCCGGATGCTAATCAGAAGGGGGCTAATCAGTATGTGATGGCAGATAGGGAAGGTCCAGCAAAATCTTAGAGGTTGGGACTTTGTTTGTCTTATTTTGTTTGGTATTGTTGTTTTGTTTGATTTTTTAAAAAAAATTAGAGATGCAGCAAATCCTAGAAATAATGAGTCTGTTCATATTGTATGAAGCATCCATTTTAAAGCTAAGAAGTAAAGAAAAGAAGTAAAGAAAAATTCAAACTCAGGACTTTTTGGAGGTTCAGCACTTGGTCCACTGGGTCATTAATATGCTATATTCCCAAAGTCCCCTTCTTTATCATTCATCTTTTACTTAGTATTAAGGAAGAACCAGTCTGTGAGGTTTACACTTTTTTTGATGATTCTAAATTGTTAGGCAAGGCCCTCTTGAGTATGTATTGTTGCTCATAAGTGAAAAGGTTTGCATCCGAGTTGTTATTAATGACTGAATTTTCAATGAAGTCATTAAATGTCAATAGGCATTGTCATTCCTGGTGCATACTCTTGGACCAAGAAAGGTTTTAACATACAAGAATTTTAATAAATTTGGTATGGATATCTTTTAACTGCCTATAATTAAATTATATTTCTTGTGTTTGAACCTAAATATTAGGTGATGGCAAATAGGCTAGAGGACCCTCACTAGCAAATGATAAGTAATTTTGTTTACTAAAAATCTCACTATTCATCTTAATTTTTTAACTTTTTTTTTTCTTTTCTGTTTGGGGGACATAGGGTCATATATAACCCAAGATGAATTTGAATTTGATTGTGACCCATACTGGCCTCAAACTCATGATTTTCCTACCTTAACCTCCGAAGATTAGGAATAGGTACATGATACTATGTCCTGCTTCTTCATTGGTTTTTTTAAATTGTGAAGTCAAGTTAACCTTAAATTTATATCGTTAAATGTTGTTTAGAGACAGAGCATAGATTTGCCACATATGAGGTCCTAGACTTAATCTTCAAATGAGTATCCAGCACACACACACACACACACACACACACACACACACACACACACATGCATATGCGCATGCATGCACACACACATACTATATGATATGTGCATTATAAGAATGTATGTATCTACCTATTGGCTATTATATTTAAAGTGTGAATTTAAATTAGGAGAAGGATCAGAAGAGGGAAATAAGAACAGTCTTCAGGCTGCAGAGGTTGAAAGATAGCTCTAAGTAGCAAGACCTCCTTTAATAATTGCAAGTAATTGTGTTAGATTATTCTCTTGGGAGTTTAAGATACGGTAATATTGTACTTTGCTTTTTCTGATACAAAAAACTTAAGAATTTTTGGTTAGAATTACTTGTTTATACTTATGGCAAAAATAAAACATTATTAGACATAATCACATCTTAAGTTGTGATGGCAGATGTTGATGTGACTGTGCGCATTTGAAGAGAAAACATGGTTAGAGAGAGAGAAGAAATAATGAGACAACAGTATGTCAGAAATAATCTAGTTTTTGGAAAATGATTCATTTTAGAGTATGAAAAGTAATTGGGAGATAAGTGGGAATATTCACTTCATAGCCAGTGTCTAATTAAATTCATAGGCTTTATTTGGGAGGAAACACAACCATGTGAGTTGGGCCACCAGTTAGTGCCCACACCTCTGTACTAAACGTGCTACTGGAACATACCTCGCGAAGAAGGCTGGAATCACAGCACAGCTTTTGAGCTTTAGGGAGCAAGACTAATTTTGCTTTACCTGTCAAATACTATCCCAACAATGTATTCATCCACAATGTAGTAATAAAGAGAGAGGGCATTTAGGGCCATAGATGTGGGAGTTAGTTACTACCTAGGAAGGAGGGAAAATTTTCGCATGCTAGGAACTATAAAGTGTGAACTGGGCTCATGCTGCCTTCATATTATGACACTCATTCAACTAAAAGATAAATCAAAAAGGATGGACTCATAGCTTGGTAATTGGAAGTAGTGAGGGGGAAAACACTGAATAAATGAGCAGGGGTAGACCTTTACATAAAATAAAGATTACAATTTTCAGCTGTTGTTCACCTCTTAAAGCTGGATAAGATTGATGGTTTTCCTAGCAATACTTGCATCTGAAATAGTATCACATACATTTTTAGCTAGTACTCAAACAAGTTCCATATTCTATACAAATAGGGAAAATGCAATTCATAATTGACAAGGTATGAATTTTTTATACTCTGAGCCATAAGGCTGCCACATCAACAAATGTAATTCCTTAGCAAATATGTCTTATGTTTATATTTATGAAATGTACACAATTGACACAGAACCCAAAAGGGAATAGTAAGCATTTTAAATATACTCTGATTTGCAAACTCCATTCTGGGAAACATTTATTAAATTAGAAAGGAGGAAACTATGCAAGCACAGTTCTGGGTTTCAGTTTACCTTGAGCCTGATGGTCCTTTCATGGATTTTTAACAGTGTTCGGATTCCCATTGGCTGAGGCGTTAGCCTTGCACTGGTTTGTTTACTGTCTTTTTTAACATATGATGAGGTGCTCTGAAAGTGAAAGTGATAAATTATTAAAACTGTAAGGCTGATAATGAAAGCCAGTCAGCTGTGGTGGTTTTAGGCAAGTTTGTGAGCATGTTCAGGAAGCTGCTCTGAGGCCTGCTGCCTTCCCACCAGCCGCCACACCACTGTGTGTGGTTGTATTTTACAGACATTTGCAACATTATCTTCAGTCTACTATTCTAGAGTCTTCCTGCTCCCCAGACAAATGATGGATCCTGATTTTTCTCTTATTATTTCCCTTTGTAATTTTTGTACATCAAGAAGTAATGCTAAGTTTACTTCTAGAGTAGGCCATGGACGACATTGTATAGTTTCTGAACTGAGACAGCATTGTTGGAACCCTGAGCTCTTGTAGAACATTTATGAGACCTAATACTTGCCATTCTATGAGGCAGCCCAAGCCTTATGACAAAACCAACTATGAATCCTCCTTAGGACCATGTTACCTGAACCCTTCAGATACATGATATTATACCCTAGAACTGTAAATGAAGATATCCTTTACTTGGGTTTTCTGAGCTGAAACTGCAGACCCCACAGCTATTCCTATTATTACCATCTCACTGGCTTTATTTTACAATATTTATACCTGGAACACTAAGACAAGTGTTACAACAAGAGCCTGCGAAACTGGTAAAGCACCACAGTTTCCCTGTGGAATTTTCTCAACCAAAATAGTTGCCAATTTCTTGTGTGTATTTAATCCAATTTTATAGGTAGAATGATATTTTTCCTTATGTTATTTTATACTGTAATTTTAGTATTATATGTAATAACTATGTGTTTTGCAATATAAGAAGTATTACACTGTATTACTGCTCCTTGTTTTTGACATGTTTATATAGTTATATAGTTTTGTCAAAATCTTCCTAAATCAGCTTGTTATTCATAATGACCTTTAAAAATGCATATTACCTTCCATGTTGGGAGGTAAAAACACTGAGAGCCAGGCAAGGTTAAGTTACTTAGTAAAGGGCAATGAACTGATTCATCTGGGAGAGGTAGATCCCTCTAATTCTCTATGCACTTTTTATCAAGTATTAGTGAATTTGGGAGCTAAAAAGTAGATCTTAAACAGGTCTGTAGAAATTAAAGACCAAAAGTATTAACAATAGATTTTAGAAGTAATCATGTATTTTATTTTTGTATATATCCTTATACCCTCTTGCCCAGACAACCCTTGCCTATTCTGTTTAGAAGTATAAATGTAAATAATTTTCTCTATAACCATATGACAGATGCTAAGCTAGTATTGACCAACTAAATTACTATATTACTACACTTGTGTGAAATGATAAATGCTGCTTCATGATGTGTTGGTAGACTTATGAGAACTGTCTTCAGGCAACCTCCACACAACCAAATGTTCTGCTCTTTTGAAATATGTCCCTCTGGTGTACCTTCTAGATATTTTGTAAAAAACAGCTAAACTGAGCCATAAGCATATCAGTGTATCATAGGCAATCACATAGTTACAATGAAATTCAGAAAAAAGTAAAGGGTCTGAAGTTCAAGTCAAATTAACCTGTGACCTGTATAAGTAAAATTATCTGGAATTTGATAATGTAATAATACAGGTTTTTCTTTTACTCTTAATATACTTCAATTCTATAATTTAATTCTATTTTAATATATTTCTTTTCCCTTAGATCAGTAACAAAATGTTTCTCCAATATCTGAGACTCTTACATCACTGTGTTCCTCCTGACAAAAACCACAGTATTTTTTTTTATTTTCTATATTCTTTGTTTACATTCCGAATGCATCCAGAAGACCTACACAGGTTCAAGCTAGACAGGGTCCCAGCACTGAAGTGGACACCAACTTCTACCTCTAACTAACAAACTATATGCAGTTGATACCTGTTGTCGAGGGAAAGCTGCATCCCTCTAGTACATTCTTGCTGGGTATATCTTCCACACTTCCGGGAAAGCCCAGTGCCCAGGAGAGCTGGACTAACATGAAGTGAACTGAGCTCTATTTCTGTAGATATTTCCTCTCATTGTACATTGTTTAACCTTTTTGTTTTATTGGTCTTTTGCTTATTTTGATTTATGTTTTGGTAGTTTTGTGAGGGTGGGTTTTTTGTGTTTCTTCGAGTTTTTAATTTTAATTTTTTGTTGTTTTGATTTTGTTTGGCTGGTTGGTTTAAAGAAAGAGCATAAAGTTGGATATGTAAGGAGATTAGGAAGGTCTGGAAGTAATTTGGAGAGAAGAAAACATGATCAAAATATATATTGTATGATAAAAATTTAAACCAAAATCACTTGACATTGGCTTTGGCTTTGTGTAACAGTTTTAGTTTTATAAAATTTAGAAAATTTCAAGCAAACCCTGAGTCAGGGCTATATTCCAGCTCCTTTCAAAAAATATCAGACAGTTAATCACAAAGACTAGGTTGGAAGCAGACTTTTTGGCTGATGGATAATTTTGCTGTTTCATCTCATTTCACTGAAAATACTACCATTTTGCATAGGCTAAGAATCATTTCATGTAATAGTTTAACGTTTGATGCTGCATCCAGCGTGTGTCCAGGAATGGACCTGACTGGGGTTGCAAAGAGAATGAAGAAATGACAGACAGGCATATAGACTCACAGAAAGTCATCAAGCAGGTGAACCATGCTCTCTGATGGAGAAGCCACAGCATCCTGAAGCTCAGCATGTTTACTATATAGAACAAGGAGGCTGGGTTGTGATGTACCGTTGAAGTAGGAAGTGGGGTTATTAATACAGAAAAACAAGGCAGCAGCTAAGTCAAAGCATCAGGTTGGTTAATCCCTGTAGGAGCAGTCTCTCTGGGGAAGTAGTATTCCAGATGTAACTATCCAGAGGAAGAAAGCTATGGTGGGCTTTTCTGCACTCAGGGTCAACACTGAGTCCCAACAGAAGTATTTGCATCCCACTGAGCCTGAGGCTGCAGGGTCCTCTGCATGGCCACCCCATTTCAGCAGGACACATTCACTCAGGACTTCACTCACAGCTCCCTACAATCCCCTTGATATGAAACAGACACACACACACACACACACACACACACACATCCATAAAAATTCTAGAAACACCAAACTTAGACTGTAATATGTCTTCTTTTGATGCATTACATCGTACATACCTGTGGGAGGGAAATAGCATTATGGTTATTGCAAGATATAGTAGACAGTACTCTGCCTTGCCACTAAATAATGGCCAGAGTGTGTGACCTTGACTTTCTGTGTAAACTGTTACAATCCTTGAAAGTCCAGCCCTGGAAGCAGCCTCTCTGGAGATGGTGATGATTTACTATTATCAGAGAAGTTGGGATCCCATTACCAATGACAGCTACGCTCCCATCTGCATTATTCTTAAGCCGTAACTATTTAAAACGGTGCAGTTAGCATTCTTACTTGTCCCGCTTGTTAGCATATAACTCTCCTATTGAATATATGGAACAAATCATATTAATTAAAATAAATTGCTTGGGCAGTTTAGCTGTGCTGCAGATGTCTCCAAAGGCTATAAATTCAAATTAATTAAAGACTGCTCATCCCTGGGCTTGGAAAAGATTCCTTTTATTGTATTAATAGTAAAGAAATCAACAACCTTGCAAAAGAAAATTCAGTTCTTGAAAAAATAGCTAGATAAATGTATATCAGGTTAACATAATCATGTAACAAAATCTTGTCTGAAGCAAACAAATTGCCTCTTCATGGCAAGCATGGATATTCCTTTGTACTTAATATGGATTTTTGTTGGGATAACTATGTTTCTACAAATTGCATGACTCTATATCTATTACATTTAGTTCTGTGTTTATATATGTACATATGTAGAGTTTCAAAAAACATATATTTTCCATGTTAACAGATCTTTTATAAGGTAAACAAGTAATCTTTGTATTCAGGATATTAAAACATTCACTTAGATGAAAATAATGTGAAGCATTAGAGAGCCCACTCTGCTTAGACTAAGAAATGCCTGTGTGTTACAAGATCCAAAGACAAAGATGGGATGATCGTTTCTAGTATTCTGTAAATGTTTCATGTCTTTTGAATTTCATGGAACTCTTCATAATATTAAAAACTCACCTAAACTAATGCATCCTAAGAAACGTGTTCATAATGAAGTTTATAAGGATCTCAGATGTGGTGGCATTGTGAGCCTGAGACAAGCCATTGCTCTGCAGTGAGTTGAAGGCAGCCTGGAACTCTATAGAGAGGTGCTCTAACAAACCAAGCCCACCTCCAGCCATTTCTCACAGTGAAATACATTTCTCTGCTCACCATTCCTAAAAGCCCTAGCTAAAAGTGATGATCAACGATTTATAGGATCCTTATAATTTGACTGTTACAAATTCAAAATGTTCAGAAGAAAATAAATTTTAAAGTATTAAAAATTACAGTCTAAAGGACATTTTAACTGTTGTTTTGTGAAAATAAGGCATATCCATAAGTTAACTATTTACACATTACATAAAGAGATTACTGATTCTCTGTTTCTAATTGTGGACTGAAAAGGGTAAACATGTTTTTTTTTTGAAATTTGGGTTTTAAAACATTAGACAAATGTGATTACAGATTTTCTTCTTCTGGAGAGCATATTAGGCATAATTAGAACATATTCGATCTTACTTTTTGAGCATGTGTTATTAAGGCCTGTGTCAAAGACAAGAAACCTATCAGCTATTCTATGTGGGGGATGACAGAAATACTAAAGCAAGCTGTTATGGCACATGACGCAAGCATGTGACTCATGCAGTCTCAATATCACATAAAACCAGTGCATACTGGAATCCCAGCACTGGGGAAGCGGAGGCAGAAGGATTAGTTTAAGGTATCCTATAATGCATTAGGTCAGAGGAGCTATCACTTAAATTCAAGCAGATCATTCTATTTCAGAATAATATTCTCAAGCATAGGAAATCTTTATACCTGCATGTCCCCTCCCTGAAGTTTATCCTTTGAGTCTCGGGATTCCACAAAGTCATTTTCTGGTGTCAAATAAAGTAAAACAATTAAATGTCTTTTAAAAACGATTTTATCAGTGTAAGCATGCATGCAAGTGTGTGTGTGTGTGTGTGTGTGTGTGTGTGTGTGTGTGTGTACAGGTGCATGCATATAAAGGTGAGGATGCAAATGCAAGCAGAGACCAGGAAAGACTCTGTAACCCAGGGTTAAGGTGCTCGTGGACAGCAGCATGCTATGTGGTTACTAGGTTCTGAATTCCCATGATCATGATTGCACAAATTCTCTTCACCATTGACTGCCTTTCCTGTATAGTATGATTTCATTTTTAGAAGGGTATGGATATGCCTAATAGATAAAGTAATTTTCAGGATGGAGTATGTTATAGAAACAATGGAAAAGAAGATTTCAAAAGCTGGCATTTTATTCTCTGTGTAACTAATTAGTAATACCCATTTGAGATAGCAAGTGCTACCTGTTGTGTTTCTAGAACTTACAGGCTAAGCATAACACTGTAACATCTGACTTTCTGATAGATAACAACCAGCAGCTACTCTGTGAGCTTAAGATGTGGAGAGTGTCATGTCTGGAACACTGTGTTATGGAAAATATGCTCTCTGAGCCAGCCTAGCACAGGCGACGGGAGGCATCATGGTAGAACACAGGAGCTGCTTATGTTTGTTTGCCTGCCTGCTTACTTGTTCCAGAGACTAACACAATTTGGTTCATATTTTAGAAAACTGAATCTGTGGGCAACTTCTCTGCATAATGGATAGCCAAGTAATATTTCTACTTTGTGAGCATTAAAAACCATAACCAAATGTTCTCTGAATGTGTTTCAAGATTAAGCAATTGGGATGGACTACATGGAAGGTAGACTGTAGATATAGTCTGAGGAAGAGTGAGCTGGTCTGGGGCGAATGGGAAGGACTATCAGGTGGACAGAAAGCAAAGTAAGGCATAGAAGCACAGAAAACACGAAGACAACTGGGGCTGTGAGGACAGCTGCAGAAGACAAACAGAACTGTGACCTGGCTACAGCATGAGACTTCCAACCCCCTGGTCAGGATGGTGCTGAGGCTTTGGTGCCACAGGGTCATGAAATTGAGACATGAACAGCTCTGACAATATGAACTTCTGCACTAGGGAAGAGGTGAGAGAATGTCTTCAAAGTGTGGTGTGCTGTCATGGCAGCTGACGTGTGCACAAAACTGGGAGAGGAGATACAAAGTGTTTCCTGGCATGCAAACCCTGTGTGCTTAGTGAGGTCATGGTCAATTTCTAGACTCACAAAAATGTCTTTATAGAAATATTATCAATAGACTTAATGCAAGAATAAAAATGATTATCAAGAAATTGAATGTAGAGAACTTAGAGTGAGGTTGAAGAACAATCTGTTACATCTCAAGGTGCAAATGAACTACAGATGAAGAGAAAGTGTGACAACATCATCTTGAAGGAGAAGATGTCTAAGACTGACCCTGAAAAGTCTCATATGTACAAAGCATCAACATAAAGAAAATGGGGACTTGCTGTGCTGTGCAAGAGAAGTACAAAGTGGTGGGGTTTCCCCTATAAGAATAAAATCCAATATGAGTTCTCCATTCACAGCTCAGCTACCAACTGGCAGGACAATTTAAAAACATTAATTGAGCCAGATGGTTAGTGTTTTTAATGGCACAATTAACTAATAAATAACTGTAAAACACTTTGTAAATAGAGTCACATAAATGTTTAATAATCATATAAAGTTTGGAGGCTTATTTCAAGTGACATTTTTGTATTCAAATGTTTTATTGACATCCCAGAGAAATGCCAATAATATGATCAGATGCCATATTATAACTGTTTCTAAAAATACAACAAAGAGATAATTGGAAAACAGAACAACTTCAGTCAGGGTGGGTGGAAAAGAGTGGGTCACTATGCAGTGTTCCTTCACAGAAGGCAGGAAGAACAGATGAGAGGTAGCTGTGTACAACAGCACTGGGAAGACCATTGCTCTCCATGGTAACCTCCTTTGCCTATGCATTTGAAAGAGAATTTGTCAGACAAAGCAATGTGAAGGACATGAAACTGGAGGAAGAATATGGGTGCAAGGGCTCTGAAGGTCAAGTGCTGGAATAAAATAATACATTTTATGAAGCACGTGGCATCCGCAGCTCACCTGCTCTTTGTGACACTTGTAACATCTGACTCACAGAGAGATTAAAATATTTGTCCAGTATCACATTTTAGTAAGAAATAGAATCAGGTTTCAATCTTAAACAGCATGGCTTCAGTGTCTATGAGGAATCTGGGATAAATCATATACTCTAAGTCAGGTACACTGCTCCTCTCTCCAAATATGGCTAGCCGGTGTCACCACAGCCATCCATGAACCACAGTGACAGCAGCTCTGTCATTGGTCTACTTAACCAATGCCAGCAGATTTGCCCTGACTTGCAACCAAAACTGATATGCCAAAGAGGTCTGATGACAACAAAAGCATGTCACTTGCTAGGAACAGAGCATTATTTTGTTTTGTTTCCAGGCTTCACTCTGCCTCCTCAACTCTCTTCAGCAAACAGCATTCTAAGGAATCAGACCCTTAAGCCCCTTCAATTAAAATAAGAAATGAGATAGGGATCCTTTCTATTTAATACTCTGATCATGGTTCAACGTGGATGGAGCTTCCAGAATAAATGTTTCTCATTGGGGTACAATGAAGACTTTTGAAAGACATAAATCCATTATACAGGATTGCTGTGTATGAAAGTCATTTTCCATCTTGTTTTCTGGGTCCCACTAACAACACTAAACCCTATGCCAGGAGAAAGCGCCCTGTGTATTTCCCAGCATCTTTCCTAGATACAATGGTCTTTCCAAAACAGAGACTGGCAAAATTTCTTTGTGGAAACATTCCAAATGGAAACTATTTCAGGGACTGTGGGATAAAGCATTTTGATGGTCTCCATCACAACTACTAACCCCTGTGTCGTGTGAGATCAGTCACTGAGCACACGAATATACTGTACTCCACCCAATGTCCTCTGGCACTATCCCACAGGTAAAACACTGAGATTGAGGGGTTCAAAACTCCTGAGAGGGTTCAACTAAAGTCAAGTAGGTTCCAACTGAAGTCAAAATCAGAGTGATTCCAGGGCTGAGGCTCATATTTGAAACATGATTGATTTCCAACATTTTAGCTCTCTTTCTCCTGGCAGAAGGCTGATTATGTCTCAGAACTGAGTCCAGACTGTTGTCCTCTTCATTTGTCTAGGTTGGTTGGTTGCTCATTCCTACCTAAAGGCACTACAGGACTTAAATTTGTGATAACCTGGAGTGGTGTTGCCACTGACCTTTATCACAATTAACTATGTCCCCCATGAATGGAACTCCCAGTTGGCTCTGACACATGGTCTTCCACAAAGTCCTCCCCCAATACAAGATTCCACAAAATCATTCACTGATGTGTAATTTTTATTTGCCATGCCTTAAGTGTCCATAGGGACCACAAGCCAACATTGCCCATTGAAATGAAAAGGAATAGAAATTGCTGAGCTTGTGGTCTGACACATTCAGGAGCCATAAACAATGGCTCATGTTAGGATAGTGAGTGGCAAGCAGACACTGCTACTGGCCCTGCTGTAACTGTGTAAGTGAAGGAGTATTATGAGAAGGCTTAGAGCATCCAAGTCAATCAGAATGGAGGAGAAACCCAGGCCGTGACTGCTAACATGGTAGAAAATTTCAGTAAAGGTTTTATTTAGAGTTCCTACTTTATTAGATATAAAAAGTCAAGCATGGCTAAGCTTCTGTACATACCCACAGGAGACTTGTGGGTGGAACTTCTTCCAAAAGGTAGAGGTATTTAGCGTATAGATCAGTGGGATCTTTAGGGACTCTACTGTTCGCCCATATATGAGACATAGCAGAAAGAGGACAGTGTTGAATTTCTTAAACCATAGTGGACAGATAGGGCATTTAGTACATGAAGCAGGCTACCAAGTCAGGATGAACAAACAATAGAGTCACCATATATTTACTATGGAGCTGTTCAGTGAGTATTAGAATACATGGTTCTGATAACTTCTGACTTCTGCTGGGAAATGCTTCCAACCCAAGTATTTGCTATATTAGGAGAAACTACAGATAAAGATTTTGAACATATTGTGTATTGTTATTTGACAAATTGGTAGATTAGTTTCTCTCATGGTAATTCTTTTGACAAAATGATTTGGTTTTTCATTGTATTATCAGTTACAGACAAACCTCTCTCAGCAGTTTATGAATGTGAAATGTAGCATGCTTGTGACAGAGATTTCAAGTATCTAGTGCTTTTATTTAACAAAAATAAAATAATTAGAAAATGTTATCTATTACCTTTTACTATTTCTTAACTATATATAAAATGATTTCTCCTTTATAAACAAAAGCAGATATAAGAGGGCTGTGGTAGGTAAATAATTTTGTATAATGTCATTAATTACTAACAATTCAATTATACTGTGAAGTGCTATAATTGTCATGAAGCTTAAGAGTCCTTATCATAGATTCTATTACATATATAATTCACTTAAATTACATTAATTATACAGATTTTTAATGAAGAAGAGAGACTGTTTTTAATCTTCATAAGTAGAGACAATGATCAAAATATTTATGTGTGTAATACATATTTTTGTCTGTTGACATTCTTAAAATAATTCATCTGCTTAGGAATATTAGCATTTTTATATATTGGGGGACTGAAGGAGAACAGAGATGTTTGCATTGCACATAAAAATATATGATACTTAGTTCTTCTATTTAATATATAAATTTATAAAATATTTAAGCTTTTTCTTCTTTGTACTTGGAATGAAACCCTAGTTCTTGCATATGCTAGGCAAGTGATCAATGATTGGGCTAAACCCAGGTATGTCCTTATTGGATGTGTGTATGGGGGGGTGTCACATGATATGTGTAGAGGTCAGAGAATAACATGTAGGAGTCAGTTCACTCACTCTGCTGTGTATGTCCTAAGGCTTGAACTCAGGTTGTGGTGGGAAATGCCTTGATCCACTGAGCCATCTCATCTACCTAGGCCCTAGCTATTTTGAAGATTAATTGGTGGTATCTATAAGGTTGTCCTAAGGTCGTGTATAAGCTTGTTATATCTCTCAGTCCTAGTAATTTTAACTTTGTGTGCCTCAGTTCATTGTCATCCATAAAATTAAAATGCTAACATTTAAAGAACTTAAAGAGGATTGTGTAATGTTCTTAAAACAGCCTACAGCTAGTGCTATATAACATTTTCATTATTTATCTGTCCATTGTAGAGTTCAATATAATAGACAATAATAATACTCAATGCAACTTTATGGACTAGGTAGTGGACATGCTCTAACATTAAAGTTCCAAGGAGGGCATGGCAGTGCACATATGCAACCCCGACATGAGGAAGGCGGGGCATGAGGATCAAGAATTCTAAGCCAAGGGGACTGGAGAGATGAGTCAGCTCTTAAGAGAATATTTGTTCTTGCAGAGTACCCAGGTTCAGTTCCCTGAACTCGCAGAGTATAATTCCTTTTCAGGGCATCGAAAGAAGATGGTACTCTTCTGTCCTCTATGGAGCTAGGCATACATGTGGCAAACAGAAATGCATGCATGCAAAACACCTAAACAATAAAAATAAAGGCAAAACCAATCTGGGCTGCATAGCAAGTTCCAGGCAAGATTGTGATACCTAACAAGATGCTGTCTCAAAGCATTTTAAAAAAATAAAACAAACAATATAAAACTAAACTTCCATTAAAGTAGTACAAGGTGGCCTTGTGCAATAAATTATCAGCCCCAAAATAATTGATTTTAGGAATATGTGCTCAAATGATATGGTTTTTGAACAGCATAGTAGTAAAAATTATTTTCATTTTTCAACTTATTTTAAATTTTTTATAAATGGTGATCTAATTTGCAACCATGAGGGAACAGGTAGAGAGTTTAAGGAGGCCTCAGATTTTGATGAGTTTAAATTCACATGTGTTTGGACAAAAACAGGAAAAGCCCAGGTATGGGGAGAGGAAGGAATGGAGTGTCTCTAAGGCTGTCCTAGCCATCTCAGCTTCGTCTTCCTACATGTCAGCTACTGCTCATGGCTGGCCGGAGTGCAGAAGCTCTCATTTCAACAGGAGACCAAAAGTGTCTCTGGAAAGCCCAACATCTATGCTTTCTTTGCACTGCTCTGACAGAACCAGAAAGTTTCACCCAACATTCATGGTCTGTGTGCAGCTCTGTGCTAACTGGACGCTCTGATTCTGAAAGTACAGAGGGATTTGGGGTGATGATCAGCGAGGAACTGTCTGTCCGTTGCCATGGGGACTGCCAGTGAGCCTTTGACCACAGGTCTTTCAGGATATGTCAGCAATAAGTTCTGCCTCTCCTTTAAAATACTGTGTAATGGAAGGTTGTTCAACAAGTGTTAGAAAAGCTAATGAAGAAAGAACAGAAATAGGTAACAGGAGATTCCCTCCCTGTTGGAATTCTAGGTGCGGTGTGCCCCAGCAAGTTTTGGGTGCTGCTGTCTCTTAGTATTTAAGGAAAGAAGCAGTAGGGATGATAGGATTGCATCACAGGGTTCTATGTTTATATAGAACTAGATTATAGAAGCTAGTTATTCTTTACTTGTGTTCTTGAGGCTTATCTTGATTATCCCCAATCCAATTGTATGTCTAGGGAGAGGTTGTGTTGATGTCTTCTTACTGCAAACCTCTGTCTGACCTAGAGCCCTTTACACTTTCTGCAGTGCAATAAATGTAGCATATGCATTTTTTAAATCTGGGAAACACAGAAACTACATTTGACACAATACTTTAAAATGTAACACTCAGTTGTACTCTTGAATGTGGTTTTATTTTCCTTTCCCATTCTCCCAGAAACTAGTGAATGCTTGCCCAAGAAGCAGGCAGAACAGAATAGACTAGGAAAACTGACCTCTCAAAGCCAGTGACTGTATATCAGGCTATATATAAAAATGATTATTGGTTAAATAGGGTGTATGTGTGTTAAAAGTTATAAAAATACTGATTTTATTTATTTTTCTTTTAGGTGGGAAATGAGAAAAGATGAAATACTAGAAGAGAAAGAAAAAATGATGCTTGCACATTTAAAACAGATCTGTAGCATACAGGACTCTTCCACATCAGACAGCACAAACGAACAGTAATCCGCATTAAAAACAGCAACGGCTTTCTCTTAGGAAACTGTCTCACACAATGAAGACTTGTCATCCTCAGAAGGAGCCTCACTCTGGCCATAGCGTGCACCCAGTACTCTCCATACTGAAAGGATCACGGGGACAAAGAACAAGAGGCTCCACAATTTTTTATTTTAAAAATAAGTTCAAATTGTTTTCTTTCACAGTCTTTCTCCTTATATGATAAAACTGCTGCCATCTCGTGTTCCCTTTGAATTACATGTTGTTTTTTCTTTCAGTACAGAAGTATCTATGACAACAGGGAAAATGTTTGGGAGGATTTTCCTAGGGATTTCTTATACAATATTTGGATGTTGAGTTGATTGGCGCACCCCTAAAAGTCTTCTGAGAATTACAATTTAGTTTGTAGCTGTAGCCCAAATCTGGATCTTAATTGAGCCAGTCTCCACTTATCATATAACCCTTTCCTCACCCACTCTAGATCATGACAGTAAAGCACACTGTCTAGGACTGTTAGCATCAGTCACATGCCTGCTTGTGATGGCTGTTGCCTTCCTCCTAAACCTCACTCCATTCATCTTGGACTGCGTGGCTCCAACTCAGGCAACTACTGGTATCCTTTTGGCTCAATAACAAAAATTAATGGCATTTTTTCTCTAACCAAACACCATCTTTCTTTCAAAAATACATTCAAAAGTTATCCTTCTCTACCCCTCATTTTCTACAATGTCTGTTAATTTTATTGTTTCCACTGTGTATATGTACATGCACATACACACACACTACAGAGAGGGAGAGGGAGAGAGAGAGAGAGGGGGGGGGAGAGATGGGATGTGATGTGGGGGGAATGTACTCTATTAACCTGTTTGCCAAGTACAATTATATGTATTTAATATGTTCTTCCTATCAGTACCTGATAATGGATTATAAAGAACTCAGAGACATTAAATATAATCTGAGGGTTTTCCTTATGAAACTGAATGTGGCGCTATAGGATCATTCAGTGTGTAAGTAGTTAATAAACATAGCTGATTAAGGAGCTCCCATTGAAAGAACTATTGACAAATCACCTTGAGGACAAATGGGAGAAGCCTCACTGTGTATCATAAACCATTTGGCACCAAATATAATGTCTTCTGATGTTCTCATGAACTTAATAAACTGTGTGTGCTCCCTTGTTCTTTGATCTTTTTGAAATATGTGTAATACTATTTCCTATAGAAAGTCTTCATATATGTTTCACTGGGTAAGTTTGGATGCAAAGGAGGCTACTCTAGAACTCTTAGATTTTTTTTATTTTTTATTAATTAATTATTTCATTTATTTACATCCCAAATGTTGCCCTCTCTCCTGGTCCCCCCCTCACAGAGTTCTTACCCCCACATGCCCCACTCCCCTCACCTCTGAGAAAGTACTACCCTAGGACACCCCTGACTGGTGCATCAAGTCTCTACAGGGCTAGGTGCATCCCGTCCCACTGAGGCCAGACAAGGCAACCCTCTCTGCATGTTTGCCAGGGACCTAGCACCAGCCTCAGTATGTATGCTCTTTGGTCGGTGGCTCAGTCCCTGTGACCTCACAGGGGTCCAGATTGTTTGACACTGTTGGTCTTCCTATGGGGTTGCCATCCCCTTCAGTTCCTTTAATCTTTCCCCTAACTCTTCCATAGAGGTCCCAGACCTCCATCCCGTGTTTGACTGTGAGTGTCTGCATCTGTCTTAGCTGCTGGTAGAGCCTCTCAGAGGACAGCCAGACTGGCTTCCTGTCTGCACATACAACATAGCCTCAGTAATAGTGTCAGGGTTTAGTGCCTGCCTCTGGGATGGACCTCTTCAGTCTCTGATCCATTTTTTTGCCCATGAATTTCCTTTAGGAGCAATTTTGAGTCGAAAGTATAGTAGGTGATTTGGTATCCCCATCCCTCCACTAGAAATCCTGTCTGACTATTGGAGATTGTTTCCTCAGGTTCTATATCCCCACTGTTAAACATTTCAGCTGAGGTCACCCACATTGAATATTGGGGTCTCTAGGACATTCTAGAAGTCCTCCATGCCCCACATCTGGCACCTGCACATTTCCATTCATTCTCCTGGCTCTCAGGGTCTCTCTTCTGTATCCCTCCCATACCTGAGTCTGTCTCCCTTACCCTATCCTATCCAGGTCCACCCCTCCCTCTGCCTCCCATGATTATTTTGTTCCCCATTTGAAGTGAGATTTAAGAATCCTCACTTGGCCCTTAATATTATGGGCATTCTATTCCTTTTGCCTAATATCAACTTATCAGTGAGTATGTACCATGCATGTCTTTTTAGGTCTGTATTACCTCACTCAGGAGGATATTTTCCGGTTCCATCCTTCCATTTGCTTACAAAACATATGTCATCGTTTTTAATAGCTGAGTAGTATTCCATTGTATAACTGAACCATATATCTGTATCTGGGTTGCTTCCAGTTTCTGGCTATTATGATTAAGGCTGCTATGAACATAGGGGTAGAACATGTCTTTGTAGTATGGGCGAGCATATTTTTGGTATATGCCCAGGAGTGGTACGTCTGGGTCTTCAGGTAGAACTATTTCCAATTTTCTGAGGAACCATCAGATTGATTTTGAGAGTGGTTGTACCAATTTGCAACCCCACCAGCAACGGAGGAGTGTTCCTCTTTCTCCACATTCTCACCAACATGTGCTGTCACTTGAGTTTTTGATCTTAGCCATTCTGATTGGTATAAGGTTATTGCAAGCTCATTTGGATTTGGATTTCCCAGAAGAGTAAAGATGTTGAACATTTCTTTAAGGGTTTCTCCATCATTTGAGATTATTCTATTGGGAAATCTCTGTTTAGCTCTATACCCCATTTCTTAATTGGGTTATTTGGTTTTTTGGAGGTTAACGTCTTGAGTTCTTCGTATATTTTGGATATTAGCCCTCTATCAGATGTAGGGTTAGTAAAGATCTTTGCCCAACCTATAGACTGCCTTCTTGTGCTACTGACAGAGTGCTTTGCCTTACAAAAGCTTTTCAGTTTCACGAGGTTCCATTTATCAACTGTTAGTCTTAGCACTTGAACCATTAGTTCTCCTGTGCCAATGTGTTCAAGGCTACTTCCTACTTTCTCTTCTATTAGATTCAGTGTATCTGGTTTTATGTTGAATTTCTTGATCCACATAGACTTGAGTGTTTTTTGTGCACGGTAATAAATATGAATCAATTTGCATTCTTCTACATGCAGATCACCAGTTCGACCAACACCATCTGGACTTCAACAACAGAAAGCCCACACACTCATGGAAACTGAACAATGCTCTAATCAATGATATCTTGGGCAGGGAAGAAAGAAAGAATATTAAAGACTGTATAGATTTCAATGAAAATGAAGGCAAAATATACCCAAACTTATGGTATACTATGAAAGCAGTGCTAAGAAGAAAACTCATTGCATTAATTGCCTTCATAAAGATATGGAGAGATCTTGTACTAGCAACTTAACAGCACTCCTGAAAGTGCTAGAACAAAAAGTACTGAACACACCCAAGATAATAGGAAATAGTCAAGCTCAGGGCTGAAATCAACCAATTAGAAACAGAACAATACAAAGAATCATCAAAACCAAGAGCTGGTGTTTGAGAAAATCAAGAAGATAAATAAGCCCTTAGCCAAACTAACTAAAAGGCACAGAGACTGCATCCAAATGAACAAGTCAGAAATGAAAAGGGAGACATAACAGAAAAAGAGAGAATTCAAAAAAATCATCAGGTCTTACTATAAATGTCTATATTCCACAAAACTGGAAAAATCTAGATGAAATGGATGGTTTTCTAGACAGATACCACTTGCCAAAGTTAAGACAAGATCAGGTAAACCATCTAAGCAGTCCCATAACCTCTAAGGAAAAGATACAGGTCAAAGGGATACAAATTGAAAGGAATGATATGATAGTATACATAAGCCACCCCAAAAATTCCACCAGAGAACTACACTTGATAAACAACTTCAGCAAAGTGGCTGGATATAAAATTAGCTCAAATCAGTAAGTACCCTTCCTATACTCAAAGGATAAACAGGCTGAGAAAGAAATTAGAGAAATGACACCCTTCACAAAAGTTACAAGAATTGGTGTGACTCTAACAGAGTGAAAGATCTGTATGACAAGATCTTCACATCCCTGAAAAAAGAAATTGAAGAATACCTTAGAAGATGGAAAGCTCTCCCATGCTCAGGCATCAGCAGGATTAACATAGTTTAATGGCTATCTTACCAAAAGCAATCTACAGATTCAATGTAATTCCCATCAAAATCAACACAAATTTTTACAGTCATTGAAAGAGCATTTCTCAGAGAAATTGGCCTGAAGTTCTCTTTCTTTGTTGGATCTTTTTGTGGTTTAGGTATTAGCGTAATTGTGGCTTCGAAGAATGAGTTGGGCAGTGTCCCTTCTGTCTCTATTTTGTGGAATAGTTTGAAGAGTATTGGTGTTAAGTCTTCTTTGAAGGTCTGGTAGAATTCTGCACTAAAACCATACCATCTGGTCCCGTACTTTTTTTGGTTGGGAGGCTTTCTATAACCCCTTCTATTTCTTTAGGGGTTATGGGACTATTTAGCTGGTCTACTTGATGCTGATTTAATTTTGGTATTTGATATCTGTCTAGGAAATCGTCCATTTCCTCCAGATTCTCCAGCTGTTTTGAGTATAGACCTTTGTAGTAGGATCTGATGATCTTTTGAATTTCCTCAGTTTCTGTTGTTATGTCTCCCTTTTCATTTCTAATTTTGTTAATTTGTATACTGTCTCTGTGTCCTTTGGTTAGTCTGGCTAAGGGTTTATCTATCTTGTTGATTTTCTCAAAGAACCAGCTCCTGGTCTTGTTGATTCTTTGTATGGTTGTCTTTGTTTCTATTTGATTGATTTCAGCCCTGAGTTTGATGATTTCTTGTCTTCTACTCCTCCTGGGTGAATTAACTTGTTTTTCTTCCAGGGCTTTAAGGTGTGCCGTTAAGCTGCTAGTGTATGCTCTCTCCAGTTTCTTTTTGGATGCACTTAGAGCTATGAGTTTTCCTCTTAGCACTGCTTTCATTGTGTCCCATAGATTTGGGTAGGTTGTACCTTCATTTTCATTGAATTCTAAAAAGTCTTTGATTTCTTTTTTTATTTCTTCCTTGACCAAGGTGTCAAAAATACTAAATAAAATTCTTGCTAACCGAATCCAAGAGCACATCAAAACGATCATCCACCATGATCAAGTAGGCTTCATCCCAGGGATGCAGGGATGGTTCAATATACGGAAATCCATCAATGTAATCCACTACATAAACAAACTGAAAGAAAAAAACCACATGGTCATCTCATTAGATGCTGAAAAAGCATTCGACAAAATTCAGCATCCTTTCATGCTAAAAGTCTTGGAAAGAGCAGGAATTCAAGGCCCATACCTAAACATAGTAAAAGCAATCTACAGCAAACCAGTAGCCAACATCAAAATAAATGGAGAGAAACTTGAAGCATTCCCACTAAAATCAGGGACTAGACAAGGCTGCCCTCTCTCTCCATATCTTTTCAATATAGTACTTGAAGTTCTAGCAAGAGCAATTAGACAACATAAGGAAGTCAAAGGGATACAAATTGGAAAGGAAGAAGTGAAACTATCATTATTTGCAGACGATATGATAGTTTACCTAAGCGACCCAAAAAACTCCACCAGAGAACTTCTACAGCTGATAAACAACTTCAGCAAAGTGGCAGGTTATAAAATTAACTCAAGCAAGTCAGTGGCCTTCTTGTACTCAAAGGACAAGCAGGCAGAGAAAGAAATTAGGGAAATAACACCCTTCACAATAGCCACAAACAACATAAAGTATCTTGGCATAACTCTAACCAAACAAGCGAAAGATCTGTACAACAGGAACTTCAAGTCCTTGAAGAAAGAAATCGAAGAAGACCTCAGAAGATGGAAAAATATTTCTTGCTCCTGGATTGGCAGAATCAATATAATAAAAATGGCCATCTTGCCAAAAGCAATATACAGATTCAATGCAATCCCCATCAAAATCCCAACTCAATTCTTCATAGATCTAGAAAGAGCAATTCTCAAATTCATCTGGAGCAACAAAAAACCCAGGATAGCTAAAACTATTCTCAACAATAAAAGGACTTCTGGGGGAATCAATATCCCTGACCTCAAGCAGTACTACAGAGCAATTGTGTTAAAAACTGCATGGTATTGGTATAGCAACAGGCAAACAGATCAATGGAACAGGATTGAAGACCCAGAAATGAACCCACAGACTTATGGTCACTTGATCTTTGATAAAGGAGCCACAACCATCCAGTGGAATAAAGATAGCCTTTTCAACAAATGGTGCTGGTTCAACTGGAGGTCAACATGCAGAAGAATGCGAATTGACCCACTCTTATCTCTTTGCTCTAAGATCAACTCCAAGTGGATCAAGGACCTCCACATAAAACCAGACACACTGAAACTATTAGAAAAGAAACTTGGGAAGACCCTGGAGGACTTGGGCACAGGGGAAAAGTTCCTGAACAGAACACCAATAGCGTACACACTAAGATCAAGAATCGACAAATGGGACCTCATAAAATTACAAAGTTTCTGCAAAGCAAAGGACACTGTCCGAAGGACAAAACGGCAACCAACAAAGTGGGAAAAGATCTTCACCAACCCCACATCCGACAGAGGGCTAATATCCAATATATACAAAGAACTCAAGAAGTTAGACTGCAAAGAACCAAACAACCCTATCAAAAAATGGGGCACAGAGCTAAACAAAGAATTTTCACCAGAAGAAATTCGGATGGCAGAGAAACACCTAAAGAGATGTTCAACATCATTAGCCATCAGGGAAATGCAAATCAAAACAACCCTGAGATTCCACCTCACACCAGTCAGAATGGCTAAGATTAAAAACTCAAGAGACAACAAGTGCTGGCGAGGATGTGGAGAAAGAGGAACACTCCTCCACTGTTGGTGGGATTGCAAAATGGTAAAACCACTCTGGAAATCAGTTTGGCAGTTCCTCAGAAAATTGGGCATGGCACTTCCAGAGGACCCTGGCATACCACTCCTGGGCATATACCCAGAGGATTCCCCTGCATGCAATAAAGACACATGCTCCACTATGTTTATAGCAGCCTTGTTTATAATAGCCAGAAATTGGAAGGAGCCCAAATATCCCTCAAAGGAGGAATGGATACAGAAAATATGGTATATTTATACAATGGAATACTACTCAGCAATTAAAAATAATGAATTCATGCAATTTGTAGGTAAATGGTTAGACCTGGAAAATATCATCCTGAGTGAGCTAACCCAATCACAAAAGAATGCACATGAAATGCAATCACTGATAAGTGGATATTAATGAGCCCAGAAGCACTAAATACTCAAGACACAAATAGCAAGTCAAATGATTCCCAAGAAGAAGAAAGGAGAGGACCCTGTGCATGTAAAGATTGCATCCAGTTTAGTAAAGAAACCGAGGGGGGAGGGGAAATGATTGGGGAATAGTTGGGGGGGAGAAGAACTATGGGAACTATGGTGGGTGGGAACTGGGAAAGGGGAAAGCCTTTGAAATGTAAACATAGAATATAGAAAATAAAAAAAAAGAAAGAAAGAGCATTTCTCAAGTTCATATGGAAACAAAAAAATCCCATGACAGCAAAAGAATCTCTGCAGGAATCACCACCCCTGACATCAAGCTATACTACAGAACAATAGTAATAAAAATAGCATGCAATTGGTACAAAGACAGACAAGATCATAACTGGAGTAGAATTGAAGACACAGAAATAAGTCCACACATCTACAGATACTTGATTTTTGACAAAGAAGCCTAAATCATACAGTGGAAGTCTTAGATGTTCACTTCCAGTGAAATGCCGTATACCTAGATTCCTACCAAATAGCATATAAAAAAAATAGGACATGAATTTAAAAGAAAACAAGGAGGGTTCTATGGTAGGGTTTTTTGATATATTTTTTTATTTTCTATATTTTTTGTTTACATTCCAAAGGCTTTCCCCTTTCCCAGTTCTCCCCTCTCCATATGGCCCATAAGTCCTCTTCCCTCAGCCCAATCCCTAGCCCCACCCCCATTTCTCTGTTCTGATACTCTTACAAAACTGGATCCAGTCTTTTCAGGACCAGGGTCCTTTCCTTCCTTCTTCTTGGGAATCTTTTGATTTGCTAATTGTGCCTTGAGTATTCAGAGCTTTTGGGCTCATTAATATCCACTTTTCAGTGATTGCATTTCCTGTGTATTCTTTTTTTAATTTAATTTCTATTTTCTATATTCTATGTTTACATTCCAAAGGCTTTCCCCTTTACAAGTTCCCCCCCCACCATACGTCCCATCATAATTCCTCTCCCCCCAGCAATCCCCCAATCATTCCCCCCCCCACGATTTCTCTGTTCTGGGTCTACAGAACTGGATCCAATCTTTATAGGCCCAGGGTCCTCTCCTTTCTTCTTGGGAGTCATTTGACTTGCTAATTGTGCCTTGAGTATTTAGGGATTATGGGCTCATTAATATCCACTTATCAGTGATTGCATTTCATGTGTATTCTTTTGTGATTGGGTTAACTCACTTAGGGTGATATTTTGCAGATCTAACCATTTACCTACAAATTGCATGAATTCATTATTTTTAATTGCAGAGTAGTACTCCATTGTATAAATATACCACATTTTCTGTATCCATTCCTCCTTTGAGGGATATCTGGGCTCCTTCCAATTTCTGGCTATTATAAATAAGGCTGCTATAAACATAGTGGAGCATGTGTCTTTATTGTATGCAGGGGAAATCTCTGGGTATATGCCCAGGAGTGGTATGCCAGGGTCCTCTGGAAGTGACATGCCCAATTTTCTGAGGAACTGCCAAACTGATTTCCAGAGTGGTTTTACCATTTTGCAATCCCACCAACAGTGGAGGAGTGTTCCTCTTTCTCCACATCCTCGCCAGCACTTGTTGTCTCTTGAGTTTTTAATCTTAGCAATTCTGACTGGTGTGAGGTGGACTCTCAGGGTTGTTTTGATTTGCATTTCTCTGATGACTAGTGATGTTGAACATCTCTTGAGGTGTTTCTCGGCCATCCGAATTTCTTCTGGTGAAAATTCTTTGTTTAGCTCTGTACCCCATTTTTTGATAGGGTTATTTGGTTCTTTGCAGTCTAACTTCTTGAGTTCTTTGTATATATTGGATATTAGCCCTCTGTCAGATGTGGGGTTGGTGAAGATCTTTTCCTACTTTGTTGGTTGCCGTTTTGTCCTTCTGACAGTGTCCTTTGCCTTGCAGAAACTTTGTAATTTTATGAGGTCCCATTTGTCAATTCTTGATCTTAGAGCATAATCTATTAGTGTTCTGTTCAGGAACTTTCCCCCTGTGCCCATGTCCTCCAGGGTCTTCCCAAGTTTCTTTTCTATTAGTTTCAGTGTGTCTGGTTTTTATGTGGAGGTCCTTGATCTACTTGAAGTTGATCTTAGTACAAGGAGATAAGAGTGGGTCAATTCGCATTCTTCTGCATGTTGACCTCCAGTTGAAACAGCACCATTTGTTGAAGAGGCTATCTTTTTCCCACTGGATGGTTGTAGCTCCTTTATCAAAGACCAAGTGACCATAAGTCTGTTGGGTTCATTTCTGGGTCTTCAATTCTATTCCATTGATCTACTTGCCTGTCACTGTACCAATACCATGCAGTTTTTAGCACAATTGCTCTGTAGTACTGCGTGAGGTCAGGGATATTGATTCCCCCAGAAGTCCTTTTATTGTTGAGAATAGTTTTAGCTATCCTGGGTTTTTTGTTACTCCAGATGAATTTGAGAATCGCTCTTTCTAGATGTATGAAGAATTGAGTTGGGATTTTGATGGGGATTGCATTGAACCTGTAGATTGCTTTTGGCAAGATGGCCATTTTTACTATATTGATCCTGCCAATCCAAGAGCATGGAATATTTTTCCATCTCCTGAGGTCTTCTTTGATTTCTTTCTTCAAGGACTTGAAGTTCCTGTCATACAGATCTTTCACTTGTTTGGTTAAAGTCACGCCAAGATACTTTATATTGTTTGTGGCTATTGTGAAGGGTATTATTTCCCTAATTTCTTTCTCAGCCTTCTTGTCCTTTGAGTACAAGAAGGCTACTGATTTGCTTGAGTTGATTTTATAACCAGCCACTTTGCTGAAGTTGTTTATCAGCTGTAGGAGTTCTCTGGTGGAGTTTTTTGGGTCAGTTACCTATACTATCATATCATCTGCAAAAAGTGAGTGTTTGACTTCTTCCTTTCCAATTTGTATCCCTTTGACTTCCTTATGTTGTCTAATTGCTCTCCCTAGAACTTCAAGTACTATATTGAAAAGATATGGAGAGAGAGGGCAGCCTTGTCTAGTCCCTGATTTTAGTGGGATTGCTTCAAGTTTCTCTCCATTTATTTCTCTCCATTTATTATGGTTTGCTGTATATCACTTTTACTGTATTTAGGTATGGGCCTTGAATTCCTGTTCTTTCCAGGACTTTTAGCATGAAAGAATGTTGAATTTTGTCAAATGCTTTTTCAGCATCAAATGAGATGGCCATATGGTTTTTTTCTTTTAGTTTGTTTACGTAGTGGACTACATTGATGGATTTTCATATATTGAACCATCCCTGCATCCCTGGGATGAAGCCAACTTGATCATGGTGAATGATCGTTTTGATGTGTTCGTGGATTTGGTTGGCAAGAATTTTATTGAGTATTTTTGGATCGATGTTCATAAGGGAGATTGGTCTGAAGTTCTCTTTCTTAGCTGGGTCTTAGTGTGGATTTGGTATCAGGGTAATTGTGGCTTCATAGAATGTGTTGGGTAGTGTTCCTTCTGTTTCTATTTTGTGGAATAGTTTGAAGAGTATTGGTATTAGGTCTTCTTTGAAGGTCTGATAGAATTCTGCACTAAAACCATCTGGTCCTGTGCTTTTTTTTTTTTTGGTTGGAAGACTTTCTATGACCTTTTCTATTTCTTTGGGGGTTATAGGACTGTTTAGGTGATCTATTTGATCCTGATTTAATTTTGGTATTTGGCATATGTCTAGGAAATTGTCCATTTCCTCCAGATTCTCAGTTTTGTTGAGTATAGACTTTTGTAGTAAGATCTGATGATTTTTTGAATTTCCTCAGTTTCTGTTGTTCATTTCTAATTTTGTTGATTTGAATAGTGTCTCTGTGCCCTTTGGTAAGACTGGCTAGGGGTTTATCTATCTTGTTGATTTTCTCAAAGAACCAGCTCCTGGTTTTGTTGATTCTTTGTATGGTTCTCTTTGTTTCAACTTGATTGATTTCAGCCCTGAATTTGATGATTTCCTGTCTTCTACTCCTCCTGGGTGAAATAGCTTCTTTTTGTTCCAGAGCTTTCAGGTGTGCCCTTAAGTTGCTAGTATATTCTCTCTCCTGTTTCTTTTTGGAGGCACTCAGGGCTATGAGTTTTCCTCTTAGCACTGCTTTCACTGTGTCCCATAGATTTGGGTATGTTGTGCCTTCATTTTCATTAAATTCTAAAAAGTCTTTGATTTCTTTCTTTATTTCTTTCTTGACTAAGGTTTCATTGAGTAGAATATTGGTCATTCTCCATGTATATGAGGATTTTCTGTTGTTTTTGTTGCTGTTGAAGTACACTCTTACTCCATAGTGATCAGATAGGAGGCATGGGATTAGTTCAATCTTTTTATATTTGTTGAGGTCTGTCTTGTGACCAATTATGTGGTCGATTTTGGAGAAGGTACCATGAGGTGCTGAGAAAAAGGTATAAGTCTTTTGCTTTAGGATGAAAGGTTTTCTCTCTCTCTCTCTCTCTCTCTCTCTCTATATATATATATATATATATATATATATATATATGTTAGATCCAATTGGTCCAAAGTTTCAATGAGTTTCCCTGTGTCCCTGTTTAGTTTCTGTTTTCCTGATAGTTCCATTGAGGATAGTGGAGTGTTGAGGTCCCCCACAATTATTGTGTTAGGTACAATGTTTGCTTTGAGCTTTATTAAAGTTTCTTTTGCAAATGAGGGTGCCCTTGCATTTGGAGCATAGATGTTTAGAATTGTGAATTCTTCTTGGTGGATTTTTCCTTTGACCAGCAAGAAGTGACCTTCTGTGTCTCTTTTGATGACTTTAGGTTGAAAGTCGATTTTATCTGATATTAGAATGGCTATTCCAGCTCACAACCTGAGACCATTTGCTTGCAAAATTGTCTTCCAGCTTTTTGCTCTAAGGTAGTGTTTGTCTTTGACCCTGATGTGTATTTCCTGTATGCAGCAAAATGTAGTGTCCTGTTTCCATATCCAGTCTGTTAGTCTATGCCCTTTTATTGGGGAATTGAGTCCATTGATGTTAAGAGATATTAAGGAATAGTGATTCTTTCTTCCTGTCATTTTTTATGTTATTTTTGTTTTTGAGTGGTTATCTTCTTCTGAGTTTGATGGGAGAAGGTTACTATCTTGCTTTTTCTAGGGTGCAGTTTCCCTCCTTGTATTGGAGTTTTCCTCCTATTATCCTTTGTAGAGCTTGGTTAATGGAAAGATATTGTGTAAATTTGGTCTTGTCGTGGAATATTTTGATTTCTCCATCTATGTTGATTGAGAGTTTTGCTGGGTATAGTAGTCTTGGCTGACAATTGTGTTCTCTTAGAGTCTGTATGAGATCTGCCCAGTATCTCACCTTCTAGGTCTCTGGAGCATTCTGGATGGTCCTCCCAACTCCTATGTCCAGCAGTTGCCTGTTTCCATTCTTTCTGCTGTCCCTCATGTCTTCAGTGCTTTTCCCTCACCCAATACCAGACCACGTTTCCCTCTCTGTCTACTTCACTTTACCTTCCAGATCCCTCCCTCTCTCTCCACTTGTAATTGCTTCCTTCTCCCTCCCAAGTAGGACTGAGTTGTCCTCACTTGGGCACTTCAGCTTGTTGACTTTTTCTGAGTTCTGTGGACTGTATTTTGGGTACTCTTTACTTTTTTTTTCTTGAATGAACAACTCACCACTGAATGAAAAATGGATCAAGACAGAAATAAGAAAGAACATAAAAACTTTTTAGAATTTGTCGTTAGTTTGGGTTTCCATTTCTGTAAAGAGACACCATGAACAAAGCAATTCCTAATAAATTTTAATTGGGACTGGCTTATGGTTTCAGAGGTTTAGTTCATTATTATCTTTGTGGGAAGCATGAAAACATGCAAGCTGACATGTTGTCGGAGAAACTGAGAGTTCTACATCTTAATCTGAAGGCAACAGAAGGAGACTAGATTCCATACTGGGCAGAAATTGAACACAGGAGACCTTAAGGCACACAGCCATAGTGACACACTTCCTCCAACACAGCCACACATACTCCAACAAGGATACACTTCCTAATAATGCCACTCCCCATAATCCAAGCATTCAAACATGAGCCTAATAGGGGTGATCCTGTTCAAACCACAACAGAATTAGGTAAACATTGAAACACAACATACCTAAATTTATGAGAAAAATAGACAACATTTTTAGAGAGAAGATCACAGAATCAAAAAGCCAGGGAGAAAAAGGAGAGATCATTTTGCTGTAATTTTCCAACCCAATTACCCGGTAAAAGAAATTTCAACTCAACCAATATCAAATACAAGCTATAAGTTTAAATTAGGCGGATCTCCCACTACACTACTCTATTCCCATCTGTTATCCCATATAACTTGCAGGTTCTCCAGGCCAAGAGCTTCTCTCGCTCTGTAGCTCCTCCCCCTTCCCATTGATCCTTTTCACCTCCCCCAAACTCTCAGATCCTCCTCCTTCCTCCAGCCCAGTCATTGGGTCTAGCCTTTATTTGAAAAGTTAAGGTGGGGAAAAGGTTCACAAGGCACTTGTACACATGATTAACATCTTGTTTGCAGCCCCTCCCAGGAATGGAATTAACATCAAAATACAAGTCAGGGTTATCCACAACAAGATCATATAGTAGATATAATAATAATTTAATTGCACACCTGAAAGCTCTAAAATAACAAGGGGTGGGGGAGTAAATGAAAGGGAGAGAGAGAGAGAGAGAGAGAGAGAGAGAACACAAAAGGAGTAGACAGCAAGAAATAATTAACTTGAGACTGAAATCAATAAAATAGAAATAACAACAACAATAAATAACACAAAACATCAATGAAACAAAGAGTTGCTTCTTGGAGTAAATCAATAAAATTGACAAACCCTTAACCAAATTAAAAGGTGAGAGAATATCCAAATTAACAAAATTAGAGATGAACAAAAGAAACCTCCGAAATCCAAAGAATCTTAAGGAGAAAGGCTTTGGAATGTAAACAAAGAATATAGAATAAAAAAAGAATATATTTAAAATTGTGTACTCCACCAAATTAGAAAATTTTAAAGGAATGGATAATTTGTCAATAGGTATAATTTACTGAAGTTAAATCAAGATCAGATAAAGCTATTTAAAGAGACCTATAACCCATCATGAAACAGAAAAAGTAATTAACACTCTAACAACCAAAATTAGCTCAGAGCCAGATGGTTTTAGTGCAAAAATCTACCAGACTTTAAAAGAAGAATTAACACTAATAATCCTCAAATTATTCCACAAAATAGAAAATAGAAGAAATATTGCCCAATTATCTTTATGAGGACACAGATGATACCTAAACCTTCTAAATTGATGCAGAAAAATAATAAAATGTTTGCTACCTAAATCCAAGAACATATCAAAAACATTCATCTACCATAGTCAAGTAGATTCCATCCCACAGATGCAGGGATGATTCAATATATGTCAATCAAATAATCAAGCATATAGACAGACAGAAGGACAAGAACCACATCAGCATCAGCTTCCCATTGATGAAGGAAAGGCCTTTGACAAAATCCAACACTATTTTGTGATAGAAGTCCTAGAAAGACTTGGGATCAAAGGGATATTGTTCAGAATAATAAAAGGTTATTTACTGCAAGCTCACCACCAACATCAACTTAAATGGAAAGAAACTCAAAAGCATTTCCACTATAATTGGGAACAAGACAAAGTTGCCCAGTCTCTCCAGACCTACTCAGTATAATACTTGAAGTCTTAGTTACAGCAATAATAAAACTGAAGAAGTTCAGGAGCATACAAACAGGAAGGGAAAAAAAATCAAAGTATCTTTATTGTGATATTATTTTATAGGTGAGTGATCCTAAAATGTTACAAGGAATTTCATAGAAATAATAAATATTTTTAACAAAATAGCAGGAAAAAATTAACACCCCAAAACCAGTAGCCTTCTTATATACAAATGACAAATGTGCTGAGGGAAAAAAAAATCAGGAAACAACACTTTTGCAATGGCAGAGAAAAAACTATATCTTGGTATAACTCAGACAAGCAAGTAAACGACTTGTATAATAAAACTTGAAAATGCTGAAGAAATTGAACGAGACAACAGAAGATGGAAAGTACATGTAAAATCAATAAAATTGATAAAACCTTAACCAAATTAACTAAAAGTTAGAGAGAATGTCAAAATTAACAAAACTAGAGATGAACAGCAAACACCAAGGAAATCAAAAGAATTGATAGGATCAATATTGTAAAAATGACCATCCTACAAAAGCAATCTATAGATTCAATTCAATCCCCATCAAATTTTCAACAGAATAGTCACAGAACTTGATAATTTTCAGCTTCATATGTAAACACAAATAATCCAGGATAGAAAGAACAGGCAGAGATGCCAGTAACCCCAATATCAAAGTGTACCACAGACCTATAATAAAAACTTCAGCATAGAATCAGTATAAAACCAGATATGTTGATCAATGAAATAGAGTGGAAAACTCAGACATAAATCTATACACCAATGATAAACAGAAACGTCTACTTGAAATAAGCATCTTCAGGAAATGGTGTTGTTCAAACTGGATGGCTGAATGAATGTAGAAGAATGCAAATAAATTTGCATTTATCATCCTGCATTTAACTAAACTTCAGGTGGATCAATGCTTCAACACAAGATCAAATGTATTGAATGTGATAAAAGCAAAAGTGGGGAATAGTCTCAAAGTCATTGATATAAGAAAATAATACTGTCACTAAGACCAAAAATTAGCAGATGGGACCTTAGTATACTAAAAAGCTTCCTAATAATGTAAGACACTGTCATCCAACAAGGCAGACTACAGAATGGGGAATGATTATTTTCATGCACACATCCATTAGTAAAGGACTAATAACTAAAATATATAAAGAAAGTAAAAGAGCTGGCAATGAAACATATACCCATGGAAAAATTCTTGAAAGAGGAGACACAGTGGCTAAAAAGCACTTAAAGAAATGTTCAACATTTTTAAGTCATTATGGAAATGTAAGTCAAAAGTATTTTTGAGAATTTATCTTAACCAATCCGTGTGGCCAATATCAATAAAACAAATGATAGCTCTGTCTGACCAGAATGTGGACAAAGAAGTGCACTTGTTCATTGCTGGTTGGATTTCAAACCTGCTTTTCCTGTAGAAATCAATATAATGGTTTTTCAGGAAGCTTAGAATAGATATGCCTCAAGGTCCAACTACAAATCTCTTAGGCATATACCCAAAGGTTGCTTCATGCTAGTACTGAGACACTTGCTGTGCCATGTCCCTTGCTAGTCTATTCATAATATCCAGAAAATTGGAAAAAAAATCTAAATATCCATCGAGGGATGAATAAAGAAAATGTGGCTGGAGGGGACCAGCAAGGAGTACACAGGGCCTCAGATCAGTGGAGTAGTTGGGACTGAAGTCTTCCTGGCACCATTTGCACCAGGGAGCTGGGAGAAACCACAGCCTTCTGTGCATAGCCCATCAGGAGGGAATGATCTTCCTGCAGGCTTTCACTTTTGAGCACAGAAGTAAGAACCCCACCTTCTCTCTGGAGGGGACCAGTTAGGAGCACACAGGCCATAAGATCAGTGGAGCAGCTGGGACAGAAGTCTTCCTGCCCATAGCCATTTGCACCGAGGAGCTGGGAGACTCCACAGTCTTCTGTGCATAGCCTGCTAGGAGAGAGAGTCTCCCAACAGTGCTTTCACTTTTGAGCTCAGAGAAATAAGGACACAGACTTACAGGTCCACAGGAGGAAAAATCTCCAGCCAGAGACAAGAATACCAACTAGCACCAGATGGCAAAAGGCAAGCACAACAACCCTACCAACAGAAACCAAGGCCACATTGCAACATCAGAACCCAGTTCTTCCACCACAGCAAGTCCCAGATACCACAACACACCAGAAAAGCAAGAGTTGGTTTTAAAATCTTATCTCATGATGCTGGCTTCAAGAAAGACTTAAATAACTTCCTTAAAGAAATACAGGAGAACATCAGTCAACAGGTAAAAGCCCTTAAAGAGGAAATACAAAAATCCCTTAAAGAAGTACAGGAAAACACAAACAATCAAGTGAAGGAACTGAACAAAATTGTCCAGGATCTAAAAGTGGAAGTAGAAACAATAAAGAAATCACAAAGTGAGGCCTCCCTGGAGATAGAAAACCTTGGAAAGAATTCAGGAGTCATAGATGCAAGCATCAACAACAGAATACAAGAGATAGAAGAAAGAACCTCGGGTGCTGAAGATACCATAGAAAACATTGACTCAATAGTCAAAAAAATGCAAAATGCATAAAGCTGGTAATTCAAAACATGTGCAGGAACTCCAAGACACAATAAGAAGACCAAACCTAAGGATTATAGGTATAGACAAGAGCAAGGATTTACATCTTAAAGGCCCAGTAAATATCTTCAACAAAATTGTAGAAGAAAACTTCCCTAACCTAGAGAAAGAGATGCCCATGAACATACAAGAAACATTCATAACTCCAAACAGACTGGACCAGAACATAAAATCCTCCCAGCGTATAAGATTCAAAACACCAAACTCACTAAACAAAGAAAGAATATTAAAAGCAGTAAGGGAAAAAGGGCAAGTAACTTATAAAGGCAGACCCATCAGAATCACACCAAACTTCTCACCAGAGATGATGAGAGCTAGAAGATCCTGGGAAGATGACATACAGACCCTAAGAGAACACAAATGCCAGCTCAGGCTACTATATCCAGCAAAGCTCTCAATCATCATAGATGCAGAAACCAAGATATTCTATGATAAAACCCAATTTGCACAATATCTGTCCACAAATCCAGCCTACAAAGGATTATTGGTGGAAAATGCCAACACAAGAAGGGAAGCTACACCCTAGAAAAAGCAAGAAAGTAATCTTCCAAGAAACCCAAAAGAAGATACCCACACAATATAAAAATAACATTAAAAAAACAGGAAGCAATCAATATTCCTTAATATCTCTTAACAACAATGGACTCAACTCCCCAACAAAAAGACTCACAAAATATTTATCATGTAAATCTTCAATTTTACCAGAAAATGTTTGTAATTCCCCTTTGAATTAATCTGGTAATTTCTTTTATGTCTACCATTTTATCTGCACTATTTTCATGATAATCTTCAATTTTAATGTCTTTCTATATACTTCCTCCAATTTATCAGAAATGTTTTCAATGTAAATCTTTGATTTTATCACAAATGTTTCTATTTCCATGTTCAATTAATTTAGAAAGAGTTTTTACATCACCCATTTTTTATGTAAAATTTCCATGAAATAGTCAATTTTAACGTGTTTGTCTATTTCTTGAATTTTACCAGAAATATTTTCCATGTAAATTTTCTATGTTATCTGAAAATGTTTATAACTCCACCTTCAATCAACTTAGAATTATCTTTATGCCTATTATTTTATGTATATAATTTCCATGATAATCTTTAATTTTAACATGTTTTTCTATATATTTCTGCAATTTTATCAGAAATAGTTTCCATGTAAATCTTCAAATTTATCAGAAAATGTTTATAATTCCACTTTTAAACAACTTATGAATACTTTTATGCCTACCATTATTGCAAAATTTTCCATGATAATCTTCAATTTTAACATGTTTTTCTTCAATTTTCTACAACTTTATCAGAAATATTTTCCAATTAAATCTTTGGTTTTATAATAAAATGTTTCTATCCCATATTTCAAATAATTTAGCAATGTTTTACATGTCTACCACTTTACTCCCTAATTTTCTATGAAAAATTTTCAATTTTAACATGTTTATCTGAAATATTTTCCATGTAAATCTTTAATTTTATCATAAAGTGTTTTTACTTCACTTACTTACCTTTTTTTTAAAAAAAAGTAGTGGTTATTATTTATTACAAAAAAAGAAAATGTGATACATTTACACAATAATATTACTTAGCCATCAAAAAAGAAATTTGCAGATAATTAGATGAACTGCATTTCATTCATTCACTTATATGTAGATGTTAGTTGTTAAGTCGTTGATTAAAAAGCTATGATCCTTCTGACAGTGTCCTTTACCTTACAGAAACTTTGTAATTTTATGAGGTCCCATTTATCAATTCTTGATCTTAGAGCATAAGCTATTGGTGTTCTGTTCAGAAACTTTCCCCCTGTGCCCATGTCCTCCAGGGTCTTCCCAAGTTTCTTTTCTATTCGTTTCAGTCTGTCTGGTTTTATGTGGAGGTCCTTGATCCACTTGGAGTTGATCTTGGTACAAGGAGATAAGAGTGGGTCAATTCACATTCTTCTGCATGTTGACCTCCAGTTGAAACAGCACCATTTGTTGAAGAGGCTATCTTTTTCCCACTGGATGGTTGTAGCTCCTTTATCAAAGATCAAGTGACCATAAGTCTGTGGGTTCATTTCTGGGTCTTCAATTCTATTCCATTGATCTACTTGCCTGTCGCTGTACCAATACCATGCAGTTTTTAATACAGTTGTTCTGTAGTACTGCTTGAGGTCAGGGATATTGATCCCACCAGAAGTCCTTTTATTGTTGAGAATAGTTTAGCTATCCTGCGTTTTTTGTTACTCCAGATGAATTTGAGAATCGCTCTTTCAACATGCAGAAGAATGAGAATTGATCCACTCTTATCTCCTTGCACTAAACTCAACTCCAAGTGGATCAAGGATCTCCACATAAAACCAGACACACTAAAACTAATAGAAAAGAAACTAGGGAAGACCCTTGAAGACATCGGCTCAGGGGAAAAATTCCTGAACAGAACACCAATTGCTTATACTCTAAGAACAAGAATAGACAAATGGGACCTCATAAAACTACAAAGTTTCTGTAAGGCAAAAGACACTGTCAAAAGGATAAATCGGCAACCAACAAATTGGGAAAAAATCTTCACCAACCCCACATCTGACAGAGGGCTAATCTCCAATGTATACAAAGAACTCAAGAGGTTATACCCCAGAAAACCAAATAACCCTATCAAAAAATGGGGTACAGAGCTAAACAGAGACTTTTCACCTGAAGAAATTCAGATGGCTGAGAAACACCTTAAAAAAATGTTCAACATCACTAGTCATTAGGGAAATGCAAATTAAAACAACCCTGAGATTTCACCTCACACCAGTCAGAATGGCTAAGATTAAAAACTCAGAAGACATCAGGTGTTGGCGAGGATGTGGAGAAAGAGGAACACTCCTCCACTGCTGGTGGGAATGCAAGCTGGTACAACCACTCTGGAAATCAGTATGGCGGTTCCTCAGAAAACTGGGCGTGATACTTCCGGAGGACCCAGCCATACCACTCCTGGGAATATACCCAGAAGATTCACCAGCATGCAATAAGGATACATGCTCCACTATGTTCATAGCAGCCTTATATATAATAGCCAGAAGCTGGAAAGAACCCAGATGTCCCTCAACAGAGGAATGGATACAAAAAATGTGGTATATATACACAATGGAGTACTATTCAGCCATTAGAAACAATGAATTCATGAAATTCTTAGAGAAATGGATGGAGCTGGAGAATGTCATACTAAGTGAGGTGACGCAGTCTCAAAAGAATACCCATGGTATACAGTCACTGATAAGTGGATATTAGCCTAGAAGCTTGGAACACCAAAGACACAAATCACATATCAAGTGATGTCTCACAAGAAGAAAGGAGTGGACACTGGTGCTAGAATGGACCAAAACATCATTGTGGGAGAGTACAAGAACAGTAAAGTGGGAGGGGGTGGATGCGGGAGCAGGGGGAGGGAAAAGGACATGTGGGACCTTTGGGGGTGGGGAACCAGAAAAAGGGAAATGAATTGTAAATATACAATATATACAATTAAAAAAAAAGACATGAAAAACCTTCAAAAAAAAAAAGAATTGACTTGGGATTTTGATGGGGATTGCATTGAATCTGTAGATTGCTTTTGGCAAGATGGCCATTTTTATGACAACCAATAAATTGGGAAAAGATCTTCACCAACCCCACATCCAACAGAGGGCTAATATCCAATATATACAAAGAACTCAAGAAGTTAGACCCCAAAGAACCAAATAACCCTATCAAAAATGGGGTACAGAGCTAAACAAAGAATTGTCACCAGAAGAACTTTGGATGGTTGAGAAGCACCTTAAGAGATGTTTGACATCATTAGTCATCAGGGAAATGCAAATCAAAACAACCCTGAGATTCCACCTCACACCAGTCAGAATGGCTAAGATTAAAAACTCAAGAGACAACAGGTGCTGGTGAGGATGTGGAGAAAGAGGAACACTCCTACACTGTTGGTGGGATTGCAAGATGGTACAACCGCTCTGGAAATCAGTCTGGCGGTTCCTCAGAAAATTGGGCATGACACTTTCAAAGGACCCTGTCATACCACTCCTGGGCATATACCCAGAGGATTCCCCTGCATACAATAAAGACACATGCTCCACTATGTTCATAGCAGCCTATTTATAATAACCAGAAGTTGGAAGGAGCCCAGATATTCCTCACAGGAGGAATGGATAGAGAAAATGTGGTATATTTATACAATGGAATACTACCCAGCAATTAAAAATAATGAATTAATGCAATTTGTAGGCAAATGGTTGGATCTGGAAGCTATCATCCTAAGTGAGTTAACCCAATCACAAAAGAATACACATGAAATGCAATCACTGATAAGTGGATATTAATGAGCCCAGAAGCTCTGAATACTCAAGGCACAATTAGCAAATCAAAAGATTCCCAAGAAGAAGGAAGGACAGGACACTGGTCCAGAAAAGATTGGTCCCAGTTTTGCGGGAGAGTACCAAAACAGAGGAAAAGGTTGAAGGTGACTGGGGAATGGGCAGGGGATAAGAGGACTTATGGGACACATGGTGAGGGAGAACTGGGAAAGGGGAAAGCCTTTGGAATGTAAACAAAGTATATAGAAAAAAGAACTAAAAAAAGCTATGATCCATAGAACCACAGAGATTAGGTATAGAGCAAGAAACTATAGCAGGGAGGGATGGATCTCCCTAGGATGGATAAATACAACACATAGTTATGAATGGACAAGGCAGGAAAAGGAGGATGAAACAGGTAGGAGTGGGGAGGGATAGAATACAGGGAGATACAGATAAAACTGAGGACCATTTGAGGAGTGGTACAGAAACCTAATACAATAGAAGCTTCCTAAATATATACCTAGATGAAGTTGATCTAAATGAAATTGCCAAATAATGGGAGAGACAGAGCCCCAGCTGGACATCTTTTGTCACAAAATGAAACTTTGAGGACCAGGAATGGGTTATTTCTAATCTATTCTAATTGTTGACTGAAGGTGCCCCCTGGAAACTTCCAAACCACCCATACTATTTGTCAAGACTACTGGTTGTTCTCCAAAATCTGTCAATGAGGCCCTCCCTATTGCTGAAGACAACATCTACACAACTCATTGAACATGGAGAAGTCAATCTTCTGGCACCTACATGGAGTCTTTATCCTACATAGACTAATACTCATGCTACAAGAAGGTGCAATGTATTAAATCAGAGAAAGGTGAACACCATCTCCAGCTACAAACCTTTCAACCTAGAGTGATGATTTCCTGGTACATGAGCTAATGCATTGGTGGCACAAAATTTGTGGGAGTAACCAACATATCTCTGGTTGGATTTAAGGCCCCACTTTATAAGCTGGGACCCATCCGATGCATTGCTTGGGTGGTCAAGAACCTGAAACTAGAGAGGTCATAAATCTAGATGAAAAGCAGATTCTATAGTTTTGATGCAGCTGTTCTTAACTTGTGGATCAAATATTTTGACAAACCACTAGCTCCAAAAATAGTTACATTATAGTTCATAACAGTAGCAAAATTATAGTTAGAAAGTAGTAACACAAATAATTTTGTGGTTGGATATCACTACCACATGAGGAACTGTATTTGCAGCATTTGAACAGTTGAGAACCACCTTGCTAAAGGAATCCATAAAATTACTCCTATACTACATCTGCCCACATTTCTTCATCAGACCCTTGCACAGTCATCATCAGAGCAGTTTTCCACTTGCTCCTAAGAGATTGAAAAAAAGAATAGGGGCAGTTCAGGATTAGGTGTGGGAGGGATAGGAAAGATGGCCAGATGGCTATAAGAATGAATGGAAATCTGTACCTGACTGAAATCCTCACCTGCCAGATGGGGACATCTCTAGAACAAGACAGAGACCAGGGATTAGGGAGGCTCCCAAGAATCAGTATGGGGGTGACTTTAGCTGTGACTCACAGCACTGGGGATATGGAACCTGAAGAAGCCACCTTCTCTAGCCAGGCAGGAACCCCAGTAAGCAATAGAGACAGCAAACCATCCACAAAACTTTCAGTCACAAATCTATCCTGTCTACAAGAATACTGGGATAGGGGAATGAAACAGAGACTGAGGGAACAGCCAAACAATAACTGGCCCAAGTAGAGATCCATTCCATGGGCAAGCATCAAACCCTGACACTATTAATGACACTGTTATGTTTACAGACAGTAGCCTAGCATGGCTGTCCTCTGAGAGGCTCTACCCATCAGCTGACTCAGACAGATGCAGACACCCACAGCCAAATAGTAGATGAAGCTTGAGGACTCTTATGGAACAATTGGAAGAAGGATTGAGGGCTCCATAAGGTATAGAAACTCCACATGAAGATCAACAGAGTCAACTAACATGAATCCTTGGGGCTTTCAAACAATCACCAACCAAATATATACACAGTCTGGACCTAGGCCTCACTGTACATATCTAGCAGAGGTGCACCTTTATTTTCATGAGGTTCCTAAACAACCAGAGTGAAGGATATCCCCAAAGTTGTTGCTTGTAGTAGGGACATATTCTTCTAGCTGGACTGCCTTGTCTGGCCTCACTGGGAGAGGAAGCTCCTAACCTTGCAGAGACTTGAAGTGCCAGGGTAGGAGGAATACCCAGGGGGACCAACCACTCAGAGGAGAAAATGGAGGGAAAGATTGCAGGAGGGGGTAACCAGCCAGGAAGGGGCCAGTGAGCCGGATGTAAAGTGAACAAGTGAAAAAGGCTAAATTAAAAATATATAATTGCCAGAAGAAGAGTGGAGTTTGGGAGGCAGGTTTGGGGCAGGGTGTGATGGGTCCTGAGTCCACTGGGCTCCTCAGGGTTCCCAGCTCAGGTGCTACAGTTGTTTGGGAAGGTTCCTTACCTGTGGAGCAGAACTTCTGGAAGGCCTTCAGACTGTGGGGTCTTCAGAGTTGAAAATCAATCTGGAGGTTCCTCAGAAAATTGGAAATAGATCTACTTGAAAACTCAGTCATACCACTCTTGGGAATATACCGCAAAAGAGTCCCTCCACACCCCATTCCACAAGGGCACATGTTCCACTATGTTCATAGTGGCCTTATTTGTGATAGCCAGAAGCTGGAAACAACCCAGATGTCCCAAAAGTAAGAATGGATATAGAAAATGTGGTTCATTTACACAATGGAATACTATTCAGCTATTAAGAACAAGGACATCATAAATTTTGCAGGCAAATGGATGAAACCGGAATATGTCATCCTGAGTGAGGTAACTCAGACCCAAAAGGATATGCAGGGTATGTACTCACTAATAAATGGATATTAGCCAAAAAAGTATAGAAAACTCAGGATACAATCCACAGAACTCAAGAAGGTTAACAAGAAGAAGGGCCCAAGTGAGTATGCTTCAATCTCACTTGGTAAGGAAAAGGAAGCAATCACAGGAGGTGGGAGACTTGGGTGGGAAAGGGGAGAGGGAGGGGAATAGCAGACATGATCATATATTGGGGGTGGGGGACAGGACTGAATCCCTGAAGGCCAGCAGAAAGAATGGGAACAGACAACCTCAGGAGGTAGGAGTTGGGGGGACCTCTAGAATGTACCAGAGACCTGGGAGTTGAGGGACTCTCAGAACTCAGAGAAGGAGTTTAGATGAAATGCCCTAGAGTGAGGAGAAGGAACTTGTAGAATCTATTTCCAATAGAAATACAGGGCTTCAAGTGAAGAGATAAAGTTGTCATCTCATAGTCAAAAACTCCGACCCGAATTGCAGGGACAAAAATGGAGAAGAGTCTGAAGAAAAGGAGGTCCAGTGACAGGTCCAACTTGGGATACACCTCAAGGTGGAGCTCAAAGGCCTGACACTATTACTGATGCTATGATGTGCTTACAGACAGGAGTCAAGTATGGCTTCCTTCTGAGAGGCCCAACAAGCAGCTGAATGAGTCAGAAGCAGACACTTATACCCAACCAATGAACAGAAGCTGGGAACCCCTGTGGTTAAATTCGGGAAAGGCTGGAAGAAGCTGAGGAGGAGGGTGACCCCATAGAAAGATCAGCAGTCTCAACTAACCTGAACCCCCAGATCTCTCAGACATTGAGCCACCAACCAGGCAGCATACACTACCTGATACAAGGTCCCCCAAAATGTATACAGGAGAGTAATGCTTGGTCTAGCTTCCATGAGAGAAGGTGCACCTAACCCCTGAGATACTTGAGGCCCCAGGGAGTGGGGAGGCCTGGTGGATAAGGTAGGATGGGAACATACTCTTGGAGATTGGGGAAAGAAATGGGATGAGGAACTCTCAGAGGGCAGATCAGGAGGGAGATAATGACTGGACCTTAAAAAAAGATTAAAGATAATTTAAAAAATAATATATGACCCTGAGAAGACCTTGGGTGCTGGCTCCTCACCCAGTCCCACAACACTCAGAGGAAGCTTGACTCCCAGGAGCTTGCTCTAACATGCCCAGGATCACAGGTGAGGACACCACAACACTTACCGGGAGTAAGTAGGACCCTCAGGATCCAGGAATGCAGGAACCCCTGCCTGTCCAATAGCACAGGTTCCTTCCAGTTTGAATCAGCCCTTAGAGCAGACCTGGGATACTGTCTGTGCACCCACTCTTACAACACCCAGAGGGACCCCTACTCCCAGGTGCTCTGAAATGCCCAGGATCACAGTATCACATACAGTGACATGCCTGCCCTGCTGCCACCTCCCACTCCCAACTTCAAGAAACTTGGTGGATACCATAGTACTCTATGAGGTTGTGAAACCAAATCCTCCAAGGGGCACACTGATTCTCTTATAGTCCTAGAAAGGAAACCATCATCGTCTACCCATATTAATGGGTAATGTAATCCCATAATCATAAGGTTAGAGTATGGCAGGAAGCTTTGAAGAAAGATGAGTGGGGGTGAGAAAAGAAGGAAGACTTGGTGAAAGCCTTGGAGTCAGGTTATACCAAAATGGTTCAGTTCTGGGCTTCCTTGTGCCAAAGCGCCATCTCTATTATCATTCCCCTATTGGTGAGGCTTTGCTCCATGCAGTTGGAATTTCAGCCCTTATTATGGAGGACAGAACCATTAAGGAATTCAGTGCTCAGCCAGGCGATGGTGGCGCACGCCTTTAATCCCAGCACTTGGGAGGCAGAGGCAGGTGGATTTCTAAGTTCGAGGCCAGCTTGGTCTACAAAGTGAATTCCAGGACAGCCAGAGTTACACAGAGAAACCCTGTCTTGAAAACGACCAAAAAAAAAAAAAAAAAAAAAAAAGGAATTCAGTGCTCAATAGACATAGACCTGGGCCATCTATCTGTCAGCCCAAGTACACTCCTTAGTAAAAGTTGTTCTTCAGAATTACAGAGGATTGGATCATGTATCTATAGGACAAGGAGGTTTCTGTGTAGCATAGGGAGAATCTCGTGGGTTCCAGGCTGATCAGTCAGGGATAATTACAAAAAGTTTAGCCATGGACAGAAATAATCTTCAGAAAGGAGAAAGAAGATTTCATGAATCTAACAACTGGTACCAATTTTCCTGGTTCCCCTCATTAACTACTTATGAACATGGCTGGAGTATTAATACTTTGTCTCCTAGATCTCATTGTAGAACATTCCTTAATCAACTGCCTACTTAGCTATGTAAAACAGAAAATAAATTCTGTTAAACGACTAATGCTAATAAGTCAATACAACCCCGCGCTGCCAGATGAGTCCATGATTTGACTCATACCCATAGAATCAGTATAGAATATACTAGGTCCTTAGATGTTAGTAGCCCCCAGCTTTAGCACATGACAGAAATACTATTCATGCCCTGGAATTCAGTATATAGGCAGCAACACGTGCCAAAACAAGAACAAAGAAGGAACCCATCAAAGTCAATAGTTCTGGGAAAGTCCCTAAATGTTCTAACCTTGTTAGCTTTTTGGGGTTTTGTTTCGTTTTGTTCTGTTTTGTTTTATGGCTTCTGTAGTTTGACTTCTGGCTAGCTGGTCTTACTACCTGTTCTAGGATCCCATATCTAGGATGTAGTTAAAAGCCCACCCTGAAAAATGCACAGGACTGCACTGGAGTCCCAAATAACCAGTATAGTCAACAGCTGGGTAACAAAGACTTATTTGCTTGAATCCTGTCTGAGTAGTCTTCTTTGATAGATAACTCACAACATGATATGGGGAAGGAATTGAAAACTTTACAGAAATTCTCAGATGGCTCCAACTGACCCAGGTGACAAATATTATTGTTTATCAATCAGTAACTATAAATGGTAGAACTTAGGAAGTTGTTGTGTTTGGCAAATGATTCTACATGTGTTACTCTAGGTCAGAGGCAAGCACTTAAGATTGTATATATATGTGTGTGTATGTGTGTATATATACACACACACACACATATATATATCAATGTATGCATGCTTACATTGTAAAAGCTGATTACATGCAAGTAAGTTTGATTTTTACATTGTTCTCTTAAAGGTAGGCTAGCAAATCTTTGAGTACAAAGTAGACTAGCAGTTTTAAGTCTTAAGTGAATTTAAACTATATTATTAAACTTGTCTGTGTGGTCCAGCAAAGATTCAAGTGTCTTAGAGTATATGAGATGATTTTAGATATAACTTCATCATAATTCATTGTTGCATGTGTGACATGTGTGTATAGGTATGCACATGCCATGGTGTGAATGTGTTGAAAGCAAAGTGCAGGTGTAATGGGGTTTGCTTTCTCTTTCTACTTTTACCTGGTTCTAGGAATTAAATTGACTGGTCTTTTCAGAATGAGCATATTACCTGCTGATCCATCTTTCTGGCCAAGGCCTTTTCAATTTTTAATACTTGAAAAATAGATAAACATAATTATTAATCATAAGAACAGCAGGAATGCTAAGTAGCAGGCTTTTTTGAACACCTCCTCCATGCATGAATTAGATACTGGAGGAGTAGCAGAACAAAGCCTGAATGCTAGTAAATTAATAAACTGAATATCCTAAAAGCAAGTTTGAGTAAATGAAATATTTTGGAATCACAAAAGGTATTCCAGCAAATTGCATTTTATTGACCAGATAAGATTGAACCCATGGACTATTGCCAAAATAAAGAGAGGTTCAAGCTCTAGAAAGAAATAATGAACCTGAGGAGACAATGCCAGATAGTTGGGCTTAAGGGGACCATGCTGATTCCTGGCACTGATCCAGATGTTTCCTCCAGTGAAAGTCAATATTCCTTGGCATTAAACATTTAGACAACAAAAACAGTTAGTGTAAAAACACAGTTCTTGCTGAAAAGGGAAGAAGAGGTAGTTCATTCTGAAGCCAAATGTGAATAACCATGCCCAGGAACCCAGGTTATGACTACCAAATGTGAATAACCATGCCCAGGAACCCAGGTTAAGGCTACCAAACTCAATGTTCCTATAAGGTAATAGTTGTATGAAGCTCTTGTATTAGGAACAGAAAAAAGAAAGTTAAAATCGATATATGTTTACAAATTAAAACAGGTTGATGGGTTGTTGTCAAGTGGCGAAATGTCCTTTAGAGGCTTCAGATGCTATCTGGTGACATTCTCAGGTTTTAGGTTGGTAAAGTATTAGAAGAGGGTGATGTTGACCTATCACAAGGAATCATCCACAAATGGCAAGGTTGGAATTAGGAGTCCCCTTCCTTATAGGATTTCCTGACTCTGGTAAATGAAGGCCACGTAAAATTCTTTACCTACAGGGTTTTAGTCCATTTTTCTTTGTCTTTCACAGAAAATGTCTAGTTGGAGAATGTTATAGTTGAGAGTCACTCTTTGAAGCCCAGTTTTTATTTTGGCCAGACAATGTTATAGTAAAATATTAGCTGTCTTTTCTTGGGGCTACCTATCCATAAATATACAATGTAAAAAAGAAAGTATCTTCAATAACTGGTACAGGTTGAACTGACAGTCTGTATGTAGAAGAATGAAAATAGAACTGCATATTGCAACCAGAACACAGCTGGAGAGGCCCAGGTAGACAGACTCCATCCAGGGCTACCATCGCGGAGGGATCTGCTAGGCTCTCACTGACAGGCAGGCCCAGTACCACCGAGGCTCTGCAGGACTTCCCCGTGCCCTCAGGCCTTGCACCGAGCAGCGGGTGGCAGCCAGCTCGAGATCCCTTAGAGCAGCAGTCATGCATAATCACCAGTAGAGAAGATGGATCAAAAAGAAGACAATAAGGAAGAAAGACAAAATTCACTTAAAGAAATATAGAAGAACATGGGCCAACGAGTAGAAGCTATGAAAGAGGAAACACAAAAATCTATTAAAGAAATACACGAAAATACAATCAAGCAAGCGAAAGATCTGAGCATATCCATCCAGGTACTAAAAACAGAAGTAGAAACAACTAAGAAATCGCAGAGGGAGACAACATTGGAGATAGAAAACCTGGGGAAGAAATCAGGGGCCGTAGATGCAAATATCAACAATAGAATACAAGGAATAGAAGACAGAATCTCAGAAGTCGAAGATATCATAGGAACCATTGATTCAACAGTCAAAGAAAATACTAAATACAAAAGGGTTGTAACCCAAAACATCCAGGAAATCCAAGACACAATGAGAAGACAAAACCTAAGGATTATAGGTATAGACGAGAGTGAAGATTTACAAGTTAAAGGGCCAGCTAATATCTTCTACAAAATTATGGAAGAAAACTTTCCCAACCTAAAGAGAGAGATGCCCATGAATATACAAGAAGCCTATAGAACCCCAAACAGACTGGACCAGAACAGAAATACATCCCATCACATAATAATCAAAACTCCAAATGTAATAAACAAAGAAAGAATATTAAAGGCAGCAAGAGAAAAAGGCCAAGTAACATATAAAGGAAGACCTACCAGAATCACACCAGACTTCTCACCTGAGACCATGAAAGCTGGAAGATCCTGGGCAGATATCATGCAGACTCTAAGAGAACACAAACTTCAGCCAAAACTACTTTACTCAGCAAAACTCTCAATCACCATAGATGGAGAAATCAAGGTAATCCATGACAAAACCAAATTTGCACGATATCTTTCAACAAATCCAGCCCTACAAAGGATAATAGGGGGAAAACACCAAGACAAGGACAGAAACTACACCCGGGAAGAAGCAAGATAGAAACCTTCTCTCATTAAACCCAAAAGAAGATAACCTCTAGAATATAAATAAATAAAAAAATAATAAATAAATAAATAAATAAATAAATAAATAAATATAATTTCAAAAATGTCTGGAGGTAATAATTACTATTCCTTACTATCTCTTAACATCAATGGACTCAATTCCCCAATAAAAAGACATAGATTAACAGACTGGATACGGAAACAGGACCCTACATTTTGCTGCATACAGGAAACACATCTCAGTGTTAAAGACAAACACTGCCTTAGAGTAAAAGGCTGGAAGACAATTTTACAAGCAAATGGTCTCAGGAAACAAGTTGGAGTAGCCATTCTAATATCAGATAAAATTGACTTCCAACCTAAAGTCATCAAAAGAGACCCAGAAGGTCACTTCTTCCTGGTCAAAGGGAAAATCCACCAAGAAGAGCTCTCAATACTGAACATCTATGCTCCAAATGCAAGGGTACCCTCATTTGTAAAAAAGAAACCTTACTAAAGCTTAAAGCACACATTACATCTAACACAATAATTGTGGGTGACTTCAACGCTCCACTCTCCTCAATGGACTGATCAGGAAAGCAGAAACTAAACAGGGACACAGTGAAACTAATTGAAACTTTGGACCAATTGGATTTAACAGATATATATAGAACATTTCATCCTAAAGCTAAAGAATATACCTTTTTCTCAGCACCGCATGGTACCTTCTCCAAAATTGATCATATAATTGGTCACAAGACAGATGTCAACAAATACAAGAAGATCGAGCTAATCCCATGCCTCCTCTCAGATCACCATGGAGTAAGAGTGGTCTTCAATAGCAACAAAAACAACAGAAAGCCCACATACACATGGAAACTGACCAATACTCTACTCAATGACACCTTGGTCAAGGAAGAAATAAAAAAAGAAATCAAAGACTTTTTAGAATTCAATGAAAATGAAGGTACAACCTACCCAAATCTATGGGATACAATGAAAGCAGTGCTAAGAGGAAAACTCATACCTCTAAGTGCATCCAAAAGGAAACTGGAGAGAGTATACACTAGCAGCTTAACGGCACACCTTAAAGCCCTGGAAGAAAAACAAGTTAATTCACCCAGGAGGAGTAGAAGACAAGCAATCATCAAACTCAGGGCTGAAATCAATCAAGTAGAAACAAAGAGAACCATACAAAGAATCAACAAAACCAGGAGCTGGTTCTTTGAGAAAATCAACAAGATAGATAAACCCTTAGCCAGACTAACCAAAGGACACACAGACAGTATACAAATTAACAAAATAAGAAATGAAAAGGGAGACATAACAACAGAAACGGAGGAAATTCAAAAGATCATCAGATCCTACTACAAAGGTCTATACTCAAAACAAGTGGAGAATCTGGAGGAAATGGACGATTTCCTAGACAGATAGCAAATACCAAAATTAAATCAGCATCAAGTAGTTCAGCTAAATAGTCCCATAACCCCTAAAGAAATAGAAGGGGTTATAGAAAGCCTCCCAACCAAAAAAAGTACGGGACCAGATGGTTTTAGTGCAGAATTCTACCAGACCTTCAAAGAAGACTTAACACCAATACTTTTCAAACTATTCCACAAAATAGAGACAGAAGGGACACTGCCCAACTCATTCTTCGAAGCCACAATTACGCTAGTACCTAAACCACAAAAAGATCCAACAACAAAAGAGAACTACAGGCCAATTTCTCTTATGAATATCGATGCAAAAATACTAAATAAAATTCTTGCCAACCGAATCCAAGAGCACATCAAAACGATCATTCACCATGATCAAGTAGGCTTCATCCCAGGGATGCAGGGATGGTTCAATATACGGAAATCCATCAATGTAATCCACTACATAAACAAACTAAAAGAAAAAAACCACATGGTCATCTCATTGGATGCTGAAAAAGCATTCAACAAAATTCAACATCCTTTCATGCTAAAAGTTTTGGAAAGAGCAGGAATTCAAGGCCCATACCTAAACATAGTAAAAGCAATCTACAGCAAACCAGTAGCCAACATCAAAATAAATGGAGAGAAACTTGAAGCAATCCCACTAAAATCAGGGACTAGATAAGGCTGCCCTGTCTCTCCATATCTTTTCAATACAGTACTTGAAGTTCTAGCGAGAGCAATTAGACAACATAAGGAAGTCAAAGGGATAAAATTGGAAAGGAAGAAGTCAAACTGTCATTATTTGCAGACGATATGATAGTTTACTTAAGCAACCCAAAAAACTCCACCAGAGAACTTCTACAGCTGATAAACAACTTCAGCAAAGTGGCTGGTTATAAAATTAACTCAAGCAAATCAGTAGCCTTCTTGTACTCAAAGGACAAGCAGGCTGAGAAAGAAGTTAGGAAAATAACACCCTTCACAATAGCCACAAACAACATAAAGTACCTTGGCGTAACTCTAACCAAAAAGCGAAAGATCTGTAGGACAGGAACTTCAAGTCCTTGAAGAAAGAAATCGAAGAAGACCTCAGAAGATGGAAAAGTATTTCTTGCTCCTGGATTGGCAGGATCAATATAGTAAAAATGGCCATCTTGCCAAAAGCAATACACAGATTCAATGCGATCCCCATCAAAATTCCAACTCAGTTTTTCATAGATCTAGAAAGAGCAATTCTCAAATTCATCTGGAGCAACAAAAAAACCAGGATAGCTAAAACTATTCTCAACAATAAAAGGACTTCTGGGGGAATCAATATCCCTGACCTTAAGCAGTACTACAGAGCAATTGTGTTAAAAACTGCATGGTATTGGTACAGCAACAGGCAAGTAGATCAATGGAATGGGATTGAAGACCCAGAAATGAACCCACAGACTTATGGTCACTTGATCTTTGATAAAGGAGCCACAACCATCCAGTGGAATAAAGATAGCCTTTTCAACAAATGGTGCTGGTTCAACTGGAGGTCAACATGCAGAAGAATGCGAATTGACCCACTCTTATCTCTTTGCACTAAGATCAACTCCAAGTGGATCAAGGACCTCCACATAAAACCAGACACACTGAAACTATTAGAAAAGAAACTTGGGAAGACCCTGGAGGACATGGGCACAGGGGGAACGTTCCTGAACAGAACACCATTAGCTTATGCACTAAGATCAAGAATCAACAAATGGGACCTCATAAAATTACAAACTTTCTGTAAGGCAAAGGACACTGTCAGAAGGACAAAATGACAACCAACAAAGTGGGAAAAGATCTTCACCAACCCCACATCCGACAGAGGGCTAATATCCAATATATACAAAGAAATCAAGAAGTTAGACCCCAAAGAACCAAATAACCCTATCAAAAAATGGGGTACAGAGCTAAACAAAGAATTTTCACCAGAAGAAATTCTGATGGCCGAGAAACACCTTAAGAGATGACATCATTAGTCATCAGGGAAATGCAAATCAAAACAACTCTGAGATTCCACCTCACACCAGTCAGAATGAGTAAGATTAAAAACTCAAGAGACAACAAGTGCTGGTGAGGATGTGGAGAAAGAGGAACACTCCTCCACTGTTGGTGGGATTGCAAAATGGTAAAACCACACTCGAAATCAGTTTGGTGTTTCCTCAGATAATTGGGCATGATACTTCTGGAGGATCCAACCATACCTCTCCTGGGAATATACCCAGAAGGTTCCCCAGCATGCAATAAGGATACATGCCCCACTATGTTCATAGCAGCCTTATTTATAATAGCCAGAAGCTGGAAAGAACCCAGATGTCCCTCAACGGAGGAATGGATACAAAAAATGTGGTATATATACACAATGGAATACTATTCAGCCATGAGAAACAAGGAATTCATGAAATTCTTAGAGAAATGGATGGAGCTGGAGAACATCATACTAAGTGAGGTAACCCAGTCTCAAAATAATACCCATGGTATGCAGTCACTGATAAGTGGATATTAGCCTAGAATCTTGGGACACCAAAGACACAAATCACATACCAAATGATGTCTGACAAGAAGAAAGGAATGGACACTGGTGCTGGAAAGGATCAAAGCATCAGTGTAGGGGAATACCAGAACAGGGATGTGGGAAGGGGTAGATGAGAGAGCAGGGGGAGGGAAAATGGCATGTTTGACCTTAAGGGGGTGGGGAACCAAAAAAAGGGAAATGAAATGTAAATATAAAATATATCCAATAAAAGAAATTTTTTTTGGAAAAAAAAAAGGAATCACAAAATCCCTACAAGAAACCCAGGAGAACATGGGTCAACTGGTAGAAGCCCTTAAAGTGTAAACACACAAATTCTTTAAAGAATTTCAGGAAAAAACAAACAAGCAAGTTAAGGAACTGAACAAAACTGTCCAGGTTATAAAAATGGAAATTAGAAAATAAGAAAAAAATTAAAAAAGCAGTAGGGCCTAAAGTTCAATGTGATTCTGGGCTGCAAAGCCAATTCCAAGGCAGCTGGAGCTACAGAAGACCCTGCTATGATAAATGGGAAAATATCTACAGCTTACACAAAATGGAAAACCCATTATAATTGGCCGGGCAAGTCCTATACCCTGACTCAAGAGAACATCTGCAACTCTGTGACAGGAGATATGTCACATCAACTGGTTGTCAACTATGGGACTTTCAAATGGCATGTCATAAAAACGGGGAAAATGTGGTGTGTGTGTGTGTGTGTGTGTGTGTGTGTGTGTGTGTATTCTTAGGATGTTTTGTAATAGTTTGGAGTGTTAAAAATTAGAACAACATGTGGTTGTTTCCTCCAGTAGAGAAATTTATAAGGAACAATATAGGATTGATAAGGTTTCTCTGTGTAGCCCTGGCTGTCCTGGAACTGGTTCTGTAGACCAAGTTGGCCTTGAACTCACAGATTTGCCTGCCTCTGCCTTCTGAGTGCTGAAATTAAAAGCATGCACAGCTACCATCCAGCTATGGACTGTTAACCATGGTGTTGCATGTGTACTCATCTTGAGAAAAGCCATTTATGATGTGGGATTTCCCTAACTCCTGACTGCTGCTAGTTAGTTGTTTATTCCTCTCTACTTGTAAGAAAGAAAGAAAGAAAGAAAGAAAGAAAGAAAGAAAGAAAGAAAGAAAGAAAGAAAGAAAGGAAGGAAGGAAGGAAGGAAGGAAGGAAGGGAAGGAAGGAAGGAAGGAAGGAAGGAAGGAAAGAAAGAAAGAAAGAAAGAAAGAAAGGTGGATGGAGGAAAGAAGGCCAATAAGAAAAGCCCCACTTAACACAATCAAAATGTCCAATTAATCTTAGCAACATGATTGATGAATCATCTCTCCAGGTGTCTCCTCAAAAGAGTAAATGTATATCTAACAGTTGAACAACTGTTTAAACCAACTGTAATATTGCCAGTTTAATATGGAAGAAATAACTAAACCCAAATCAATGTGCAAAAGCAATCTCTCCCCTGGTATAAAAGTAACAATCAATTTCACAAGGTATACAGGGAATAATGACTGAATTCCATCATTTGTATCTCTTTTTGTGCTTGGTTTGATGGTGTCTCCTGCCATCTACAGATATGTAAAATAATAAAAAAAAACCTTTTCTGAAAATAAAGAAACAATAGAGAGATTGCAAAGTGAGACATCTCTGAAGATAGAAAACATTGAAAATAATTCAGGAGTCATAGATGCAAGCATCAACAACAGAATACAAGAGATCGAAGATAGAATTTCTGATGCTGAAGATTCTATAGAAAACATTGACTCAACAGTCAATGAAAATACAAAATGCAAAAAGCTTCTTACCCAAAACATCCAGGAAATACAGGACACAATGAGAAGACCAAACCTAAGGAGTATAGGTATAGAAGAAAGCAAGGATTTATATCTTAAAGGCCCAGTAAATATCTTCAACAAAATTATAGATGAAAACTTCCCTAAGGAAAGGGATGCCTATGAACATACAAGAAGCCTACAGAACTCCAAACAGATTGGACCAGAGCAGAAATACTTCATGTCAGATAATAATCAAAACACCAAATGCACTAAACAAACAAAGAATATTAAAATCAGTAAGAGAGATCTTGCCTGGGGCACCACAGACAGCCAACAGATAAAGCCAGGTACTCTGACAGAGTCCAAGGCTAACATCCCTTGGTTCCTATCCCGCCAGGCTCTTGCCTGCACCCAGAGCCAGAGCAGCTCGGTGGGCCATCTGTATGCTGACCTGGTTGTGCACCAACTTGCTTGGGGCTCTTTGCCCTGTTTACAGCAGAGGCCACCACCTTGCCTCAGGGCACACAGACAGCTAACAGCTAACACCACATACACTGACTTAGTCAGAGGCTAACATCGCTCGGGTGCTAACCCGTCAAGCTTTTGCCTGCACCCAGAGCCTGAGCAGCTCAGTGGGTCATCTGCATGCCAACACGGTCATGCACCAACCTAGTCAGGGGGTCATCTGCCCTATAGAGTGAGCAGCACTTGGATAAGGCCCCTGCAGTATCCACCATCTGCACTCCCTGAAGGAGCAGACAGGCAACACCAGCCTCAGAGGCAACCTGAGTATAGCATTCCCTGGAGCAGGACACATTAGGACTCCAAGGGCACCTGAGCCAGGGGGAACCCAGATATCTAAAGGTGTGGAATTAGCCTTACAGGCTCGTGGGAGATTCAAACACCAGCCAGTGACAACAAGACAAACTAACACCGGAGATAGCCAGATGGCAAAAGGCAAATGTAGGAACGTTACTAACAGAAATCAAGGCAACATGGCAGCATCAGAACCCCATTCTCCGACAACAGGAAGTCCTGGATACCCCAATACACCAAAAAAACACGATTTGGATTTAAAATCACTGGTCATGATGCTATTAGAGGAACACAAGAAGGACATAAATAAATCTCTTAAAGTAATACAGGAGAAAATAGATCAAAGGTAGAAGCCTTTACAAGGGAATCACAAAGATCATTTAAAGAAATTCAGGAGAAAATGGGTCAAAAGATAGAATCCAATAGGGATGAAATGCAAAAATCACTAAAAAAAATACAGGAGAACTTGGGTCAACAGGCAGAAGTCATGAAGGAGGAATAAAAAAAATCTCTCAAAGAGTTACATGAAAACACAAACAAGCAAGTAAAGGAACTGAGCAAAACCATAGAGGTTTTGTTTCTGTTTCAAAAACAGAAGTACAAACAACTAAGAAATCACAAAAGGAGACAACTTTGGAGATAAAAAACCTTGGGAAGAAATCGGGGGCCATAGATGCAAATATTAGCAGCAGAATACAAGAGATAGAAGAAAGAATCTCAAATGCTGAAGATAACATAGGAGCCAAGGACACAACAGTCAAAGAAAATGCAAAATGCCAAAAGCTTGTAACCCAAAACATCCAGGAAATCCAGGACACAATGAGAAGACCAAGCCTAAGGATTATAGGGATAGAAGAGAGTGAAGATTTACAACTTAAAGGGCCAGCAAATATCTTCAACAAAATTATGGAAGAAAACTTCCCTAACCTAAAGAGAGAGATGCTAATGAATATACAAGAAGTCTACAGAACTCCAAACAGACTGGACCAGAACCTCCTGTCACATAATAATCAAAACGCCAAATGTACTAAACAAAGAAAGAATATTAAAGGCAGTAAGAGAAAAAGACCAAGTAACATATAAAGGAAGACCTATAAGAATTACCCCAGAATTCTCAGCTTAGAACATGAAAGCTAGAAGGTCCTGGGCAGACCTCATGCAGATTTTAAGAGAACACAAATGCCAGCCAAAAGTCTTATACCCAGCAAAACTCTCAATCATTATTGAGGGAGAAACCAAGGTATTCCAAGACAAAACCAAATTTACACAATATCTTTCCACAAACCCAGCCCTAAAAAGGATAATAGGGGGAAAACACTAACACAAGGAGGGAAACTACACCCTGGAAAAAGCAAAATAGCAACCTTCTTTCATCAAACCCAAAAGAAGAAAACCTATCAAATATAAAAAATAACATCAAAAATGACAGGAAGCAATAATCACTATTCCTTAATATCTCTTAACATCAATGGACTCAATTCCCCAATAAATAGACATAGACTAACAGACTGGATACGTAAACAGAACCCTACATTTTGCTACATACAGGAAACATACCTCAGTGTCAAAGACAAACACTACCTTAGAGTAAAAGGCTGGAAGACAATTTTACAAGCAAATGGTCGCAGGAAACAAGCCATAGTAACCATTCTAATGTCAGATAAAATTGACTTTCAGCCTAAAGTCATCAAAAAAGACATGGAAGGACACTTCTTGCTGGTCAAAGGGAAAATCCACCAAGAAGAACTCTCAATTCTGAACCTTTTTGCATTTAGTATTTTCTTTGACTGTTGAATCAATGGTTCCTATGGTATATTCAGCATCTGAGATTCTGTCTTCTATCTCTTGTATTCTATTGTTGATATTTGCATCTATGGCCCCTGATTTCTTCCCAAGGTTTTCTATCTCCAATGTTGTCTCCCTCTGCGATTTCTTAATTGTTTCATTCTTAAATAAACTCTACTAAAGATCAAAGCACACATTGCACCTAACACAATAATTGTGGGTGACCAACACTCCATTATCCTCAATGGACCGATCAGGAAAACAGAAACTAAACAGGGACACAGTGAAACTAATTGAACCTTTAGACCAATTGAATTTGACGGACATATACATAACATTTCATCCTAAAGCAAAAGAATATACCTTTTTCTCAGCACCTCATGATACCTTCTCCAAAATCTACCATATAATTGGTCACAAGTCAGACCTCAACAAATATAAGAAGATCGAAATAATCCCATGCATCCTATCAGATCACTATGGAGTAAAAATGGTCTTCAATAGCAAGAAAAACAACAGAAAGCCCATATACACATGGAAACTGAACAATACTCTACTCAATGACTTGGTCAACAAAAAAGAAAGAAAGAAATCAAAGACTTTTTAGAATTCAATGAAAATGAAGGTACAACCTACCCAAATCTAAGGGACACAATGAAAGCAGTGCTAAGAGGAAAACTCATAGCCCTGAGTGCCTCCAAAAAGAAACTGGACAGAGCATACACTGGCAGCTTAATGGCACACCTGAAAGCCCTGGAACAAAAAGAAGCTAATTTACCCAGGAGAAGTAGAAGACAGGAAATCATCAAACTCAGTGCTGAAATCAACAAAACCAGGAGCTGGTTCTTTGAGAAAATCAACAAGATAGATAAACCCCTAGCCAATCTAACCAGACACAGAGACAGTATCCAAATTAACAAAATTTGAAATGAAAAGGGAAATATAACAACAGAAACTGAGGACATTCAAAAAATCATCAGATCCTACTACAAAAGCTTTTATTCAACACACTAGAGAATCTGGAGGGAATGGACACTTTCCTAGACTAATACCAAATGCCAACATTAAATCAGGATCAAATCGATCAGCTAAACAGTCCCATAACCACTAAAGAAATAGAAGGGGTCATAGAATGTTTTCCAACCAGAAAAAGTATGGGACCAGATGGTTTTAGTGCAGAATTCTATCAGACCTTCAAATAAGACCTAACACCAATACTCTTCAAGCTATTCCACGAAATAGAAACTACCCAACCCATTCCATGAAGCCACAATTACTCTGATGACAAAACCACACAAAGATCCAACAAAGAAAGAGAACTTCAGGCCTATTTCCCTTATGAATATCGATGCAAAAATACTAAATAAAAATCTTGCCAACCAAATCCAAGAACATATCAATATGATCATCCACCATGATCAAGTAGGCTTCATCCCAGGGATGCAGGGATGGTTCAATATATGGAAATCTATCAATGCAATCCACTACATGAACAAACTAAAAGAAAAAAACCACATGATCATTTCATTAGATGCTGAAAAAGCATTTGACAAAATTCAACATCCTTTCATGCTAAAAGTCTTGGAAAGAACTGGAATTCAAGGCCCATACCTAAACAGTAAAAGCAATATACAGCAAACCGGTAGCCAACATCAAACTAAATGGAGAGAAACAGGAAGCAATCTAATGAAAATCAGGGACTAGATTAGGCTGCTCTCTCTCTCCATATCTTTTCAATATAGTACTTGAAGTTCTAGTGAGAGCAATTAGACAACATAAGGAAGTCAAAGGGATACAAGTTGGAAAGAGAGAAGTCAAACTGTCGCTATTTGCCGATAATATGATAGTATACTTAAGTGACCCAAAAAACTCCACCAGAGAACTCCTACAGCTGATAAACAACTCCAGCAAAGTGACTGGTTATAAAATCAACTCAAGCAAATCAGTAAGTAACCTTCCTATACTCAAAGGATAAGCAAGCTGAGAAAGAAGTTAGGGAAATAACACCCTTCACAATAGCCACAAACAATATAAAGTATCCTGGTGTGACTCTAACCAAACAAGTGAAAGATCTGTATGACAGGAACTTCAAGTCTTTGAAGAAAGAAGTAGAAGAAGACTTCCGAAGAGGGAAAAATATTTCATGCTCTTGGATTGGCAGGATCAATATAGCAAAAATGACCATCTTGACAAAAGCAATCTACAGATTCAATGCAATGCCCATCAAAATCCCAAATCAATTCTTCATAGATTTAGAAAGAGCAATTCTCAAATTCATCTGTAATAACAAAAAATGCAGGATAGCTAAAACTATTATCAACAGTAAAAGAAATTCCGGGGGAATCAATATCCCCGTCCTCAAGCAGTACTACACAGCAATTGTGTTAAAAACTGCATGGTATTGGTATAGTGACAGGCAAGTAGATCAGTGGAATAGAATTGAAGACCCAGAAATGAACCCACAGATTTATGGTTACTTGATCTTTGATAAAGGAGCTACTACCATCCAGTGGAAAAAAGATAGCCTCTTCAACTAATGGTACTGGTTCAACTGGACGTCAGCATGCAGAAGAATGCAAATTGATCCACTCTTATCTCTTTGTATGAAGATCAACTCCAAGTGGATCAAGGACCTCCACATAAAACCAGACACACTGTAACTAATAGAAAAGAAACTAGGGAAGACCCTTGAGGACATGGACACAGGGGGAAATTTCCTGAACAGAATACCAATAGCTTATGCTCTAAGATCAAGAATTAACAAATGGGACCTCATAAAATTACAAAGTTTTTGTAAAGAAAAGGACACCGTCAGAAGGCCTAATCAGCAACATCTAATTGGCAAAAGATCTTCACCAACCCCACATCCAACAGAGGGCTAATATCCAATATATATAAATAACTCAAGAACTTAGACCCCAGAGAAACAAGTAACCCTATTAAAAAATGGGGTACTGAGCTAAACAAAGAATTTTCACCTGAAGAAATTCGGATGGCTGAGAAGCATCTTAAGAGATGTTCAACATCATTAGTCATCAGGGAAATGCAAGTCAAAACAACACTGATATTTCACCTCACACCAGTCAAAATGGCTAAGATTAAAAACTGAAGAGACAGCAGATCCTGGTGAGGATGTGGAGAAAGAGGAACACTCCTCCACTGTTGGTGGGATTGCAAGAAGGTACAACCACTCTGGAAATCAGTCTGGTGGTTCCTAAGAAAATTGGGCATGACACTTCCAGAGGACCCTGTCCTACCACTCCTGGGCATAAATCCAGAGGATTCCCCAGCATGCTACAAAAACACATGCTCCACTATGTTCATAGCAGTCTTATGTATAATGGTCAGAAGCTGGAAAGAACCCAGATGTCCCTCAATGGAGGAATGGATACAGAAAATGTGGATTTATTTACACAATGGAATATTACTCAGCAATTAAAAACAATGAATTCATGAAATTAGTAGGCAAATTGTTGGAACTGGAAAATATCATCCTAAATGACCTAACCCAATCACAAAAGAATACACATGAAATGCAATCACCGATAAGTGGATATTAATTAACCCAGAAGCTTTGAATACTCAAGTCACAATTAGCAAATTATATGATTGCCAAGAAGAAGGATGGAGAGGTCCCTGGTCCTGAAAAGACATGATCCAGTATCATAGGGTAGTACTAGAATGAAGAAATGCGGGGTGTGTGATTGGGGATTGGGTGGATGGAAGAGGACTTATGGCACATATGGTGAGGGGGAGGACTGGGAAAGGGGAAAGCCTTTGGAATGTAAACAAAGAATATAGAAAATAAAAAAAAATTAAAAATTTAAAAAAATAAAAATAAAAGCAGTAAGAGAAAAAGGTCAAATAACATATAAAGGCAGACCTATCAGAATTACACCAGAATTCTCACTAAAGACTATGAAAGCCAGAAGATCCTGGGCAGATGTCATGTAGACCTGAAGAGAACATAAATGTCAGCCCAGACTACTATACCCAACAAAACTTTCAGTTACCATAGATGGAGAAAACAAGACATTCGATGGCAAAAGCAAATTTATACAATATCTTTACACAAATCCAGCTCTACAAAGGATAATGTGTGAAAAATACCCAACACAAGGTAGTAACCACACAATATGAAAACCAGTAAAGTAATCTTTTAACAAACTCAATAGAAGATAGCTACACAACCAGAATTTCACCTTTTACAAAGAAGATAACAGTCAGCAACAATCACTTTTCCTTAATATCTCTTAATATCAATGGTCTCAATTCCCCTATAAAAAGACATAGACTAAAGAGGACCCAACATTTTGCTACATACAAGAAACCCACCTCAGTGACAAAGACAGTCACTATTTAAGATTCAAAGGGTGAAAAAAAATTCAAGCAAATGGTCTCAAGAAACAAGCTGAAGTGGCCATTCTTATATCAGATAAAACTGATTTTCAACAAAAATTTGTCAAAAAAGATAAGGAGCGATACTTCATACTGATCAAAGGAAAAGTCCACCAAGATGAACTCTCAATTCTGAACATCTATGCTCCAAACTAAAGGGCACCCACATTCATAAAAGAAACTTTAATAAAGATCAAAACATACATTGCACCCCACACAATAACAGTGGGAGACTTCAACACTCCACTCTCAAAAATAGGCAAACCATGGAATCAGAAACTAAACAGAGAGACAGTGAAACTAACTAAAGTTATGGATCAAATGGATCTAACAGATATTTATGGAACATTCCACCCTAAAGCAAAAGAATGTACCTTCTTCTCAGCACTTCATGGCACCTTCTCCAAAATTGATCATGTAATTGGTCACAAAATGGGCCTCAACAGATACAGAAATATTGAAATTATTCCATGTATCTTATCAGACCGCCATGGCCTAAGAATGGTCTTAAGCTCAAACAAAAACAATGCAAAACACACATACATGTAGACTTTGAACAATGCTCTTCTCAATGATAGCTTGGTCAAGGAAGAAATAAAGAAAGAAATTAAAGACCTTTTAGAATTTAATTAAAATGAAGACACATCATACCAAAATTAATGGGACACAAAGAAAATGGTGCTAAGAGGAAACCTCATACCCCTGAGTACCTCCAAAAAGTGAATGGAGAGAGCTTACACTAACAGTTTGACAGTACACTTGAAAGCTCTAGAACAAAAAAAAGCAAATACACCCAAGAGGAGTAGACAGCGGGAAATAATCAAACTCAGGGCTGAAATCAACCAAGCAGAAACAAAAAGAACTGTAAAAAGAATCAATAAAATGAGGTGCTGGTTCTTTGATAAATTCAAGATAGATAAACCATTAGCCAGACTAACCAGAAAGCACAGAGACAGTATCCAAATTAATAAAATAAGAAGAGAAACAGAAGACATAACAACAGATACTGTGGAAATTCAAAAAATCAAAAAAGAACAAAAAAAAATCAAGAGAACAAAATGGCAACCAACAAATTGGGAAAAGATCTTTACCAATCCTACATCCAACAGAAGGCTTATTTCCAAGATATACAAAGAACTCAAGAAGGTAGACTCCAGAGAGCTAAATAACCCCATTAAAAATTGGCTACATTCACATAAAACCAGATACACTGAAACTAATAGAAAAGAAACTGGGGAAGACCCTTGAGGACATGGGCACAGGGGAAAAATTTCCTCAACAGAATACCAATAGCTTATGCTCTAAGATCAAGAATTGACCAATGGGACCTCATAAAACTACAAAGTTTCTGTAAGGCAAAGGACACTGTCAGAAGGACAAAAGGACAACCAACAAATTGGGAAAAGATCTTTACCAATCCTACATCCAACAGAAGGCTTATTTCCAAGATATACAAAGAACTCAAGAAGGTAGACTCCAGAGAGCTAAATAACCCCATTAAAAATTGGCTACATTCACATAAAACCAGATACACTGAAACTAATAGAAAAGAAACTGGGGAAGACCCTTGAGGACATGGGCACAGGGGAAAAATTTCCTCAACAGAATACCAATAGCTTATGCTCTAAGATCAAGAATTGACCAATGGGACCTCATAAAACTACAAAGTTTCTGTAAGGCAAAGGACACTGTCAGAAGGACAAAAATGGCCAACTAACAAATTGGGAAAATATCTTTACCAACACTACATCCAACGGAGGACTTATATCCAAGATATACAAAGAACTCAAGAAGGTAGACTCCAGAGAGCCAAATATCTCCCTTAAAAATGGGGTACAGAGCTAAACAAAGAATTTCACCTGAGGAATCTAATGGCTGAGACGTACCTAAAGAAATATTCAACATCCTTAGTCATCAGGGAAATCCAAATCAAAACAACCCTGAGATTTCACCTCATACCAATCAGAATGGCTAAGACCAAAAACTCAGGAGAAAACAGGTGTTGTGGAGAATGTGGAGAAATAGGAACACTCTTCCACTGCTGGTGGGATTGCAAGCTGGTACTACCATTCTGGAAATCAGTCTGGCGGTTCCTCAGAAGACGGGGGATCCCGCTATACCACTCCTGGGCATATACCCAGAGGATTCCCCAGCATGTAATAAGGATACATGCTCCACTATGTTCATAGCAGCCCTATTTATAATAGCCAGAACCTAGAAAGAACCCAGATGTCCCTCAATGGAGGAATGGATACAGAAAATGTGGTATATATACACGATGGAGTATATTTAGCCATTAGAAACAATGAATTAATGAAATTCTTAGACAAATGAATGGAACTGGAGAACATCATCCTAAGTGAGGTAACCCAGTCTCAAAAGAACACTCATGGTATGCACTCACTGATAAGTGGATATTAGCCTAGAAGCTTGGTATACCCAAGACACAGTTAACATATCAAATGATGTCCAAGAAGAAGGAAGGGGTGGCCCCTCGTCCTGGAACGGCTCAGTGCAGCAGTGTAGAGGAATACCAGGACAGGGAAGTGGGAAAGGGTGGATTGGGGAACAGAGGGAGGTAAGAGGGCTTATGGGGCTTTTGGGGGAGTGGGGAATCCAGGAAAGGGGAAATCATTTGAAATGTAAATAAAGAATATATCAAATAAAATAAAGGAAGGTGATGCTCAAGTCTAGGGCCTTAGGGGATTATAAGGGAAAATGCACATGCTGGGCCTTCATGCCTTGGCATTACATGATTGGGTAAACAGGAATGTTAACTTTCAAACTGATAGCATTTGTTCAGAAAACAAGGAGAATCACACATCTGAAAGGGGGCATTTTTGACCTGGGAATGATTAACTCATCCCATTTCGTGACCATTTTTTTTCTGTTGTGGTAAACTGGCCACAACTGTTATATCTATTTTTGACTGCTGGGAGTGCTTGATGGTCACTGTCCCAGAGCTCAAGGGGGCTATATTGCTCCAGGACAGGAGACAGCAGCCTTCCTCCTCCAAGGACAGGAGTCACTAGTTTTTCCCAAGGATTCCCAAGGCCAGCAACTTAAAATGGAGTTTAAAGGACAAATGGAATCTGTCCTGCTGAGTTTTGTCTCTTCATACCCCCACCCTCCACCCCCCAATTTTTGTTAGGAGCTCTTGAGGCCAATCTAGGCCTCTTTGAGATCTGGGTTGTCTGTGTTAATTTGTTGATAATGTGACCTCATTACCATCAGTTGAATAGTTTTCAGTCTGTATCTCATGTATTGTAAAAGTTTATTGATAACACACAGTCCAGAAATGAGGAGTAAGAGAATAACCAAGATCCCCAGAGAATGGAAATGAGAGTTAACCAGGGGGAGGAATCAGTGAGTTGTACCAACTTTTGGAATTTTCTCGTTCCCTCTGGCATCTATACATACTTTCTCTAACTTTAGCTAATGATTTCTGAATGACTCCACAATAGTTGACATAGGAACAACATTCCTCATGCAAAGAGGCACATAGTCCTCCTTGTTGTAGAAACATTAAGTGTAATCCTATTTTGCAGCACTGCCTTGGCTAGATAGTCTATGTCAGGCTCCAAGTGTGAGATGAACTTTTCTAGCATTTCATATCTTCAGCTATGTCTGCCTTTAAGCTCTTGTAATTCTTCCTGCACTGTTAATGCAGCTATTCCAGTGCCAGCTCCAGTTAGTACTGCCCCTAAAATTAAAGCTAAGATTAAAGACGTGGGTTCCCTTTTTTACCTCATGAGGGCTCCTCCAACATGTCATACCAAAGTTCTCAATACTGTCTCTTCTGAGTATTAGGCTATACAAGGCTCTAGCTGGACTGAAATACAGAACCATTTTGTGGTATAGGAATTAAGAACTTCTCCATACACACAACAGGTCAGTCCCATTGAACAGGACCACCATACCTGTTCCAGGGAAATAATCCATTTGGAATGAACTGTAGGAATGCTCTGATTGCAGAAGTGTTTGTGTGAAAGGGGGACTTTCCCCAGACAGATACCTTGCCCCAATATGGTCTGCAAGGTTAAAGCTGGACCTTCCTGCAACCATATACATGCAGTATCTTTTTCAGACATATATCCAGCTCCTAACCCAATGCCGTCATAAAAGGGAGGTCTAGCTTTGTAACATAGCCAACAAGAAATGGTAAGTTCTGGCTTAGAAACATTCGGAATTTTAAAGATATTTAGCATCATTAACTAGAGGGGACCCACTGGTTCTGAGTATTTCAGGAAAAGTTCTGGAACTGAGGGTCCCTGTGATTAGGTGATTGGGGTAAGGTAGTTGCTAGTTTAGAGGATGGTTTAGGGTTTGTCACTGGTTTAGGGTTTGTCAAAATCTGATTTCGGCCAGCAGGCAGTAGTTTACAATTGATCTAACTGTAAAGAACAATCCAGGATTACTACCCTGAGTAATGTGAAGCCTAAGGCCCTGTGACTTCTGGCTTCCCATCCCTTAGCTTTGACAGTGAACCTGAGTGAACTTTGGAATTGTCTCCTTACAACTCTGATAAAACACTTTCCACTCCCTGGCCCCAGTGACTGATGTTTCACATCCCTAGGCTGTACAGTAGAGTTGTTTGGGATCCCCCACAAGTGTCAGTTCTTATGCCCCCTGGACATATATAAAAAGCCCTCCATCTACATTTGTAATATGAATCTCATGAAGTCAGTTGAGTGTCATGACATGAGTTATCAGCTAGTCAGCACAAATCAAGTCAAATCTGGAAACCAGGGTGTTCCAAGCAGCCCCTTTGTACAGGCTACTTGGACACAATAGCCAGTCTCAGGATTTTCAATTTTGACCCAGATTCAGTCAAAAGGCTGGTGTGGGTTGGGGCTGTAATATATATACAGTTAATACAAATAATAGGTTCAAGACAGAGTTAATTTTATCTTGAGATGTTTGGTGCCCTTCTGGACTTTCCATCCCAGTGATGCTGGAGTCCAGTGATCTTCCTCAGGGGAGAGTGGATCAGCTGGTCTGGCATGAGTCTAGTGCACCCAGTGACCCATTCACTTTAATGTCAATTGGCATGGTTAGCAGGATGATGATAGGTCATTTCCACCTGGGCTCCAGCACTTCCCAGTAGACCCAGTCTCCTGGCAGAAATTTATGTGGTTCTGGAACCAGGCCTGCTTCATAGAGGGCACATAGTTTAAGCTAAACATACTTATGAGCCTACTGGGTTGCTCTGACTCTAGTTATTAAGTCATCATCTTCCAATTCTGCAACAACTGCTGACTGCAGGTTGGGTACAATGGGGGCAGGGATACAATACATAATCTTAAATTGGGTTAATTCCATCTGGTAAGGAGAGTTCCTCACCCAATATAGGACAAAGGGAAAAATCATCACCCTGTCTCTGTCAGTCTCCAAGGTCAATTTAATTAAAGTCTCTTTTTATGTTCTGGTCATCCTTTCTACCTGTCCTGAACTTTGAGGTCAATATGCAAAATGTAACTTCCAATCTGCCCGAATAGATCTTGCTACATCCTGGTTTACCATAGACACAAATGCTGGTCATTATCTGACTCTATCATATGAGAGAATCCACAACTGGGTAAAATATCCTCTAGAAACTTCTTAGCCACTACCTTTGCAGTCTCAGACTTCATTGGGAATGCCTCTGTCCATCTGGAGAAGGTGTCCATGAATACCAGAAAGTACTTGTAACCATACTTCCCTGGTTTTATTTCTGTAAAATCAACTTCCCAGTAGGCTCCTGGTCTTTTACCTTGAATTCAAGAGCCTGGATGTCTGGGAATGTTATGATTGCTAGTTAGTTGGCAAGCTCTTCAGGTTGGCAATAGATCCTCAAGATTCTGCCTATCCTTGAAAGCCATCCAAGGCTAATCAATAAGATCTGAAGATAAGTCATGTAGGCATTACTAGGCCACAAATAAGGTGGCTGTTTGAGTACTCCTTCAATTGCATGGGGGGTAGTTACAACTAAATACTGTCCCCAAATTAATTTATCTGCATCCTTAACCAGTAATGCCATAGGCACAATGATACCCAGGCAAGGTGGTCACCCTGCTGCCACTAGGTCTAATTTCTTTGATAAATAGGCTACTGGTCATTTCCATGGATCTAGAGTTTGGGTTAAGACTCCTTTGGCTATTCTTTTATGTTCATCAACATACAGATACAATTAGTAATGAACCTGATAGCCTCAAAGCAGGGGCTGACTATAGGGCTTGTTTCACTTTCTCAAAGGTCCTTTGGTGATCCTGAGTTCAAAGTTCTTGGCTTCCTTGGTGTCTTCATACAAAGGTTTAGCTATTTTAGCAAAGCCCAGAATTCATAATCTACAAAAGCCCGTGGACTACAAGAATTCTCTCTCCTGTCATGGACTATTGGGGGTGGGAGGTAAAGATGTTGATAACAGTCCCTTTTCTTGCTGTGAAAAGCTATCACTGGCCTTCCTTCTGAGATAGGTGACTTCAGTCTTACAGAGCTGTGCTTTTTTTTTTTTTAAGCAGATGCCCAATATCCCATGTTCCCCAGGGCCTGTAGGAGATTTGAGTCCCTGTCGGGTAACTCTCTTTAGTTTCTGCTGCAACCAAGAGATCAGCTACATACTAAAGAAGTGTTATGTCTGGGTTGGTAGCCCAGTACTCACTCAAGTCCTCATGCAAAGCTTCATCAAAAATGGTGGATGAATTCTTGTAGCCTTGGGGCAGGCAGGTCTAGATGAACTGTTTATTAATGCTTTTTCAGGATCACACCATTCAAAGGCAAAAATTCCTGACTTTGAGGGCAAAGGGCAGGCTTAAAAAGGCATGCTTTAGGTCAAGAAGAATACCATTTCCAATTTGGTGACAATAAGCTCAAAAGTATAAGGATTATACACCATGGGGTGTATGTACATCACCCCATGGTTAATTTCCCATAGGTCCTAGACTGGGCGATAGTCGTTGGCATTTGGTGTCTTCACAGGCACAATGGAGTATTCCAGGCTGAATGTTGTGGCTTCAGGACGCCCAGGGACAACAGTTTTTAGATACAGAGTGATCACTTTCCGAGTCTCTTGAGATTTTGATTAATGGTGGGCCTGTGCTGGATCTGCCCCTGGTTTAAGCTCTATAAACACAGAGGGTCAATGTTTTGCTAAGCCCTGCCTCCAGTTTCTGCACATGCTTGGCGAAACTTTTTCAACTAAACTTCTATTCCTGTAGTCCACACCACCAGAGCTGGAGTTGGTGGTGCTTGACCTAACTCCAGAGGCTGCTGTCAAGGTTGCCTCCTCAACCAGTGGAAGAACATAAAATGGAGGAAAAACAATGTCCTCAGGGGTAATTGTTTTGTAAAATAGGGTAAAGAGGGGTGGTAGATTTGGGAGCTTCCTGTTTCTGTTCTCCTGTCATCAAAGCAAACACTGCTAATGTTGATGAGGAAACATTAGCAAGGGGAAAAAGAAAAGACAACCCAAGGTGGCAGGTTGGTAACCAAATCCTTCCAAACTACTTACTATTTACAGGACTTGATCAGGGTGCCTCAGAGCATTTTGAAACACCTTTTCTTCTACCACTAACATGCTGGAGAGATGGAAGGTCCCCTCCCGTGGCTAGGAATGTTGGCCACTCTGAGCTGCAGTAAGTGATCATTTTCCCTTTCTTCACATCTACGGAGACGTTTCATGCTCTGTCCCTGACTCCTTTAAAATGAGCTAAAATGATATTTGGGAGGGTGAGAATCAGTCTGTGCCAGTGTCTGTCAAAGTCCTATAAGATAGAAAACAAATATCATGAGGAACACAACAGACAAATAAATACACACAAAGTAGCCAAGGCATGACTGAAAACAAGTGAGTCTTTGGACTCACAGACTGCTACTCACTCCAAGGACAGAAGATCACAGCCTTTGCCTTCCTCCAAGGGCAGGAGACAGCAGTTTTCCCAAGGTTTCCCAAAGACCACAACTTAAAGTGGAGTTCAGAGGACAAGATGGAATCTATTATGTTGCTTTTGTCTCTTCAGTGACGCAGAAGAGGGAGAGATACTTTCCCCTTCCATTGTCTCTTGCTACCTGTTGAGGGCAGGAGAGCTGGCCGTGGGGGTGATTAGAGTAAGAGAACTAGCCCTGTCCCTCACAGGCTGAAACACTCTGGAGAGTGGGCCCTGTACCTCCTGGGCAGGAGGGGAGAGTTGGCCTTGGTTGTTGGGGTGCTGTCAATCTGGTCCCAAGGACACGATAGCAGGAAAGTCAGCAGGCTGACCAGCTTAGATACCTCTCAGGCCCAGATCCAGGGCTTTGAATTGGCCCACCCCATTGATGAACTGCTGGAGCACATGAAGGGGCCAGTCATACATACAGATCCAAAACTATAGGATTGTGCCACTCCAGAGGTATTAAGTCGAACAATCCTCTGAGGGGGAAGGGATGAGGATGATTCTAGGAAAGACAGAAAAGAAGACTCAGAGACAAACACTATAAATCAAGAGGGCTGCCCAGTCAATACTGTGGCAACCTTGAGTTTAATTCTCTTATTTATATACTTTACAGTATCTTGGGAAACAAGGCCATAAGCTAGTAGAAACATTTGCTAAAATGCACACAAGACAGGCCTTCACATCCCAAAAGCCTCTGTTCTTTCTGCCAAGGTCACAGAATCTTCAGCCTCTCGCCTTGAGCCCCAGGTGCACATCCTCTTATCATTCCATGCCTCAGCAGGCTGGAAAATAAGCCAATGGGCCCAACCTTCCTTGACTCTGCCTGGTAGGCTGACTTTTTCTTTCCTTTTTTATTTTCTACTTCAGAGAAGCAGCAAAACGGTTCCCAACATCCGTCCTCTGTTTTTTTTTCTTTTTTCTTTTCTTTTTATACAAGGCAAAGCTGTTTCACCTATTGGCAAAGAAAGACTGTGCCTATCTTAGGCATGCCCTCAAGAAGGGTGGATCTTACCTGTCATCAAAGCAATGAACTCTAGCATTCATTCCCTGTCTTAGGTTGATCCACTTCTGAGAGAATCTTGCCCATCTTTGACTGCCAGTATCTGCAATGGGAGATGTAACCTACTAGGTTACAATTTTAAGTTGTATATAATAGAGAACTACATGGATGTTCAAATTGGAATGGAGGGCACACTTTACCACAAGTGGTAACAGGCATAATCCTATAATCATTGGAGTAACCAAGGCAAGTATTGAAAAGGCCAAATGAATACAGGAAAACCAGGAAGGCATGCTCTTTCTTAATTGTACTAACCATTTAGAGGCAGCTTTTACAGCATTCAGTTGCAGGAGCTTAGCATCTTTTAGACAAGTCATTAGGTCTACACAAAGCTTTCTGAACTTTATCCAGCATTTGCAAGCCTCTATCTGCATACCAAGGTTCTGAAACAATAAATAAATGCATAACAAATAAAGTTAATGAAATACCATTACAGAAATTCCTTATACAATGTCAGATATACAATTAGTCAGATTATAATCATAGCAAGTTACAATGAATCTAAACTCATACAATTACTAACAATACAATTGTTACAGGTTACAAATCTCCAGATTTAAAAACATTCATTTGCTCAGTCATCAACACATGAGGCAAGGATATACAAGCTGTTACAAAATCTTGACAAGAGACATGGAATTGTTTTCAGAGTGTACTCAGTGTGTGTGTGTGTGGGTGTCAGGTGTCTTTTTGACCTAGCATTTCAGCCTGTAGAGTGAGACAATGGATGCTGTACTGGCTGGTTTTGTGTGTCAAGTTGGCACAGGCTGGAGTTAGCACAGAAAAAGGAGATTCAGTTGGGGAAATGCTTCCTTGAGATCCAGTATAAGGAATTTTCTCAATTAGTAATAAAGGGGGAGGGCTCCCCGTGGCTGGTACCATCCCTGGGATGGTAGTCTTGGGTTTTATAAAAAAGCAAGCTGAGCAAGCCAGGGAAAGCAAGCCAATAAGAAACATCCCTCTATGGCCTCTGCATCAGCTCCTGCTTCCTGACCTACTTGAGTTCCAGTTCCTGATTTCCTTTAGTGATAAACAGCAATGTGGAAATGTGAGCTGAATAAACCCTTTCCTCTCCAACTTGCTTCTTGGTCTGTGGAGGAATAGAAACCCTGACTAAGACAGATGCTGATCTCTCTTCTGTAATTGCTTCCTGCAGACACTAAGATGCTACAAAGGGTCCCAGGAAGGCTCAAATGCTAGTCAAACGCTGGTCAATGGGGCATTTATCAAAAGCTTCTGATAAGCTAATGCAGATGAAAGACAAGGAACAATGTCATCCACTTCCAGCAAATCCAGAATTCAGCAGCTCCACAGGTGATCCTCGTATGAAGTCACCCAGGTGAAAATCTGCTGAGACAAATATAGACTAGGAAAACAAATTAGAATTGTCTACCAATTGTGGAAGGTAAGAAATCTCAAAACCAAGGGAAAATCCCATTTTCAAAACCAGGCAGGTATACTTATCTGGAGTCCATATGATCTGTGACAGTTGGGTCCAAGTCCTAGGATTCTTGATTCCCTGAAGCTTATGCCAACATTATTTTATAAAAGAATATACATTAGTATTTACCATTGTATTGAAATCCATATTTTAAAAATGGAGTTAATAAGCGTCTGTTATAAAAGCTATAGGTTGATCTTGCTGCCAGATTACTGGTAGAGAACCAACAGACGGGCCGAGTTACACAGACTTAATCTGAGACTAACATCGCTTGGGTGGAAACCTGCCAGGTTTTTGCTTGTAGGCAGGGCCTGGGAGGCTTGGCGGGCCATCTCTATGACCTAAAAGTCATCAAAAGAGACACAGAAGGGCACTTCTTGCTGGCCAAAGGAAAAATCCACCAAGAAGAGGTCTCAATTCTGAACATCTATGCTCCAAATGCAAGGGCACTCTCATTCATAAAAGAAACTTTACTAAAGCTCAAAGCACACATTGCACCTAACACAATAATTCTGGGTGACTTCAACACTCCACTCTCCTCAATGGACCAATCAGGAAAACAGAAACTAAACAGGGACACAGTGAAACTAATTGAAGCTTTGGACGAATTGTATTTAGCAGATATAATAGAACATTTCATCCTAAAGCAAAATAATTTAACTTTTTCTCAGCACCGCATGGTACCTTCTCCAAAATCGATGTATTTGTTGACAGATGTCAACAAATACAAGAAGATTGAACTAATCCCATGCCTCCTATCAGATCATTATGGGGTAAAAGTGGTCTTCAATAACAACAAAAACAACAGAAAGCCCACATACACATGGAAACTGAACAATACTCAATGACAACTTGGTCAAGGAAAAAATAAAGAAAGAAATCAAAGACGTTTTAGAATTCAATGAAAATGAATGCACAACCTACCCAAATCTATGGGACACAATGAAAGCAGTGCTAAGAGGAAAACTCATAGCCCTGGGTTTTGATGGGGATTGCATTGAATCTGTACATTGCTTTTGGCATGATTGCCATTTTAACTACATTAATCCTGCCAACCCACGAGCATGGAAGATTTTTCCATTTTCTGAGGTCTTCTTCCATTTCCCTCTTCAGAGACTTGAAGTTTTTGTCATACAAATCATTGACTTGTTTGGTTAGAGTCACACCAAGATCCTTTATATTGTTTGTGGCTATTGTGAAGGGTGTCATTTCCCTAATTTCTTTCTCAGCCTGCTTATCCTTTGAGTATAGGAAGGCTACTGATTGGCTTGAGTTGATTTTATAACCAGCCACTTTGCCAAAGTTGTTTATCAGCTGTAGTTCTCTGGTGGAGGTTTTTGGGTCACTTAAGTATACTATCATATCATCTGCAAATAGTGATAGTTTGACTTCTTCCTTTCCAATTTGTATCCCTTTGACTTCCTTATGTTGTCGAATTGCTCTAGCTACTTCCTCAAGTACTATATTGAAAAGATATGGTGAGAGGGGGCAGCCTTGTCTAGTCCCTGATTTTAGTGGGATTGCTTCAAGTTTCTCTCCATTTACTTTGATGTTGGCTACTGGTCAGCTGTAAATTGCTTTTACTATGTTAGGGTATGGACCTTGAATTCCTGTTCTTTCCAAGACTTTTAGCATGAAAGGATCCTGAATTTTGTCAAATGCTTTTTCAGCATTCAATGAGATGACCATGTGGGTTTTTTTTTCTTTGAGTTCATTTATGTAGTGGATTACATTGAAGGATTTCCATATATTGAACCATCCCTGCATCCCTGGGATGAAGCCAACTTGATCATAGTGCATGATCATTTTGAATTGTTCATAGATTCAATTGACAAGAATTTTATTGAGTATTTTTGCATCGATTTTCATAAGGGAAATTGGTCTGAAGTTCTCTTTCTTAGTTGGATCTTTGTGTGATTTTTGTATCAGTGTAATTGTGGCTTTGTAGAATTAGTTGGGTAGTGTTCCTTCTGTTTCTATTTTGTGGAATAGTTTGAAGAGTATTGGTATTAGGTCTTCTTTGAAGGTCTGATAGAATTCTGCACTAAAACCATTTGGTCCTGTGCTTTTTTTGGTTGGAAGACTTTCTATGACTCCTTCTATTTCTTTGGGGGTTATGGGACTGTTTAGACGATCTATTTGATCCTGATTTAATTTTGGTAATAGATATCTGTCTAGGAAATTGTCCATTTCCTCCAGATTCTCCACTTATGTTGAGTATAGGCTTTTGTAGTAGGATCTGATGATTTTTTGAATTTCCTCAGTTTCTGTTGTTATATCTCCCTTTTCATTTCTAATTTTGTTAATTTGGATACTGTCTCTGTGCCTTTGGTAAGTCTGGCTAAGGGTTTATCTATCTTATTGATTTTCTCAAAGTATCAGCTCTTGGTTTTGTTGATTCGTTGTATGATTCTCTTTTTTTTTTCAACTTGATTGATCTCAGTCCTGAGTTTGATGATTTCCTGTCTTCTATTCCTCCTGTGTGAATTAGCTTCTATTGTTCCAGGGCTTTAAGGTGTGTGATTAAGCTGCTAGTATATACTCTCTCCAGTTTCCTTTTAGGAGCACTCAGGGCTATGAGTTTTCCTCTTAGCACTGCTTTCACTGTGTCCCATAGATTTGGGTATGTTGTGCCTTCATTTTCATTATATTCTAAAAATTCTTTGATTTCTTTCTGTACTTCTGCCTTGAGTAAGCTATCATCGAGTAGAGTATTGTTCAGCCTCCATGTGTATGTGGGCTTTCTGTTGTTTTTGTTGCTATCGAAGACCACTTTTACTCCATAGTGATCTGATAGGAGGCATGTGATTAGTTCGATCTTCTTATATTTGTTGTACCTTCATTTTCATTGAATTCTAAAAATTCTTTGATTTCTTTCATTATTTTTTCCTTGACCAAGGTATCATTGAGTAGAGTTTGGTTCAGTTTCTATGTGTATGTGGGCTTTCTGTTGTTTTTGTTGCTATTGAAGACCACTTTTACTCCATAGTGATCTGATAGGATGCATGGTATTAGTTAGATCTTGTATTTGTTGAGATCTGTTTTGTGACTTATTATATGGTCAATTTTGGAGAAGGTACCATGAGATACTGAGAAAAAGGTATATTCTTTTGCTTTAGGATGAAATGTGTTACATATATATATATATATGTATGTATATACATGTATGTATATATATATATACACATATGTATGTGTATATATATGTGTGTATATATATATATATACACACACACACACACACATATATATGCTAAATCCAATTCGTCCAAAGCTTCAATTAGTTTCACTGTTTCCCTGTTTAGTTTCTGTTTTCCTGATTGGTCCATTGAGGAGAGTGGAGTGTTGAAGTCACCCACAATTATTGTATCAGGTGCAATGTGTGCTTTGAGCTTTAGTAAAGTTTCTTTTATGAATGAGAGTGCCCTTTTATTTGGAGGATAGATGTTCAGAATTGAGAGTTGTTCTTGGTGGATTTTTCCTTTGACCAGCAAGAAGTGACCTGTGTTTCTTTTGATGACTTTAGGTTGAAAGTCAATTTTATCTGATATTAGAATGGCTACTATGGCTTGTTTCCTGTGACCATTTGCTTGTAAAATTGTCTTCCAGACTTTTACTCTAAGGTAATGTTTGTCTTTGACACTGAGATGTGTTTCCTATATGCAGCAAAATGTAGGGTTCTGTTTCCATATCCAGTCTCTTAGTCTATGTCTTTTTATTGGGGAGTTGAGTCCATTGATGTTAAGAGAAATTAAGGAATAGTGATTATTGCTTCTTGTCATTTTTGATGTTGTTTTTTTATATTTGATAGGTTTTCTTCTTTTGGGTTTGATGACCGAAGGTTACCAATCGTGCTTTTTCCAGGGTGTACTTTCCTTCCTTGTATTGGTGATTTCCCCCTATTATCCTTTGTAGGGCTGGGTTTGTGGAAAGATATTGTGTAAATTTGGTTTTGTCTTGGAATATCTTGGTTTCTCTCTCTATGGTGATTGAGAGTTTTGCTGGGTATAGTAGTTTTGGCTGGCATTTGTGTTCTCTTAGAGTCTGCATGAGGTCTGCCCAGGATCTTCTAGCTTTCATGGTCTTGGGTGAGAAGTCTGGGGTAAATCTGATAGGTCTTCCTTTAAATGTTATTTAGCGTTTTTGTCTTCTGCCTTTAATATTCTTTATTTAGTACATTTGGGGTTTTGATTATTATGTGACGGGAGGTATTTCTTTTCTGGTCCAGTCTGTTTGGAGTTCTGTAGGCTTCTTGTATTTTCATGGGCATCTCTCTCTTTAGGTTAGGGAAGTTTTATTCCATAATTTTGTTGAAGATATTTGCTGGCCCTTTAAGTAGTAAATCTTCACTCTCTTCTATCCCTATAATCCTTAGGTTTGGTCTTCTCATTATGTCCTGGATTTCATGGATGTTTTGGGTTACAAGCTTTTAGCATTTTGCATTTTCTTTAACTGTTGAGTCCTTGGCTCCTATGGTATCTTCAGCATCTGAGATTCTTTCTTCTATCTCTTGTATTCTGCTGTTGATATTTGCATCTATGGTCAGTGATTTCTTCCCAAGGCTTTCTATCTCCAAAGTTGTCTCCCTTTGTGATTTCTTAGTTGGTTCTACTTCTGTTTTTTGATCCTTTATGGTGTTGCTCAGTTCCTTCACTTGCTTGTTTGTGTTTTCATGTAACTCTTTTTTGTGTTTGCTCTTTCATTATTTCTGGCCCTTTAAGTTGTTGACCCAAGTTCTCCTGTATTTTTTAAGTGATTTTTGCATTTCCTCCCTATTGGTTTCTATCTTTTGACCCATATTCTCCTGAACTTCTTTAAATGATTTTTGTGTTTCCCTTGAAAGGGCTTCTACCTTTTGATCCATTTTCTCCTGTATTTCTTTAAGAGATTTATTTATGTCCTTCTTGTGTTCCTCTAACAGCATCAGGAACAGTGATTTTAAATCCAAGTCTTATTTTTCTGTGTTGGGGTATCTAGGACTTCCTGTTGTCAGAGAATTGGGTTTGGATGCTGCCATATTTCCTTGATTTCTGTTAGTAACATTCCTCTGTTTGCCTTTTGCCATCTGGTTATCTCTTGCGTTAGTTGGTCTTGTCAGTGGCTGGTGTTTGAACCTCCTGTGAGCCTGTAAGGCTAATTCCACACCTCTGGATGTCTGCGTTCCCCCTGGCTCAGATTGCTACCCTCCTTTTGGGTGCCCTCGGGGCCCTCATGTGTTCTGCCCCAAGCAATGCTATACTTGGGATATCTCTGTGAACCTGGTGCTGCCTGTCTGTTCCTTCAGGGAGCACAGATGGCGGATGTTGCGGGGACCTTATCCAAGTGCTTCTCACTCTGTATAGCAGATGACACACACACCCCCGACTGGGTTGGTACACGACTGGGTTGGCATACAGATGGCCCGCTGAGCTGCTCAGGCCCTGGGTGCAGGCAAAAGCCTGTCAGGTTAGGACTCGAGCGATGTTAGCCTCAGAATATGTCTGCGTACCTGGTGTTGTCTGTTCTCTATGGTGTCCCGGAGGCAAGATCAAACCTGTTCCATTTTTATTCACAGCAAACATAACATTATACAAGGCAGCTGCCAATTTCCAAACAAGTCTCTGAAAATGTCCAGCACCAGCCCTCTAAATGCCCATTGATTTTTCCTTTTGTCCACTATTGGACTGATTTTCAGACCAGTCCATGGTTGAGTCAAAATAACTGGTTACATTAAGGAGGGGGGCCATTATAACAACTTCTCTATCTGATTCTTTGAAGGCAGGTTCCACAGTCTGTATGTTTCATGTCTCACAAGGACTAAAAGCCTGAGCAAGGCAGTCTGTCCAGTCTGAGTGTCTTAGTTAGAGTTTTACTGCTGTGAACAGACACCATGACCAATGCAAGTTTTATAAAAGACAACATTCAATTGGGGCTGGCTTACAAGCTCAGAGGTTCAGTCCATTGTCATTAAGGCAGAAACATGGCAGCATCCAGGCAGATATGGTGCAGGAGGAGCTGAGAATCTATCTCTTCATCTGAAGGCGGCTAGTGGAAGACTGACCTCTAGGCAACTAGGGTGAAGTTCTTAAGCCCACACCCACAGTGACACACCTACTCCAACAAGGCCACACCTCCTAATAGTGCCACTCCCTGGGAAAAGCATATACAAAACCATCACATTCCACTCCCTGGCCCCCATAAGCTTGTTCAAACATGAGTCTATGGGGGCCATACTTAAACATACCATAATGCAAAAATATATTTAGTCCAACTTCAAAAGTCCCTGTAGTCTATAGCAGTTTCAACAGTGTTAAAAGTCCAAAGTTCAAGGTCTCTTTTGAGATTCATCCAATCACTTAACTGTAATCCCCCAAGCAAGACAGGAAACCAGCTGGGAAAAGACCAAACTCTGCATCTCCATGTCAGATGGCAAAGCTGTCTTCAGATATCCAACTCCTTTTTCATCTTTGTTGACTTCAACAAGGTTCTTTCTCCTAGGCTTGTTCCACTCCCTGTTAGCAGCTTTCCTTGGCAGGCATCCTGTGGCTCTGGCATCTTTAATATCTAGGGGTCCCCAAGTCAATTTCAGCTTCACAGCTTCTTGTTCCAGTGTCTGAGATCCACACATGATCTTCTGTACATCTCCAAAGAGCTGGTGTCACTTCTCCATCTCTGCCCTCTGTAGCACTCTAAGTTCAGATTGATCCACTCCCCTGCCACTGCTGTTCTTGGTGGTCATCCCATGGTACTGGCATCTCCAATATGCTAGGGTCTTCCACTGCAACTATACTTCACCAAAGCCTCTCATAGGCTCTCTTCATGGTACCAAGTCTCAACTCCTTTGAATGACCCTTCAGTCCTGGGCTGTCAATTACAACTGAGGGTACAATTTCAGCAATGACCTTCCATGGCCTCTCACAGTACCAAGCCTCAGTTGTTCTTCATGATGCCTTCATGCCTTCAAAACCAGTACCACCTGGATGATTCTTACCCGTTACCAAGTACAGCTGTAGCATGAGGAACACTTGATTATCTCTGGAACACAGCTTCTTTGTGCTCTCAGAAAACACTTCCCATATTTCATCTCAGTGATGCTGGTTTTTTCCTAATCACCACTAATTTCTTAGCTCCAGCTAACCAGCATCAACTATCCCAGTAGTCTCCTTCTTTTCAATATAAAGCCAGAGACACGTGGCTGAAGCTGCTGAGTTCTGCTGCTTGCAGGAGCTGGAACATTGGCCCCCTTGTTCTATTACGTTATCACTAGCTTCTTTTTTCCCAGCTCCTTCACTGCCTAAGTTGGCTGTCCTGAATTTTGCTCCTTAGACTGACTTTGAACTCAGAGATCTGCATGCCTGTCTCCTAAGCACTGGGATTAAAGGTGTGGTCCACCAAGCCTAGATTAAAGTTTTTCTTCACCTAGAATTTGCTCTGTTCTAGGCTGGCCTTGAACTCAGAGATCTGCTTTTCTTTGCCTCCTGGGATTAAAGGCTTGTACTACCATGCCTGGACCTAAAGTTAACTGGCTGAATCTTGCCCCCAAGGTCACCACTCCTTTAATTCAATTTAATATCCTTGAATTCAGCTCCATTTCACTTCCTGGAGTCCCTTTAATACTCAAATTATATATTTTGTACTTTTCCTTTCTCAGCTTGCTATGTTTGTTCAAAATTCTCTTTATCAGACTTAACCAGAGAACAAAGTCTTTGTTGGACTTCTTTGAGACTTTCTTTGCAGATGCAATTAATATAAATCTCTTTACCTTAGTCCTGGGCAGTCTCTTCAGACAATGGCAAAAAGCAGCTGTGTTCTTCACCAAAACATCACAAAAACAGTCTCTCAGCCACATATTAAAGTTCTTCTCCACTGAAATCTCTTGGGCCTCAGGCCTACACAGTTCAAATGTCCCTCAGCACCACTGTCTTCCATATTCCTACTAGTCTGGCCCACTAAGCCCCACTTAAAGAATTCCATGGCTTTCCAAATCCAAAGTCCGGAAATCCACATTCTTCCAAACAAAAGCATGGTAAGGCCTATCACAGCAATACCCCACTCCTGGTACCAACTTCTGTCTTAGTTTGGGTTTCACTGCTGTGAACAGACACCATGACCAATGCAAGTTTTATAAAAGACAACATTTAATTGGGGCTGGCTTACGGGCTCAGAGGTTCAGTCCATTGTCCTCAAGGCAGAAACATGGAAGCATCCAGGCAGATATGGTGCAGGAGGAGCTGAGAGTCTATTTCATCATCTGAAGGCAGCTAGTGGAAGACTGACCTCCAGGCAACTAGGGTAAAGGTCTTAAGCCCACACCCACAGTGACACACCTACTCCAACAAGGCCACACCTCCTAATAGTGCCACTCCCTGGGAAAAGCATATACAAACCATCACACTGAGGTACAGGCATTCCCATCTTAATGCTTTGCACTACAGTTCTAGAGATACTCTTCCTCCAAGTCTAAGGGTGCACAGAAACATATCCAGTATTGGTACTATTACTAGTAAAAGAAATGGGTAGGCCCTGATCCTCAGCAGTCTCAGTCACCAATTTGAAATAGTTTTTACTCTCAGACCAATGAGATCCTAACAGTTCAGTCTTATTAGAGGTACTTCTGGCCTTGACTATACAGAAGGATGTAGCAAAGTAGGTCAGGAACATATGCCCAGTACAGCCTCCTGACACCATCCTCAGATGACTCAGCAAGGTCACAGCCCGCATTATTCTATGTCCCAGCATCAGCACGGCTCACTAATTGCTCTGGCACCACCATGGTCCTTCAGCATTCTGTGGAAAAACGCAAGCATGCCCTTGTCCCCAGATGAATACTGGATTGGGACCATGTGCCAGTAAGTCCAAATCACCTGGGCATTGCATGCCTGTTTGAAGAATGACATAAATGCATAAATGACAATTAGGATGACAAAAAGCAGAGACCCTTGACATCTAAGATTTAAAAATTTAAAATAAAAGTACATGATTTAAACTATTTAAAGATTTAAACTATTTATTTAAACTATTATACAACGCTCCATTTTTTATTTTTTTGTAAATTTTTAGAGTTCCATGGCCTTATTCCTTGAGGACATGTGAAATTGTGTATTTTATAGAGATTATAACTTATATTTTATATATTTAAAACATATAGAATTCATATTTTAACATATAATTTTCATTTAAAGTATATAATTTTCATTTAAAGTATAGCAATAACATTTAATGTATATCATTTTTAATCACTGTATATAATGTATATACTAACATATAAAAATCATATAGAGTATATATAATTTATATTTTATGCATATAAGCTGCATTTAACCTGTATAATTTATATTTAACATATTGAACATATAATTTATTATTTTAATATGGATAATTTATATATACACATACATGTGTGAATATGTATGCAGTTATGAAACATGGGTGCTAACTGAGGACACATGAACTGAACATATATTTTATATACATGCTTCAATGTACATAATTTCTGACTTGTATGATATATGTTAGTATAATCTAAATTTGGAGCGATCTGTGTGACAACCAGGAATCCTAACTGCTTGCTTGTGTCAGAGCTGCCCATCTGCAGCTCTGTCCTGTCCTCTAAGGCTACCTGTGAAGGAGAGAGGCCCTAGAGAAGGGATGGGCAAGAACTTGCTAGCTAGCTGCTAGCAGGGCCACAGGTCAGCTCCACGAAGCTACTTCACCTATGCGTGCCCCAGTCCCTGCGATCACAACCCGTCACAGCCAGCAAGTGCCCCTCAGCAGCCAGCGCCTCGACACCTGGCTCCTCAACAGCTTACTTGCCTTTTCCTTCTTTATTCTCAAAGTGTCCGCAGACAGGGTTTGCCTCTCCAAAACCCACTTCTCTCTCCTCCAATCAAGGTTCATGGATAAAAGGTCCTAAAGGCACGTGAACTGGTCCATATACATTATAATAACTGGAAGTCTTTCCTCAGCCTTCCTAACTTTATTGTACCTTCCTCAGGACACCAAGGACAACCTTTCTCTACAGGATCAAAAAGCTATGTAATTGCTGTTACTTTATTTTAATGAAGCATATTATACAGAAAGCATATGGAAATTTATATTTTCATTTTTCTTTTTCTTTCTTTCTCTCTTTCTTGCTTTCTTGCTTTCTTTTCTTTCATTTTATTACCTGTTTTGAGCTCCCTTATCTATATTTTCATACATCATACTGCCAAGAGACAGTCACCACACCTGTACCTTTATCAAGCGCTTGGTTTTTTCTTCCGCAGAGTCCACCACTTTGTTCCCATACTCTCAGAGTATTACCTTCTCTGGCTACCTATACTGGTTCAGCCAGTACGAAGTTGAACAGTCCTCTGAGAGTGAACTTAGGATGATTACAGGAAAGATAGAAAAGAAGACTCAGAGACAAAAATTATAAATCAAGAGGGCTGTCCAGTCAATACTGTGGCAGCCTCCAGTTTAATTCTCTTAGGTATCTTGGGAACAAGGCCACAAGCTAACAGAAACACCTTGCTAAAATGCATATAAGACATTGTTCCCATTGCCAAATCCTCTGTTCTTTCCACCAAGGTCAACAGAATCTTCAGCCCCTCACCTTGAGCCCCAGGTTCACCTCCTTTTATCATTCCATGCCTCAGCACACTGGAAAAATCTGCCAATGGGCCCGACCTTTCTTGACTGTGTCCAGCAGCAGGCTGACTTTCTCCCTCTCCCTCTCCCTCCTCTCCCTCTCCCTCTCCCTCTCCCTCTCCCTCTCCCTCTCCCTCTCCCTCTCCCTCTCCCTCTCCCTCTCCCTCTCCCTCTCCCTCCCCCTCCCCCTCTCCCCCTCCCCCTCCATCTCCCTCCCCCTCCCCTCTCCCCCCTTCTCCCTCTCCCTCTCCCTCTCCCTCTCCCTCTCCCTCTCTCTCTCTCTCTCTCCCCTGCTTCAGAGAAGCAGCAAAATGGCTCCCAACACAGGATCTCTATGACACAAGTTGACAACAGGATATCCTAGAGCAGTCCCAGTGAGGTTTCAGTATTGATAGAGTAACAGAAGCCAGAGGCCTTTGTACCAGATGAAAGAGTCATTGCAATGTACATTTGCAAGCAAAGAAATACTATGGGATACTATAGCTTCTACAATGAAGTGTGTGTGTGTGTGTGTGTGTGTGTGTGTGTGTGTTTGTGTGTGTGTGTGTGAAATACAAAAAGAACCAATAAATAGTAAAAAAAAAATCTTTGACCAAAACCAAGTGGGGTGGTGGGGGGAGGTTATCATATTCCATCATTGAGGAAAGTCAATACAGGAACTCATGCAGCATCAGGTGGCTACTGTGGCGGAAAGCTGTTTAATGTATTGCTCAGTTTGCTTTCATATACATCCCAAGACCACCTTCCCAGGGGTGGAACCACCTACATAAATCATTAATGAAGGAGAACGACGTGTAGGCTTAGACTTTTTAAAACTACTTTTAATAAGGGTTCTCAAATGATTTGATGCCCCTTTTAGTCCACCATCCAAAGGGTAGAAAAGATGGTAACTAGGACAAGTGGATGTGGACCTGTTTAGAAGTAGTTCTTTGGGGTTATTCCAATCTGTATGTCAGGATACCAGAAGTCTAGTTCAGTAGTGTCAGGATACCAAACACCAATCAGCAGCGGTGGGATGATCCACCAGAAACAGCCAGGCCTCTGCTGAATCAGCATAAGTCAGTGGCAGTGACAAGGTTCAGCTGGGATGCCAGAAGACATCTCTGCTGTGCCTACCTCAATGAAATGAAGATCATTGAAGACGAAGACATGAGACCAATGAGGCATTGCAAAGCTAGCTATGCAAGAATTCTGTCACTGCCAGGCAGTGGTGGCGCATGCCTTTAATCCCAGCACTTGGGAGGCAGAGGTAGGTGGATTTTTGAGTTCGAGGCCAGCCTGGACTACACAGTGAGTCCAGGACAGCCAGGACTACACAGAGAAACCCTGTCTTGAAAAACCAAAAAAAAATAAAATAAAATAAAAGAATTCCATCACTGCCTGGTAAGTCCTATTTATACTTTCTTTAAACATCACCTGTCCTCAGCAAAACACCACACATGTGAGTTTGTATCAGCAAATACCTCATGAGTCTGTGTCACCCTACATACCCTCCATTTGAAGGCCCCACAGGACAATTTGATGGAAGCCATTCCTCCACTGAGGTTCTCCCTTCCCAAGTAACTCTGGTTGTGTCAAGTTGAGAAAAACTAACCACCGTAGAAGACATATGAGACTTAGGCTAAAGAACAGTAGTCATTCTCTAGGGAGGAGAGTCAGGCTTGGTTAATGTGTGACCTATACAATGTGGCAGCACTCAGTCTCCCTTTGTCTCTGGGGGCTTAGGATACTTTAAAGACCTGGGTTCTTCTACTTCCTATTCAAATAAATATATAAAAATACAAACATGGTATTTTGTAGTTAATATATTACCCTTTGCAAAGTCAGTTCAGGCCTTTGGTCTAAATTCTGGAGGTAATGTAGGTCATATCTAATAATAACGTTGTCTGTGATGGAGACAGTAATGTTGAACAGTTTTGGAGAGAGCTTTACTACATTAGGAAGATGAATGTAATGGTTAATCTTCATCTTCAACTTGACTGGATCTGAAATCAATTAAAGAGACAAGGGTCTGTGTAGATATGTAATTCCAGGAAAGAATGACTGTGAAACTCTCCTCTCAAGCAGGTGGCACCAGATGTAAGGAGATCTAACAACAAAGCATTGTTGCTTACCTTCTATTCTTCCTGATGAATGTGACTATCCATTGTTGAGGTTGCTGCTGCTGCTGTTTCCACCAGCTTTTCCTGGCATCAGAATCCAGCTTCCTCAGTATTTCAACTGGACTGAAGACCCCAGCTCTCTAGAAGTTTGTCAGGCCTTCAGCACCAGCTTAGGACTGTGGAAGCATCTAGCCTTATTGACTAAGCAGCTATGGGTTCTATGTCTCTCCCAAGTGCAAGTGACTATTGTCACACCACCATCCCATATTATATAAGGCAATTAGATAAATCCCACTTTGGGATATGTATTAATTCTATTGGTACTGGTTTTTTAAATATCTCTGACTAATACAGACTGTATTAATGGAAATCATTCCAGAGAAATAATGTTGTAAGAATGAATTTCTTCTATGGATTTGGTGGTATCATCAATGTAATTAATCCTAAAGTTACTAAAAATGTCTCAAGTATCATAGGGAAAGCTGCTGCACATGGTGTAAACCATTTAAAGAACGATGTAAGATAAACTCAGTTAAGGGCTGGTGTGATGGCTCAGGAGGTAAGAGAACTTGTACAATCTGGCAACATTTTCCAGCCCTAGGTTCCAAATAAAGCTAGAAATGAGCAACTGATTCCAAACGTTGTCCTCTGACTTCCACATGCATTCCTACACATAAACAAATACAATAAAACATATACACACAAACCCCACTACTTCCCCATCACCACTACCATAAACATTACCACTATTATCACTGCCACCACCATCACCACAACCACATCATCATCACCACCACCACTCCCACCATTACCCCTACCATAAACCTCACCAATATTACCACCAACACCACTATCACCATCACCATCACCAACCACCACCACAATATTTGATACATATTTCTGGTTGGCTGTGGTGAGCAGCCAACCTGGTGACTATTGGAATCAGTTTCTAACCTATTCTAACTTCCTTCATCTTATACAAAAAGATGGTTTTTTTTTTCAGGCCCTAGGAGACTCTATTTTTCAAACAATTTTTGACTCCATTTTGAGTATAAAGACTATGCTGCTGGCGAAACTGCACTATCCATGCAGCAACAGACTGATCCTTTACCTAAACATAGTAAAAGCAATATACAGCAAACTGGTAGCCAACATCAGACTAAATGGAGAGAAACTTGAAGCAATCCCACTAAAATCAGGGACTAGACAAGACTGCCCTCTCTCTCTTTATCTTTTTTATATAGTACTTGCTAGAGCAACTTGACAACATAAGGAAGTCAAAGGGATACAAATTGGAAAGGAAGAAGTCAAACTATCATTATTTGCAGATGATATGACAGTATACTTAAGTGACCCAATAACCTCCACCAGAGAACTCCTGCAGCTGATAAACAACTTCAGCAAAATGGCTGGTTATAAAATCAATTCAAGCAAATCAGTAGCCTTCCTATACTCAAAGGATAAGCAGGCTGAGAAAGAAATTAGGGAAATGACAGCCTTCACAATAGCCACAAACAATATAAAGTATCTTGGTGTGATTCTAACCAAACAAGTGAAAGATCTGTATGACAAGAACTTCAGGTCTCTGAAGAAGGAAATGGAAGAAGACCTCAGAAAATTGAAAAATCTTCCAGGCTCATGGATTGGCAGGATTACTATAGTTAAAATGGCCATCTTGCCAAAAGCAATATACAGATTCAATGCAATCCCCATCAAAATCCCATCTCAGTTATTCATAGAGTTAGAAATAACAATTCTCAAATTCATCTGGAATAACAAAAAACCCAGGATAGCTAAAACTATTCTCAACAGTAAAAGAACTTCTGGGGAAATCAGTATCCCAAACCTCAAGCAATACTACAGAGCAGTAGTGTTAAAAAAACTGCATGGTATTGGTACAGTGACAGGTAGGTGGGTCAATGGAATAGGATTGAAGTCCCAGAAATGAACCCACATACCTATGGTCACTTGATCTTCAACAAAGGAGCTGAAAAATCCAGTGGAAAAAGATAGCCTTTTCAACAAATTGTGCTGTTTCAATTATAGGTCAGCATGCAGAAGAATGTGAACTGATCCATTCTTATCTCCTTGTACTAAGCTCAACTCCAAGGAGATCAAGGAACTCCACATAAAACCAGCCACACTGAAACTAATAGAAAAGAAACTGGGGAAGACCCTTGAGGACATGGGCACAGGGGGAAATGTTCCTCAACAGAACACCAATAACTTATGCTCTGAGATCAAGAATTGACAAATGGGACCTCATAAAATTACAAAGTTTCTGTAAGGCAAAGGACACTGTCAGAAAGACAAAATAGCAACCAACTAATTGCAAAAGATCTTCACTAACTCCCAATCCGACAGAGAGGGAGAAGGGCAAGGTTGTGGCAAAAAGAGAAGGGGAAAGAGATACATCAGAGGGGCCTTTGTTTTATATATGGATAGTGATGCAGCCATAGGTAAAGGTGAGCCAAGTGGATCCTGGGAATATGGTGGCTGTTGCCTTGGCAACAGGTGTGCAGGTCGCATTGTCACCTATATGTGATGTCGCAGGTTTTGGAAGTCCTGATACCAACACCTTTCACCTCTAAAGGCCCTAAAAGGCCAAATTTAGCTTTTGCCACTGGGATTGCTGAGAAGGCTCTTCAGGATCTATATTAGTCACTGTTCTCTAGAGTCACAGAACTTATGGGTAGTCTCTATAGTACCCAGAGTAGTACCCATAACTGCTAGATCCTTATACTTTCATTCACAGCTCCTACTGATCATTGTTGGGGATTTGACTATAGACTGTAAGTCATCAACAAATTCCCTTACTATATAGAGACCCATAAGTTCTGTGACTCAAGAGAATCCTGACTAATACAGAAGTTGGTACCAGGAGTGGGGTGTTCCCTATGATCAGCTGACTGAAGAAGAGAAGACTAGGAACTGGTTTACTGATTACTCTGCACATTATGCAGGCACCACCCAGAAGTGGACAGCATTACAACCCCTTTCTGGGACAACCCTGAAAGATAAAGGTGAAAAAAATCTTCACAGTGGGCAGAACTTCAGGTAGTACATATGGTATTACAGTTTGTTTGGAAGAAGAAATGGCTAGATGTACAATTGTTCACTGACTCATGGGCTGTAGCCAATGTATGGTCAGGGACTTGGAAAGATCACAATTGGAAAATTGGTGAGAAAGACATGTGGGGAAGAAGTATATGGATATATCTCTCAAAAAATGGGCAAAGAATGTGAAGATATCTGTGTCCCATGTAAATGTTCACCAAAAGGTGACTTCAACTGGGAGGAGTTCAATAATCAAGTGGATAAGATGACCCATTCTCCACAAAATCTTTTTTTTTAAAGAAAAAGTGTGGAAGGCTGGAACATTGCCTTCCATCCATCAACTATGTGTATGTATGTATGTATATATGCATGTATGTATGTATATGTATGTAGGTATATGTATGCATATGTATAAGGTTTTTATAAATGGGGGTTGAAACATTGTTTCTTCTATCCATCAGTTGATAGAAGAAAACATTTGACTTTCAAATTTGTTCTTTGATTTTCACATGTACATGTTGGCAAGTGTGCCCCACCACAAAAAATAAACAAATAAACACACACACACACACACACACACACACACACACACACACAGATGATCCATTCTGTGGACAGTCAGCCTCTTTCCCCAACCATCCTTGTCATTGCCCAATGGGCACATGAATAAAGTGCCCATAGTAGCTGAGATGAAGGTTATGCTTGGGCTCAACAACATGGGCTTCCACTCACTAAGGCTTATCTGGCTATAGCTGCTGCTGAATGCCAGATTTGCAAACAGCAGAAACAAACACTGAGCCCCAGATATGGCACCATTCCTTGAGGTGACCAGCCAGCAACCTGGTGGCAGGTTGACTACATTGAACTACTTCTTTCATGAAAAGGACAATGTTTTGTTCTTACTGGAATACATACTTATTCTGGTTATGGATTTGCCTTTCCTGCACGTAATGCTTCTGCCAAAACCACCATCCATGGGCTCACAGAATGTCTTATCTATGGTTATGGTATTCCACACAGTATTGCTTCTGACCAAGGAACTCACTTCACAGCCAGAGAAGTGTGACAGTGGGCCCACGATCGCAGAATGCACTGGTCTTACCATGTTCCCCATCATCCTGAAGCAGCTGATCTGATAGAAAGATGGAATGGCCTTTGCAAGACACAGTTACAGTGCCAATTAGGTGGCAAGAGTATGGAGGGCTGAGGCAGAGTTATTCAGAAGGCAGTATATGCTTTGAATCAGCATTCCATATATGGTACAGTTTCTCCCATAACCAGGATCCATGGGTCCAGGAATCAAGGGGTGGAAAAAGGCATAGTTCCTCTCACTATTACTCCTAGCACCCTCTAAGAAAATTTTTGCTTCCTGTCCCCACAACTCTAGGTTCTGCTGCCCTATAAGTTTTGTTTCCAGAGGGGAGAGTGCTCCTATTAGGAGCCACAACAAACATTCCATTGAACTGAAAGTTCAGACTTCTCCCTGGTCATTTTGGGCTTCTAATTCCCTTAAACCAAGAAGCTAAGAAAGGAATAACAGTGATAAGAGGGGTGATATATCCAGATTACTATGGGGAAATTGTCTTGCCTCTCCACAAAGGAGGTAAGTAGGATTATGTCTGGAGATCCCTTAGGGAGTCTGTCTCTTCGTACTACCACATCCTGTGATTAAAGTCAATGGGAAACTACAATAGCCTCATCCAAAGGATGACAAAAGACACAGACCCTTCAGGAAGGAAGGTATGGGTCAGTCCTGCAGGAAAAGAGCCAAGACCTGCTGAGATGCTTACCAAGGATGAAGGAAATCCAGAAAGGGTAGTAGAGGAAGGTAGTTATAAATATCAGCTAAGGCCATGTAATCAGTTGCAGAAATGAGTAGTATAAAATATTATGAATGCTTCTGTCTTATTTTGTTAAGAATACATTTGTCTTCAAATTTCTGTAACATCAATTGGTATTTAAGTTAATACACTAAAAGAATGCTCCCAAGGGACATTTCCCCATTGTAAATTTACAAATGCATTTGTGATAGATTGTACAAGGTATAGCAATACCATGTTAGGAGTATTCAAACCTTGTTATTGTTTCATGTAGACAGGAGATATTATTGTTGCTTCTCCTCACTTTCTCAGGTTGCTTTTCCAACTTCCCAGTGGTGACAACCTGTGTAGTGGGCTGGGCCCTTCCACATCAATCATCAACCAAGTACACGGGCTGACTTCAAGCCCATTTGGTGGGGACATTTTCTACACAGAGGTTCTCTCTTCTCAGATGATTCTAACTGTTTTCTTGGTTGATGACTGATGTGGAAGAGCCCAGCCCACTGCACAGGTTGTCACCATTGGGAAATTGAAAAGCAAACTGAGAAAGTGGGGAGAAGCAAGACAGTAAGCAGTGTTTCATCGTGGTTTCTGCTTTAGTTCCTGCCTCCTTACTCCTGCCTTGGCTTCCCTCAATTGACTGAGACTCAACATGTGTAAGCCAAATAGCATCATGGTCTTTATGACAGAAATAGAAACCTTACTAGAACAGGAGATCGTTACAAGACTGGGGTCTTGCCCTGAAGTACCATTCCCTCTACTCCAGTGCAAACCCAGCTTCTCAATTTCCTTTTCCCTTTCAGCAAAAAGGAGGCTGGAACACCAGTCCTGCAGTGCTCTTTTTCTCTTCATAATCTACATTTGTTTTTGCTTTTTGTTTTTTGTTTATTGTTGGGTTTTTTGCCTCACTTGCTCTTTTCGAATTCTAGATCTGCATAACTGTGTTTGCTAATAACCCTGCAGCAGAGTCAGTATTAGGTTGTCTTAAAATATCTTCCACCAAGGAAATTAATCCATTATTTTTTAATTCAGCTCAGGTAAGTTCATAGGACATGGGCAAAAAGCAACTCCCACCTCCTTTTGAGATATCACAGGAACACTCTCTAGCTCAGTTGCTAATATTGTTCTCCTCTGAAAACTTGAGATGGGCCTCTGTAGTCCATATGGCTTTCACCACTACTGTCTTCCAAGCTTCTATTCAGATGACTCTGCTTACAGTGTTAAGTATCTTTTAGTCCAGAATTCCACATCCCTACACACACACACACACACACACACACACACACACCAAACAAATAACATAGTCAGGTGTGTCACAGAAATATATTCCTCCCTAGTACCAATTTCTGTATTTTCTATTCTTAAACACCACAGCCAACACAATTTATAGAAAGAGGATTTGTTTGGGCTTCTAGTTTAAGAGGGTAAGTGTCTATTGCCATCATGGTGGGGAATCATGGCACCAGGTAGGTATGGTTGGAGCAGCAAGCTTGAGAGCTCACAAGCACAAAGCAAAGATAACAAACTGGGAATGGCATGTGGTCTTGAAATCTTAACCTTTCCCTTTCTCTCTTTATCTCTGCATTGTGGTTGTTATCTTAACATGCATACTCTCAGCTACTGCTCCAGCATCAGGCCAGCCTTTCTGCTGACATGCTCCCATCATGTCATCAGGTCATGGACGCTAACCCTCTGGAATGGTGAGCACCCAAATTAGATGCTTTCTTTTAGGGCAGCCTTAATCATAGTGTTTTGTTAGAAAAGTACCTAAGATAGAAGTTGGTACTAGGGAGAGGGCTGTTACTGTGAAAGAACTGACCATGCTGGGTTTTTGGAGGAATATTGAAGACTTTGGGATATTCTGTAAGTGGAGATTAATGAGCTTTTCTAGTAGAATCCAGGAAGACAGTAATGTTGGGAGCAATGTGGTCTATGGAAGCTGAGTTCATTTCATGGGGAAATAATATTAGCAACTGGGCTAGATCAAAACCACTTTTATGAGATTTTTTGTTGTTGTTTTTTTTTGTTTCTTTTGGTTGTGGTGTTTTGTTTTGTTTTCCTTAAAGAATGTGGCTACTTTTAGCCCTTGTCCTAAGAATCTTCCTGAGGCTAAATAGAAGAAATTTGATAACTTTCAAAGTCAGAGATTTCAAGATAACTTTGTGCTCTTTCAAGTTGTGACTAGTGATCACTCCTATTCAGGTATATGAAAAAGAACAAGTAAGGAAAATGAAATGGAAAATGTATAGTTTGAGGATTAAAAAGACGACAATGAAGCTTAATATTGGTGCTATGGTGTATGGCAATAAAGGTAAGGAGAAATGGAATAAAGAGAGTGGTGGTGGTGCCTCAGGGTGAGTCATGCATACCCAGCTAATCATACAACTTGTGGAAAGAAAAAGACTAAGGCATTACCTGTTCCTAAAGAGCATCAATAAATCAAAGCTTGTGCTAGTGTAATTCCAGGAGGGACCAGGTTTCATTCCAAGCTGGTAGCAGAATGTGGAACATAAAACAGGTATTTTGGCTTTGAAGTCATGAAAGATAAAGGAGTAAAGAGAGAGCCACTTAGGCTGAATTGAGCTTTTCAAATCTCAAAGCCCACCCCTATTACAATCTTCCTCTAATAAGGCCATATGTGTAACACGGCCATGTCTCCTAATCTTTCTCAAGTACTATTACTTTCTGATAACCAAGCACTTAAATATATAAATCTATAGGGCATACTCTTATTTAAACCACAACATGGTCCATAGGCTATGCCACCTAAAATGGTGCTAGTTTTGAGTGGCCATCTGAATAGGAAATGAATCCTCAACAGGGTCAAACTGGTGTGTCTGTCCCTCTGCCACTGGGACCTTATGATCTAGTACTCGATGATACTTGAGGTGTCAAAGACAGATAGAAATTCTGTTTGCAGCCTTTGACAGGCCCCATAGATGACAACAGAGACTCTTGATATGTTGGAACAAGGTTCTGTACTTGATCCCTTTGTGAGCCATATTTTCTGACCATTGGGCATTAAGGGAAACATGAATACCAGACACTGGTTCACCAAGTCATTATTCACCCAAAGCTGCCCATCATACATTGGATGTTATAAATAAATACTCAAGATTAATGAAATTGTGGTTATTTGAGGAGCATCTATAATCATTAATTTACTAATTACTAATTTCTTTTTTCTTTTTCTTTTTTTTTTACTAATTTCTAATAACAACATATAAACGTTTGTCCTTATATGCATAGATAAGTGTAGTTCTCATCAAGGAAACTTCTCTGTGCAGCAGATGGAGACCACTTCAAAAAACTATAATCAATCAAAATACAGCATTGTGGAGATCAGTTCCAATGGCTAAATCTTTGTTGTGAGATAATTAATATCTTGTTTTATTAAAATTTATTTTGGTGTAGGTACCCTCTTTGTATTGTAGTTTGGACATCTACAAAACATGCATGTACCTAAGGTTCAGGGAACATTGTAAAAGAGGGTGTGGGAAGATTTTAAGAACCAGAGGACCAGGAAGTTTGCTATGAGATTGTGTCTCCACAAAATATCAGCAGTTACATGATGGCCCAAACATGAGATGCACAAGAATTATATCAATGGACAGGCCACACTGGATGAAGTAAAGCTCCTGGGGCTAAAACCAATACAGCTTTTTGCAGCCGAGGGAAGCTGAAGTGGGATCTTTCCCAGGGAAGAGTTCACCAATTAGTTGTTCATTGCCAAACAATTAGTCCTGAAAGCCTGCATACAAGTATGATTCTGAGTACTAAATGTTGTGATCTGAGAGTTGCTCCACAAACCACACAAGCACTGATCTCAGTCAGACAGAGATAATTTACTAAATGCACACTCCAGTACTGATCAGATTATGGATGTAGCTCAGAATAACATGAACTTGAACAACAAACATTTCTCAGGGCAGGTTTATAAAGGAAAAAAACACACAAAACCAGCACACAATGAGCTCATGCACAGGTACAGGAAGTGCTGTCCAGTGGTCAGCTCTGACTCAACCATTTCAGACATAACAGTTCATACTGACCTTTAATTTGGTGGGTCCTATATAAAGCTTTGGGGAGTTTCTTAAGATTAATAAACCACTATTTGGTTAGCTGACCTTGCTCCAGAAAGGACCTATCATCAAATAAGTCACAATTAAAATCCATCTGGTGAGAGGCAGCCTGCACACGTGAGTCTGGTTCTGCAGAGCAGAGGATCCAGTCCGGAGGCCTCTGTCAAGAGCCTTCTGGTTTCTGCCTCTGGATCGGGGACACCCTCAGCCACAGCGCACCATCTCCAAGCAGGGCAGGAAGCCAGCTATACACCCAGAAGTCAGCTAGGAAGAGGCAGCCTGCACACGCGAGTCCAGGCTTGCAGAGCAGAGGACCCAGTCCTCTTGCTCTGGCAAGAGCTTTCCAGTTTCCACCTCTGGACCAGGAAAACCCGCAGCCACAGCTCACCATCTCCAAGCAGTGGTGGAAGCTAGCTATATACCCAGCAGCCTGTGAGGAGGAGACAGCCAGCACAGTGTGCACCCAGAGCTGATGGGGGCCACAGAGATCCTCTGTTTTTTTGTTTGTTTGTTTGTTTGTTTGTTTTGTTTTGTTTTGTGTTTTGGTTTTTCGAGACAAGGTTTCTCTGTATAGTCCTGACTGTCCTGGAACTCACTCTGTAGACCAGGCTGGCCTTGAACTCAGAAATCTGCCTGCCTCTGACTTCCAAGTGCTGGGATTAAAGGCATGTGCCACCACCTCCCACCTAGATTCTTTGTTTTGAACCATCTCTTCTGACTTTGAGAAGGAGCACTCAACCATCTGGGCTTCCCAACTACAGAGAGATCTGACAACGCCAGGCTCACAGGAGGTTGGTTAAAACACCAGCCAGTGACAAGACCAACTAACTCCAGAGATAACCAGATGGCAAAAGGCAAACGTAGGAATGTTACTAACAGAAATCAAGGCAATATGGGAGCATCTGAACCCAATTCTCCAACCACAGCAAGTCCTGGATACCCCAACACACGAGAAAAACAAGATTTGGATTTAAAAGCACCGGTCATGATGCTGCTAGAGGAACACAAAAAGGAAAAAAATAAATCTCTTAAAGAAATACAAGGGAGCATGAATAGGTTAGACTCCGTTACAATGGAAACACAAAAATCACTTAAAGAAATTCAGGAGAATATGGGTCAATAGATAGAAGCCAATGAAGAGGAAAGGCAAAAATCACTTAAAGAAATGCAGGGGAAATTGAGTCAACAGGCAAAAGTCATGAAAGAAGAAACACAAAAATCTCTTAAAGAATTACAGGAAAACACAAACAAACAAGTGAAGGAACTGACCAAAACCATCCAGGATCTAAAAACAAAAGTAGAAACAACTAAGAAATCACAAAGGGAGACAACTTTGGAGATAGAAAAACTTGGGAAGAAATCAGGGGCCATAAATGCAAATATCAACAACAGAATACAAGAGATAGAAGAAAGAATCCCAGATGCCAAAGATACCATAGAAATCGTTGAATCAACAGTCAAAGAAAATGCAAAAAGCAAAAAGCTTGTAACCCAAAACATCCCGGAAATCCAGGACATAATGAGAAGGACAAATCTGAGGATTACAGGTATTGATAAAAGTGAAGAGTTACAACTTAAAGGGCCAGCAAATATCTTCAACAAAATTATGGAAATAAACTTCCCTAACCTAAAGAGAGAGATGCCCATGAATATACAAAAAGTCTACAGAACTCCAAACAGACTGGACCAGAACAGAAATACTTCCCATCACATAATAATCAACGCCAAATGTACTAAACAAATAAAGAATATTAAAGGCAGTAAGAGAAAAAGGCCAAGTAACATATAAAGGAAGACCTATCAGAATTACACCAGACTTCTCACCCTAGACCATGAAAGCTAGATGATCCTGAGCGTATCTCATATAGACTCTAAGAGAACACAAATGTCAGCCAAGACTACTATACACAGCAAAACTCTCAATCACCATAGATGGAGAAACCAAGATATTCCATAACAAAACCAAATTTATACAATATCTTTACACAAACTGAGGCCTACAAAGGATAATAGGAGGAAAACTCCAATACAAGGAGGGAAACTACATCCTGGAAAAAGCAAGATAGTAACCTTCTTTCATCAAACCCAAAAGATAACCACTCAAATATAAAAATAACATCAAAAATGACAGGAGGTAATAATCACTATTCCTTAATATCTTTTAACATCAATGGACTCAATTCCTCAATGAAAAGACATAGACTAAGAGACTGGATACTGAAACAGGTCCCTACATTTTGCTGCGTACAGGAAACACACCTCAGGGTCAAAGACAAATATTACCTTAGAGTAAAAGGCTTGAAGACAATTTTATAAGAGAATGGTCTCAGGAAACAAGCTGGAGTAGCCATTCTAATATCAGATAAAATTGACTTTCAACCTAAAGTCATCAAAACAGACACAGAAGGACACTCCTTGCTGGTCAAAGAAAAATCCACCAAGAAGAACTCTCCATTCTGAACAAACTATGCTCCAAATACAAGGGCAACCTCCTTAAAGAAACTTTATTAAAGCTCAAAGCACACATTGCACCTAACACAATAATTCTGGGTGACTTCAATACTCCACTCTGTTCAATGGACCTATCAGAAAACAGAAACTAAACAGGGACACAGTGAAACTAATTGAAGCTTTGGAATAATTGGATTTAACACACACACACACACACACACACACACACACACATATATATATATATATATATATATATATATATATATATATATTTAGAGAGAGAGAGAGAAAGAGAGAGAGAGAGAGAACATTTCATCCTAAAGCAAAAGAATATAACTTTTTCTCAGCACCTCATGGTATCTTCTCCAAAATCAACCATATAATTGGTCACAAGACAGACCTCAATAAATATAAGAAGATCAAACTAATCACATGCCTCCTATCAGATCACCATGGAGTAAGAGTGGTCTTCAATAGCAACAAAAACAACAGAAAGCCCACATACACATGGAGGCTGAACAATACTCTACTCAATTATACCTTGGCCAAAGAAGAAATAAAGAAAGAAATCAAAGACTTTTTAGAATTTAATGAAAATGAAGGTACAACATACCCAAATCTATGGGACACAGTGAAAGCAGTGCTAAGAGGAAAACTCATAGGCCTGAGTGCCCCCAAAAAGAAACTGGAGAGAGTATATACTAGCAGCTTAATCACACACCTTAAAGCCCTGGAACAAAAAGAAGCTAATTCACCCAGGAGGAGTAGAAGACAGGAAATCATCAAACTCAGGGCTGAGATCAATCAAGTTGAAAAAAAAGAGAACCATACAAAGAATCAACAAAACCAAGAACTGGTACTTTGAGAAAATCAACAAGATAGATAAACCCTTAGCCAGACTTACCAAAGGCACAGAGACAGTATCCAAATTAACAAAATTAGAAATGAAAAGGGAGATATAACAACAGAAACTGAGAAAATTCAAAAAGTCATCATTCACCATGATCAAGTAGTCTGATCTCAAGGGATGCAGAGATGGTTCAATATACAGAAATCCATCAATATGATCCACTACATAAACAAACACAATGCAAAAAACCACATGGTCATTTCACCAGATGCTGAAAAAGCATTTGACAAAATTCAGCATCCTTTCATGCTAAAAGTCTTGGAAAGAACAGGAATTCAAGGTCCATACCTAAACATAATAACAGCAATATACAGTAAACCAGTTGCCAACATCAAACTAAATGGAGAGAAACTTGAAGCAATCCCACTAAACTCAGGGATTAGACAAGGCTGTCCCCTCTCTACATATCTTTTCTATATAGTACTTGAAGTAATAGCTAGAGCAATTCAACAACATAAGGAAGTCAAAAGGATACAAATTGGAAAGAGAGAAGTCAAACTATCACTATTTGTAGATGATATGATAGTATACTTAAGTGACCCAAAAAACTCCACCTGAGAACTCCTACAGCTGATCAACAACTTCAGCAAAATGGCTGGTTATAAAATCAACTCAAGCAAATCAGTAGTCTTCCTATTCTCAAAGGATAAACAGACTGAAAAAGAAATTAGGGAAATGACAGCCTTCACAATAGCCACAAACAATATAAAGTATCTTGGTATGACTCTAACCAAATAAGTGAAAGATCTGTATGACAAGAACTTCAGGTCTCTGAAGAAGGAAATGGAAGAAGACCTCAGAAAATGGGAAAATCTTCCATGATCGTGGATTGGTGGGATTAATATAGTTAAAATGGCCATCGTGCCAAAAGCAATATATAGATTCAACACAATCCCCATCAAAATTCCAACTCAGTTATTCATAGAGTTAGAAAGAGCAATTCTCAAATTCATCTGGAATAACAAAAAACCCAGGATAGCTAAAACTATTCTCAACAGTAAAAGAACTTCTGGGGGAATGAGTATCCCGGACCTTAAGCAATGCTACAGAGCAATAGTGTTAAAAACTGCATGGTACTGGTACGGTGACAGGCAGGTAGATCAATGGAATAGGATTGAAGATCCAGAAATGAATGCACACATCTATGGCCACTTAATCTTCTACAAAGGAGCTGAAAAACATCCAGTAGAACAAAGATAGCCTTTTCAACAATGGTGCTGGTTCAATTGGAGGTCAGCATGAAGAAGAATGTGAATTGATCCATCTTTATCCCCTTGTACTAAGCTCAACTCCACGTGGATTAAGGACCTCCACTTAAAGCCAGACACTGAAACCAATAGAAATGTAACTGGGGAAGACCCTTGAGGACATCAGCAAGGGGGAAAGTTCCTCAACAGAACACCAATAGCTTATGCTCTAAGATCAAGAATTGACAAATGGGACCTCATAAAATTACAAAGTTTCTGTAAGGCAATAGACACCATCAAAAGGACAAATCGGCAACCAACAAATTGGGACAGACAGATCAGACAGAGGGCTAATATCCAATATATACAAAGAATCCAAGAAGTTAGACCCCAGAAAACCAAATAACCCTATCCAAAAAATGGGGTACAGAGCTAAAGAAAAATTTTCACCTGAAGAAATTCCGATGGCTGAGAAACACCTTAAGAAATGTTCAACATCACTAGTCATTAGGCAAATGCAAATCAAAACAACCCTGAGATTTCACCTCACACCAGTCAGAATGGCTAAGATTAAAAACTCAGGAGATAGCAGGTGTTGGTGAGGGTGTGGAGAAAGAGGAACACTCCTCCACTGCTGGTGGGATTACAAGCTGGTACAACCACTCTGGAAATCAGTCTGGCTGTTCCTCAGAAAACTGGGCATGACACTTCCGGAGGACCCTGCTGTACCCGTCCTGGGCACATACCCAGAGGATTTCCCAGCATGCAATAAGGATATATGCTTCACTATGTTCATAGCAGCCATATTTATAATAGCCAGAAGCTGGAAAGAACCCAGATGTCACTCAACGGAGGAATGGATACAAAAAATGTGGTATATATACACAATGGAGTACTATTCAGATATTAGAAACAACAAATTAATGAAATTCTTAGACAAATAAATGGAGCTGGAGAGCATCATACTAAGTGAGGTAACCCAGTCTCAAAAGAACACTCATGGTATTCACTCACTGATAAGTGGATATTAGCCTAGAATCTTGGAATACCAAAGACACAATCCATATATCAAATGATTTCCAAGAAAAAGGAAGGAGTGGCCCCTGGTTCTGGTAATTCTCAGAGCATCAGTGTAGAGGAATACTAGAACAGGGAAGTGGGAAGGGGTGGATGGGTGAACAGGGTGAGGGAAATGGGCTTATGGGACTTTCTGGGAGTGCCAAGCCAGAAAGGGAGAAATCATTTGCAATGTAAATAAAGAATATATCGAATAAAAAAATTAATAAACCTCATACAGAACATAATAGGGAATGTGGTCAGCATGACCCTGCTCTAAGTCTAGTTACTTTTCTATATCAATGACTGATAGGCATATTACAGCAATAATATGAAATAGCTCAGGCATGGAACAAAATGGCTACAGCTCTGCTGGGCAGGAAGAGTCAGACCACAACACTAAAAGGTTATTTTTATAAATAAATATGTACATATGTATAGGTATATGAACCAATAACACTTAATAAAAGACAAGGGTACAAATTTGAAGGAGAGTGGGGGAGGTATGCTGGATGACTTATAGGGAGGAAATAGAAGGGAGAAATTCTGTGATTATATTATAATCTCAAATATATGTAGGCTTAGATTTTTCAAACCCTACTTTTAATTATAGTTCTTCAATCCTCCAACCTCCCTTCTAGCCCATCACACACCAGAAGTAGGGGAAAAGAAAGGTTAATAGGAAATGGGCCTGTTTATAAATAGTTCCTTGGGGACAATTGCAATTTTCATTGTCAGAATATCAGCTGTCCAGTCCAACACACCAAACACGAATCAGTAGGAGCAGTCCAGTCTACTCAGCAAATACCAAAAATGAATCAGTAACATTGTCTCAGTCAAGTAAAAACCTCCAAGATATACCAATTGTCAGAATATCAGCAGAAGTTCTTTGATGTGTTTCTCTCTATGAAGTTACAAGCAAAATTAAAAGAAAGCAAGGTGAACCAATGCAAGAGTGGCATCCACTGTCTCTTGTGTTATACTTATAATTTTCCCTAACATCACATGGGCCTCTCACGAATCTGACTCACCAAAATATCACATACCCTCTCACCAGGCAGCTTCCAGAAAAATATCATGTGTGTATTCTCAGCAAAACATCCTCTCACGTATCTCCTTCAGCAAAACCTCCTCCTATAAGACAGTTTCCCAGAAAAACATCACGTGACACAACTGAGTCTCCAATGAAATAAGAAATTCCCACTTCAAACATAAAACAATTACTGTACTCTGCAATGTTATTAACAACCAAGGGCAGGCTACTATCATCTCATTACTAAAATCAATCAAATTTTTTCCTGGGTAATAAATTTAAAAAAGAAGAGGTGGAAATGAGAATTGTACCATTCACTTTCACTCTTATAAACCCATTAGAAAAAGTTTGGCCTTGAGGTCCTCCAATCTTGTGCTCTGTTGCCCTACATGTCATGGCTCAAGATGTTGGAGTACTTCTGCTAGGAAGCACAATAAACAACATTTTCTGTATCCATTCCTCTGTTGAGGGACATCTGGGTTTTTCCCAACTTCTTGCTATTATAAATAGGGCTTCTATGAACATAGTGGAGCATGTGTCCTTATTACATGCTGGGGAATCCTCTGGGTATATGCGCAGGAGTGGTATAGCAGGGTCCTCAGGTAGTATCATGCCCAGTTCTCTGATTTCCAGAGTGGTTGTACCAGCTTGCAACCCTGCCAGCAGTGGAGGAGTTTTCCTCTTTCTCCACATCCTTGGTTTCTCCTGAGTTTTTGATCTTAGCTATTCTGACTGGTGTGAGGTGAAATCTCAGGGTTGTTTTGATTTGCATTTCCCTGATGACTAAGGATGTTGAACATTTCTTTAGGGGCTTCTCAGCCACTCAATATTCCTAAAGTGAAAGTTCTTTGTTTAGCTCTATATCCCATTTTAATGTGGCTATTTGGCTCTCAGGAGTCTACCTTCTTGAGTTTTTGTATATCTTGGATATTAGCCCTCTGTTGGATATAGGATTGGTAAAGATCTTTTTGAATTTGTTGGCTGCCATTTTGTCCTATTGACAGTCCCCTTTACCTTCCAGAAAATTTGTAATTTTATGAGGTCCCATTTGTCAATTCTTGATCTTAGAGTACAAGCTATTGGTGTTTTGTTGTGGAAATTTTCCTCTGTGCCCATGTGCTCAAGGGTCTTCCCCAGTTTGTTTTCTATTAGTTTCAGTGTGTCTGGTTTTATGTGGAGGTCCTTGATCCACTTGGACTTGAGCTTAGTACAAGGAGATAAGAGTGGATCGATCTGCATTCTTCCTCCAGTTGAACCAGCACCATTTATTTAAAAGGCTGTCTTTTTTTTCACTGGATGGTTGTAGCTACTTGGTCAAAGATCAAGTGACCATAATTGGGTGGGTTCAATTCTAGGTCTTCAATTCTATTCCATTGATCTACCTGCCCATAACTGTACCAATACCATGCAATTTTAAACACTATTGCTCTGTAGTACTGCTTGAGGTTGGGATACTTATTCTGCCATAAGTTCATTTACTGCTGAGAATAGTTTTAGCTACCCTGGGTTTTTTGTTATTCCAGATGAATTTGAGAATTGCTCTTTCTAACTCTATGAAGAATTGAGCTGGGATTTTGATGGGGATTGCTTTGAATTGTAGATTAATTTTGGCAAGATGGCCATTTTTACTATATTAATCTTGCCAGTCCACGAGCATGGAAGATTTATCCATCTTCTTAGCTCTTTGATTTTTTTCCTCAAAGACTTGAAGTTCCTGTCATATAGATCTTTGACTTGTTTGGTTTGGTTAGAATCATACCAAGATACTTTATATTGTTTGTGGCTATAGAGAAGGGTGTCATTTTACTAATTTTTTTCTCAGCATGTTTATCCTTTGAGTATAGGAAGGCTACTGATTTGCTTGAGTTAACTTTATATCCAGGTAGTTTGCTGAAGTTGGTCATCAGCTGTAGGAGTTCTTTGGAGGAGTTTTTTTGGGCTGCTTAAGAATACTATCCTATCATCTGCAAATAGTGATAATTTGATCTCTTCCTTTCTAATTTGTATCTTTTTGACTTCCTTTTGTTTTCTAATTGCTCTAGCTAGAACTTCAAATACTGTATTGAATAAGTATGGAGAGAGAGAGGGCAGCCTTGTCTAGTCCCTGATTTTAGTGGGTTTGCTTAAAGTTTCTCTCCATTTAGTTTGATGTTGGCTACTGGTTTGGTGTATATTGCTCTTACTATGTTTAGGTATGGGCCTTGAATTCCTGTTCTTTCCAGGACTTTTAACATGAAAGAATGCTGAATTTTGTCAAATGCTTTTTCAGCATCCAATGAAATGACCTTGTGGTTTTTTTCTTTGAGTTTGTTTATGTAGTGTATTACATTGATGGATTTTTGTATATTGGACCATCCCTGCATCCCTGGGATGAAGCCTACTTGATCATGTTGAATGAACGTTTTGATGTGTTTTTGGATTTGGTTGGGAAGAATTTTATTGAGTTTTTTTTTTTTGCATCGATTTTCATAAGGGAAATTGGTCTAACGTTCTCTTTCTTTGTTGGATTTTTGTGTTTTTTTTTTATCAGCACAATTGTGGCTTCATAGAACAAGTTGGGTAGTGTTGCTTCTGTTTCTGGGTCTTCTTTGAAGGTCCGATCTGGTCCTGTGCTTTTTTTGGTTGTGAGACTGTCAATGACCACTTCTATTTCTTTAGGGGTTATGGGAACATTTAGATGGTCTTTCTGATCCTGATTAAACTTTGGTAGTTGGTATCGGTCTAAGAAATTGTCCATTTCATCCAGATTTTCCAGTTGTGTTGAGTAGCCTTTTGTAATATGTTGTGATAATTTTTTGAATTTCCTCAGTTTCTGTTGTTATTTCTCCCTTTTCATGTCTGATTTTGTTAATTTGGGTACTCTCTCTGTGCTCTCTTGTTAGTCTGGCTTAAGGTTTATCTATCTTGTTGATTTTCTCAAAGAACCAGCTCCTGGTTTTGTTGATTCTTTATATAGTTCTTTTTGTTTCAACTTGGTTGATTTCAGCCCTGAGTTTGATGATTTTCTGACTTCTTCTTCTCTTGGGTGTATTAGCTTCTTTCTGTTCTAAAGCTTTCAGTTGTGCTGTTAAGCTGCTAGTGTATGCTCTCTCCAGCTTCTTTTTTGGAGGCACTCATAGCTATGAGTTTTCCTCTTAGCACTGCTTTCATTGTGTCCCATCAATTTGGGTATGTTGTGCCTTAATTTTCATTAAATTCTAAGAAGGTTTTTATTTCTTTCCTTATTTCTTCCTTGACCAACGTATCATTGAGTAGAGCGTTGTTCAGCTTCTATGTGTATGTGGGCTTTCTGTTCTTTTTGTTGCTATTAAAGACCACATTTACTCCATAGTGATCTGATAAGAGGCATGGTATTAGTTTGATATTCTTGTATCTGTTGAGGTATGTTTTGTGACCAATTATATGGTCAATTTTGGAGAGGGTACCATGAGGTGCTGAGAAGAAGGTATATTCTTTTCATTTAGGATGAAATGTTTTATAGATACCTATTAAACCCATTTGGTCCAAAACTTCTGTTAGTTTCACTGTGTCTCTGCTTATTTTGTTTTTCCCTGATCTGTCCGTTGATGAGAATGGAGTGTTTAAGTCACCCACAATTATTTTGTGGGTTGTGATGTGTGCTTTAAGCTTTAGTAAAGTTTCCTTTCCAAATGAGGGTGCCCTTGTATTTGGAGCATAGATGTTCAGGATTGAGAGATCTTCCCGGTAGATTTTTTTTTTCTTTGATGAGTGTATAGAGTCTTTTTGTGTCTTTTTTTGATGAGTTTTGGTTGAAAGTCTATGTTATTGGATATTAGAATGGCTACTCCAGCCTGTTTCCTGGGACCATTTGCTTGGAAAACTGTTTTCCAGCCTTTTACTCTGAGGTAGTATTTGTCTTTGACACTGAGATGCATTTCCTGTATGCAGGAGAATGTTGGGTCTTGTTTATGTGTCCAGTCTGTTAGTCTCTGTCTTTTTATTGGGGAATTGAGTCCATTGATGTTAAGACATATAAAGAAATAGTGACTGTTTCTTCCTGTTATTTTTGATGTGATTTTATGCTTGTGTGGTTATTTTCTTTTGGGTTTAATGAAAGAAGATTAATTTCTTGCCTTTTTTAGTGTGTAGTTTCCCTCTTTTGTTCGTGTTTTCCATTCATTATCCTTTGAAGTGCTGGATTTGTGGAAAGATACTGTGTAAATTTGTTTGTGTCATGAAATACCTTGGTTTCTTCATCTATGGTAATTGAGATATTTGCTGGATATAGCAGTCTGGATTGTCATTTGTGTTCACATAGGGTCTGTATGACCTCTGCCCAGGCTATTCTGGTTTCATTGTCTCTTGTGAGAAGTCTAGTGTAATTCAGATAGATCTACCTTTATATGTTACTTGATCTTTTTCCCTTACTGCTTTTAATATTCTTTCTTTGTTTATAATGCATTTGTTGTTTTAATTATTATGTGATGGTAGGAATGTCTTTTCTGGTCAAATCCATTTGGCGTTATGTAGGCTTCTTGAATATTCATGGGCATCTCTTTCTTTAGGTTAGCAAAGTTTTCTTCTATCGTGTTGTTGAAGACATTTATTGGCCCTTTAAGTTGGAAATTTTCACTCTTTTCTATACCTATAATTCTTTGGTTTGGTCTTCTCATTTTGTCCTGGATTTCCTGGATGTTTTGGATCAGGCACTTTTTGCATTTTTCATTTTCTTAGACTGTTGTATCAATGGTGTCTATACTATCTTCTCCATCTGAGATTCTCTCTTCTATTGCTTGTATTCTGTTGTTGATGCTTGCCTCCATGACGCCTGACTTCTGTTCTAGGTTTTTTATGCCATGTGTTGTCTCCCTTTATGATTTCATTATTGTTTCTACCTCCTTCTTTAAATCCTGGATAGCTTTGTTCAATTCCTTCACCTGTTTTTTTTTTTTTTTTTTTTTTGTGTGTGTGTGTGTGTGTGTGTGTGTGTGTGTGTGTTTTCCTTTAGTTCTTCAAGGGCTCCTCCCTGTTTACTTGTGTTCTCCTGTATTTCTTTAAGGGATTTATTTATGTCCTTCTTGAAGCCCTCCATGAATCCCTCCACCATGACCTGTGATTTTAAATCCAAATCTTGCTTTTCTGTTGTGTTGGAGTATGCAGGACTTGATGATGTGGGAGAATTGAGTTTGGATGGTTCCATATTGCCTTGATTTCTGTTTGCAACATTAGTACGTTTGTCTTTTGCCATCTGGTTATCTTTAGTGTTAGTTGGTCCTGCTGTCACTGGCTGGTGCTTGCCCTTCCTGTTTGCCTGAAAGCCTATCTCAGCAGCCCTGTGTGACCTGCTTTCCCTGGCACAGATTCCTGTGGTGCTGCCAAGTTCCTGGATGCAGGCAGTGTTCTGGCAGAGATATTTCCCCAGTGATCCTCTACCTACCAGTCTGCCCCTCCCCACTGTCACAGAAGCAAAGGTGGCAGCAGCCTCACCTCTGAAAGCAGGACTTCCTCTAACCACCTCTGCAGGGCAGATGCTCCCTGCTAGGATATGTGCTCAGGTAGCTGTGGGGCTGCCCAGCTCCTGGGTTCAGGTAGAGCCCTGGTGGGCAGTTTTCTGAGTGTTCTTTCACTCTGGTGTTCCTGTGTACCTGGCTGACCTGGCTGCTTGGTCACAGGAGCAAAGATAGTGGCAGCCTCACCTCTGAATGTGGGATTCCCTCTCTCTGTTTTCAATTTTAAATCCTGAATGGTTTTGTTCAATTCCTTCACCTGTTTGCTTGTGTTTTCCTGTAATCCTTTAAGGCATTTTTTTTTGTGTTTCCTCTTTAATGGCTTCTACCTGTCCACCTATGTTCTCTTGTATTTCTTTATGTCTTTCTTAAAAACTCCTCTAACATCATCATGAGATGTGATTTTAAGTCAGAGTCTTACTTTTCTGGTGTGATGGTTTATTCAGTATGATTTATGGTGGGAGAACTGGGTTCTGATGATGCCAAGTAGCCTTGGTTTCTGCTGCTTATGTTCTTGTCCTTGCCTCCTGCCATCTGTTTATCTCTGGTGTTAGCTGGTCCTGCTGTCTCTGAATTTGGTTTGTCCCCCCTGCAAGCCTGTGTGTCAGTACTCCTGGGAGACCACTTCTCTCCAGAAGGAATTTGGGTAAAGAGAGATGTGGCACAGGGTCAGCTCTTGGGAGCAGACAGAAACCAGTAGGATCCTATCTCCATTGTTCCTTCATTCCTATGGCTCTGAAAGGGTCCCTCTTGGGCCAGTAATTTGAACAGAAGTGGTGGTCTTAAACTGTGCTCACAGGCTTGTCCTAACTCCTGGGAGGCTAGGTCTTTCCAGGCAGTATTTGGCTTTGGAGTGTTTTGTCACAGTTTCACCTCCTGGCACAGATACAAACTTAAAGTCTCCTGTCCCATGCAGCTCCTCTGTTCCTGTGTTCTGAGGGTTCTGGGAAGGTCAGTCTGAGCAGCAGTGGTGGACTTTCTTGCACTCACAGGCTTGTCCACACTCCTGGGAGGTTAGCTCTCTCCAGGAAGTATTTGGGTATGGAGTGCTGTGGCACAGGATCAGCTCCATGTGCCTGGGTTTTTTAAAAGTTAATTTTGTATAGGACTACCTTGCTGAAAATATTTATTAGCTAGAGGATTTTTCCAGTAAAAATTTAAGTCTCATATGTGTACTATAATACTATCTACAAATAAAAATACTTTCTTTTCAATCTGGTTCTCTTTGATCTCCTTCAGATCTCTTACTGCTCTAGTTAAGGCTTCAGGTATAAAGTGGAAAACCTTGCCTTGTTCTTGATTTTGGTGGAAATACTTTGTGTTTCTCTCCATTTAATTTGATGTTGGCTACAGGCTTGCTGTAAATTGCCTCTATTATATTTGGGTATGTCCTTTTTTGAAGGAAGGTCAGCTCAGGAACTTTGGAAAGGTCATAGAACACTTGACCCTGTGGAAGGGAGAGGCTAATTAACATTCCTCAGACCACAGGGAAGTCCCTGAGGCTAGGGGAGGCCCAGAGTTATTCCAAGACCATTGGCCACCTACTTCATTCTTTCACAACTTTTCAGTTTAAAGGCCACACTGTTCTGCCAATCACATTGTGCCTAATGGCAGCTGCCCTGAGGACTGTATAAGGCTTGCTGGGTAGGCTACAAGTGGTCCTTCTCTCTCCATGTGCATTTTTCACAGTAGTTCTAAGGGGTTAAACGCAGGGCCCATGCATGCTAGAAAGGTGTTCCAATACTGAGCTATGTTCCTGTTCCACAAGGGAATGATCCTAAGTCAACCAAGAACAAGCAAATCTAAAGGCTTTATGTATGGTTTTCCTCAGTAAAGTCAAAGGAGAGAGACTCATGACCAGATTGTGTGATTTTTGCTCTGACAGCCTGCCTGACACCTGAATTCACTTTTGGGCTTATGAAGTATATTTCATGAAATGAGGTTTTTTTTCTTGATAACACTTATTTTGAGTTTTTAATACAAACTGAACTGAGAAGCCAGAACTTCTGATTGCTCTGCCATGATTTACATATACCTATTTGATCTTGGTCAATAGCAGGAAAGTTAACTGATTTTCAAAACTAAAGACAGAGATGAGACTTAACTCAAATAGCATTGGTTAGAGTATGAAGAATTCTGCTCTTAACTTTATCAAGGAATGTTTTCCTCTATGAATTTATCTAAGTTGCAAAAAACATTAGAGTTGTGTTTTATTTATGGAAAACAGATTTATTTGTAGCTTAAAAGAAACTCTGCTCTTTGGTGGCATTCTGGTATGCATCTATTTGGTGTGTGTCACTGAGGTCTTTTGATATGAAGTGTGCAGTTACCTAAGAACACGATACTAGATCCCTGGAATAGAAGGAGGAAGTGCGAAATGTGGTATAATGGTATTTCTTTAATCACTTCAGTGATCAGAGACAAACCAGCTGCTGGCCAGAAAGGAACACATCTCCTTTCTTTGTTATTTATACAAGTTGTATCTCAAATCACAAAAGAGGTATAGGGAGAAAAAGTTGTTTCTGGCTTCCCCAAGGGTATACAAATTAAAGCAACAGGAAGATAAAGCCACATGGAGAACATAAATGGCTGCTGTTGGAAAGATGAGGAAATTTTATATTATATTAACGAGAGAGAGAGAATTTTTGCTATATATGTATAGTTCTCATTATAATAGTTTCTTTTCAGCTCTATACTGGCTGCTATAATTCCAAAAAAATATCAAAGTTCATGCAACACTTTTATTGCTTAATCTCCTTTTTACCTCACAGATTTACGGGAAATCTTTTTGTGCCCTGCAGAAATGAGTGTTTCCTATTTAGGGACAGTGAAGGGAGGAAAGAGGCTCATTTTGTCTTCAGCACATAACATCATTCTGGATTTTTGACAATTTAGAATAGTAGATATGAAAATTGGTTGTTGTTGGTTGTTGTTATGAAAATATGTTTCCATTGCTTAACAATAAATCATTCCAAAACTTACTGAGTTAAAATAGTAATATTCAAATCTCCAATTGTTCTTTTTTGTTAGGTATTCAGAGCAGGAAACATAGATTGACTTGTCTTTTCTTTATAAGATTCAGGAGTTATCAGAAAGACTCAGGAGTTATAGTAAAGATTCCTTCCTTTCTACATAGCTCTGAATGTTGGCTGGAACTCCCATTTGTGTCAAGGGTAAGCAGTGTACTATAGAGCAACAGTCCATCCTTTTCATCTTTGAGTGCTGCTTTGTTTTGTATAACATTGGAAGGTCAAGCCACTCATATTTTGACATATTTCCTAATATTATTATTAAAAAATTCCTTTTTACTTTTATACAGATTTAATTGTTTTTCATTTTTTCTAAGATGCTGTATTGGAAACATCATTTGACTGTAACTTTAATTTTTTCAAAACTTATTTTTTATTATTTTATTTATTTACATTTCAGCTTTTCCCCCTCATTCTGGTCCCCTCTCCAACAGTTTCTCATCACATTCCTCCTCCTCCTTGTCTCTAAGATGGTGATCTTCCCCCAACCAGGTCACCTCCTTCCCTGGGGCCTCAAGTATTTTAAGGATTATGCATACTTTTTCCCACTGAGGCAAGACCAGGCAGCTCTCTGCTATATAAGTGCCAGGGACTTTAGACCAGTCCATGTATTCTGTCCTGTTGGTAGCTCAGTCCCTGGGAGCTCCCTGGGGTCTGAGCCAGCTAAGACTGCTGGTTTTCCTATGGGGGTCACCCTCCCCTTCAGCTTCTACAATCATTTCCCTAATTCAACCATATGGCTCTTCAACTTCTGTATAAGTATCTGCTCTGTCTCAGTGAGCTGCTGGTAGGGTCTCTCAGAAGACACCCATGCTTCTATCTGTAAGTACATCATAGAATCAGTAATAGTGTCAGACTTTGGTACCCTCCATCCCCCATGAGATGGATTCCAAGTTAGGCCAATGATTGGACTGCCTTTCCTTTACTCTCTTCTCCATTTTTGTCCCAGCAGTTCTTTTAGACAGGAACAATTCTATCTAAACAAGTCAGAAATTTGACTGTGGGTTGGTAACCCTATCCCTCAATTTGGGCCTGCCTTTCTACTGGAGGGGGACTCTTCAAGTTCCCTGTCCACATTGTTGGGCATTTTGGCAAAGGTCACCCCATGAAGTCCTGAGAGTCTCTCACTTCCTGTGTCTCTGGTACTTTCTAGAGGGTTTCCCCACCTCCAGTCCCCTGAGGCTGCATATTTCCATTCATTTTCCATGTCCTCTGGGCCTCTCTCCCACCCCTGACCCCTGTACCTAGTCCTATTTTCCCTTTCTCCACCCCCTGTACCCCATTTTTAATTGGGTTATTTGGTTTCTTGAAGGTTACCTTCTTGAGTTCTTTATATATTTTGGATACTAGTCTTTATTGGATGTAGGGTTGTTGGGGTCTAGCTAGAGCAATTAGACAACAAAAGGAGATAAAGGGGATACAAATTGGAATGGAAGAAGTCAAAGTATCACTATTGTAGATAATATGATAGTATTCATAAGTCACCCCCAAAATTCCACCAGTCAGCGCCTGCAGCTGATAACTTCAACAATGTGGCAGGATATAAAATTAACTTAAAAATATCAGTAGCTTTCCTTTATACAAGTGATAAACATGCTGAGAAAGAAATTCTGGAAGCAACACACTACTCAATAGTCATAAATAGTATAAAATATCTTGGTGTAACTCTTACCAAGTTAGTGAAAGATCTATATATCAAAAACTTCAAATCCCTTAAGAAAGTAATTAAAGAAGACCTTAGAGGATGGAAAGATACCCCATGCTCATGGATTGGTAGGATTAACATAGTGAAAATAGCCATCCTATAAAAAGCAATCCACAGATTTAATGTAATCCCTATCAAAATTTCAACACCATTCTTCACAGACATGGAAAGAGCAATTCTCAACTTCATATGGAAAAGCAAAATCTCCAGGATAGCCAAAACAATTCTCAACAATAAAAGATCTTATGGGAAACCATCATCCCTGCTCTCAAGTTGTACTACAAAGCACTAATGATAAAGATGGCGTGGTATTGTTACAGAGACAGACAGGTCAATTAATGGAATAGAATTGAAGGCCCAGAAATAAACACATACACCCATGGACACTTGATCTTTGACAAAGAAGCCATACACATACAGTGAAAAAAAGCAAGCATTTTTAATAAGTGGAATTTATGGGATAATTGGAAGAATGAAAATAGATGTATATTTATCACCTTGCATATAGCTCAAGTTCAAGTGGATCAAGGACCTCAACATAAAATTGAATATACTAAATCAAATCCTATTTTTAATAATGGCTCTTAAACACTTTAATCCTTTTGTAGCCTACCACCCACCAGAAAGAAATAGCAGAAAAGAAAGGATATGGGGAAATGGACCTTTTTAGAACTGGTTCATTGGAGCAAATCCCATCTTTTTTTTTTTTTGTCTGTAAATCAGTAGTTCAGTTTACAAGAGTTCATAGCTGCAACTTGATCCACTCAACTCACAAAGAGTTCATGGATACACCAGCAGTCCAGTTGAGTAAAGTCAGGATAGCAAACAGGAATCAGCAGCAGTGGCAATACCTAGCAGAGACAGCCAGTCCTCACCCTCAGGAGTGACTAGGAGGGATGCCAGAAGTTTTTGGCTATGTCTCTTTCTATAAGCAAGTCTAGTTCAGCCTCTTTCACTGTACATTGAGTTTTGTTTATATTCTCTCCAATCATCACATGTTCTCCATGGGTCTAGCCTCAGCACTTGTCTCAGCTGACATCACTCTGCCAATCAGTGGAAGTGGCAGGAAACTAGCACAGTACCAGAACTTTTTTTGGCACACTTCTATGTAGTCCCAACAAATGGAGCTCAACTATGCAATGTAAGGAGGACCAATACATGTGTATAATTAGCAGAGAATCCCTCATTATATTTCCTTTCGAATGCTTGCTTTCACAGAATATTCTTTCTCCTGGGTCTGTTTCAGTGAAATGTTCCTTCACAAGTCTGCCTTAGCTTTTCACCTATGGCCACTTCAAGAAACCACTTCTTCCTGTGTTTTCCCCAGCAAAACACCATCCAACACAACTTGCTTTCCTCTTTATTTGACTACTCTTAGTTTTTAATAGTTTCAATGCATGCTTTATTGTGATGTTGACTGAAGAAAAAGTAGTTACATGTTTTGTCCAATGCTTTTTCTTATGGCTAGACAAGGATTATCCTTTTATAGGTTTACCTTGATTTTAGATTTTTGTGTGTATTTGTGTGTGCCTCTATGAGCCTATGTGAGCCATTGTGTATACAGGCTACTAGAGGCCAGAGAGCATTGGATCCTCTGGAAACGAAGTTGTGGGCATTTGTTGAGCCTGGCCCAGGTTCTCTGGAAGAACAGTAAGTGCTCATAACAGGTAAATTCTCCCCTGAGCCCTCTCAGGTTTATTTTTAATTAACTTGTTTATTTGGTCATCCTACCAAAACCACAATGTTGTTTTTCATGATTTAAAAAAAAATGTGTGAAACACAACATTCAAATTGCTTATCATATACAAAGCTTTTCCTCAGTTGTAAGTTCTACCCTACAAGTCACTTGAGCTGCAGCTTGAAACGAAATCCTAACAGTCTTATAATGTTATGGGCTCCACCCAGGCATTCTTGACTTGTTTCAGTAAGTTCTGTTTTTCCTCAAGAACATTCATTTATACTGTTACATTTTTCTCCACCCATATCCTTACTGCCCCCATGACTTCTCACTGTTTCTCCAAATAGTGTAATAAATAGATATTAATTTATTCAAATGATGCTTATTGTATATTTTGTGACAGGCATCTTGTCCTTGTTGAGGATACCTTAAAAGACAAGATAAAGTCATTGTTTTTATTGATTTAGTTGATATTTTAGTGGGTAAGAGCACACACACTGCCAATAAATCACATTGCTCTTTGCTTTGAAGGAAGCAGGAGCTGATATTAAAAGGTACAAATTATGGGAGTGAGGTACGGTATATTTTCAAGAATTCTGGAACTTCCTCTGATAATACTACAAATAAAGATTTGCTAGCTATCAGCCTTTCCTCAGTTATAGCTTTGTGTCTTTGTCTTAATTGGCAAAATATTGGTTTCAGAATTAAAAACAAAGGAAACAACAGAATACTACATAAAATTTTAAAAACATTTGTGTCTATTGCTCACCCCTATTCTACCCTAAGGAGAAGAATCTTTTAGAACTATTTTGGATAAACAGAACACCAACATACTTCCCATTTGAGTCAGTTTTCATTAGGATGTTAGGGTTAACTTTTTGTCTTAATTTTGTGGTAAATACAATCTTTCAAACATAGGCCTCCAGTCTCAACTTGAATATCATGGGCGGGATGAAATCACAAGAACCATGGACCGACATGAGGAATTCGCTTAAGACCAGCATCACAGAGAATATTGAAATTCCTCTCCCAGAACGAGGCTTTAGGATTAGCCTGGGATAGCAGTAAACGATGAGAGGACACTCCACAGGAAGGCACACCACACACTTCCCTCTTCCAGAGCCTAGGGGCAGATTTAGGCTCGCCCCACCCATTTCCGGGTTCTTGGCGCCGCGATCGTCGCATGCGTGATGACGTTTAAATCCCCTGCAGACTCCGGAAGTGCGACTTGAACTTGGTCAGGGCGCCGATCTTGAGAGAGAAAGTGGGAGCCGGGGCGCAAGGGAGTTCGCCCAGAGATCTGGAAGGCCACGCCTCCTTGCGCCTACCCTCTCAGCCTTGCAGCTGGGGACAGAGCTCAGGTAGGACTGTGTTGGCCGCCTCTGCGAGCCGCCCGAGGGGCTGGCCTGGCTGGGACTCGGGTGGGATGCTGGCGCCGGGGTCCTGACTGTCAGAAGCCACGCGTCGTCTCTGAGCCACTTCTCTCATCTGTGTGCAAGATCTCGCAAAAGGACTGCCTCACCTGCCTTGCTCACTCTCCAGGCAGGAGGAGCACGTGTGACCTGGGGTGGCTAGCCTGTGTCTGAGTCCCTGAGACTGGTTTTCACCAGACACCTTAGATAGGGGAAGAGACTCTCCACTTACTGTATTGCAATTGTCTGGTTGAAGTTGTTTTTAGTTGTTCGTTTTCATAAAAAGTGTCAACCACTAAAGCTGTGGCATACATTGAAGTGTACTTATAAAATGCCCTAAAAAACTCATGTGAACGTTAGTAGGATGTATACATTCTTCTGTAAGTTACTTATGTTCAGAAGCAGACCACATGTGCTTCTCGCTTTCCCAAAGTGTTTGTCTTTGGAGTCGAGTAACTTCTGTCTAAGAGAGTTTGGGCTACATTTAAAAGACAAATAGTACCGTCCATTTTCCCCAAATTCTCAAAAAACCTGCATTGAGAAAGTTCTGTGGTCTGGACCAGTTACTGCCTTGTTTTGATTGTTTGGAAATAGGGCCATTGTAGTGGTACTCATGGTTTTGTTTTGTTTTAAAGAACTGTCAAAGTATTCTGTTTCTCCTTATTCTTTTTCCTGTCTTGTGAGGGACAGATACCCCTTTTCATTCTCAGACTAAGTCAGAGCAGGCAAAGTTCAGGTTTCATTGTCAGTGCTGGTATGGTGCGTTTTGTAAGCTTTCCTACTTTTAAACTGGGAGTCTGGTCCCTTTAACTGCCAAAGGGATGAGAACTGAAGGGCTGCCTGGAATGGCTTTTTTTTTTTTTTTTTTTTTTAGCAGTTTTTGGCTGCTACTACAGCTGCACCTCCACAGGGTAGAACAGTATCCAGGCCAGGATTTTTATAAATATTTACATATTTATAAATAGAGAATTTATAAAGCTTCGAGCATTCATCTCACAGACAGTATGTCAGCTAGTGTGCCATGCTCAGAGAGGATAATAGTGAACAATGCAGAAAGTCCTGGGCTGCTGGTGTGTTTGCTCTAGTGGGTGGAGATCAATTCATGCAAATGCATAAACAGTAGTGAGAAGGCTCGCAAGGAAAAATGAAGCAAGTGGAGGGGAGAAGGGGCTGTTGAGTACAGATCCAAATTAAGTGAGAAACTGGACTCTACAGTTATGGGGTGTGGTTCAGGTGAGGACAAAGACTCTAAGGTTGAAACACATTTGTTATCACTTGGAATAATAGAGATATAGAGCTTAATAGTCTGAAGCATGAATTTTCAGTGACTTGTTATATTTATCATAGATCATATTTATTGATCACCAACTTAGCTTTAGGAGGAGAATCTAGGGTCAGTACACATGTAAAGGTACTTCCATGCTCAATAAAGAGCAACATTTAGTCAATTAGTGTAATGTATGCTGCCCTTTGTTTTTGTTAGATTGGATTTGCCCAATAGTGTCAGTATTTAGTGAATACGTCTCTCCTTTTTTCCAATTTTACTTTTCATTTTCTTTATTATTATAGTAAAATATACCTAACAAAGTATTTTATTAGGGCAGCAAAGGCAGGAGGATCTCTGTGAGTTTGAGACCAACCTAGTCTACAAAATGCTAAGATAGTCAGAACTGTTACACAGAGGATCTCTCTCTCTCTCTCTCTCTCTCTCTCTCTCTCTCTCTCTCTCTCTCTCTCTCTCTCTCTCTCCTTTTTTACCCAAGACAGGGTTTCTCTGTGTAAGCCCTGGCTCTCTTGGAACTCACTCTATAAACCAGGCTGGCCTCGAACTCAGAAATCCTCCTGCTTCTGCCGCCCAAGTGCGGGGATTAAAGGCGTGTGCCACCACCGCCTGGAATTCTGTCTTGAAAAACAACAACAACAACAACAACAACAACAACAACAACAACAATTTCAAGCATTCAGTTGAGGAATACAAGTGATGTTCATGTTGTTGAATAACCATCATTGCTGTTTGTCTTCAGTACTTTTTCATTTTTCCTGGATGAAACTCTGTACTTATTAAATACTACCCCTTCATTACTAACTTTCTTTAGCCTCTGGCAACAATGGAGCTTCTTTCTGCATTTATGATTCTGACTACTGTGGACATATCATATGAGTGTACTCATACAGTATTTGTCCTTTTGTGACTGGCTTATTTAAGTTAGGAGAATGACAATAAACAAGTTTCAACTATGTTATTACATATGTCCTTCCTTTAAAAGCTGAATATAATAATCACTGTATAAATGTATCAGTTTTTATGTATTTGTTTGTCTTTGGATACTTGAGTTGTTTCTACTTTTTTGGCTACTACTGTAAAGACGCTGCTGTTTGCATAAACATCTGTTTGCCTAACTTTCATTTCTTCTGGCTAGATATCCTTAAATGAAGCTGATTAAATGAACATTTGGAATAGTTTACATCTTGAATGTTCATCTTTTAAGGTTGGATCCTCAGAGGAGTGTTATGGGGAAGGATCTGGTCCTGCTTGGAGGTTTCCAACATTGAAGGCATGCCCTTGAAGAGAGTAGTGGGACCTCAGCCCCTTCCTCCTCCCTTTGTTTCTGCCACTTGCTTTGCCATGTGCTTCTTTCTGCTCCTGTTATAATGTGCTCCCTTCCACAGGTACAGAAGGAATAGGGCCAACTAAAGGCACATGGAACCCTCTAAAATTGTGGGCCAAAGTGAGCCTTTTCTCCTTATATGCTGACTACCTTAGTGTCTGATATGGTAACAGAGTGATGACTAATGTGATTCCGTCTCTAAGTTTTTAAGGAATTGTCATACTGTGTACCACAATGACTACCCTCTTTCCCACCAGTCATGCACAGTGTTCTAATTTCCCTACAGTGTTGTGAATTATTTGTCCACATTTTCATGAAACCTTTAAAAAATTAGGTAATGGCCATACTCAGAACTGTGGTCTTGGTTCACAGTCCTATAGTATTGGTAATGTTAAATACTTTTTACTGTGCTTTTTGGTCACGGACATATCTACTTTGGAGTTTTTGAAATAGTCTTTTAGTCTAGACTGGTTTCAAACTCAAATTAGTGATGCTTCTGTCACATCCATGCACATAGTCAGCTTAAATCGGCTTACAGGTGTGGCACCCAGTCCCAGCTCTTTGGGTTGTGTGTTGTACTGAGGATTGAACCAGGGCCTATGCATACTGGACAAGTGCTATTGCACTCAGGTATGTCTCAAGCATGTTAATTTAAGACCTGATTTCAGTAAAACGTTTGAAGATTTATTTGTGATATTTTAAAGTATTAGGTTGCCTTTTAAGATGTAAAACACCATGTGTTTTCTTGCTTTTTAATCTTAAAGTTCTACAATAGTAAAAGCCCTCAAATGACTGTAGACTAGGTATCTGAACCGCATACTTAGAAATTAAAAACAAACAAACAAACAAACAAACAAAATCAAAACCAGAATTCTTAAAGTCTCCTTTGTACAATGAACAAAACTTTCAGTATCATATTATGATGAGAATATCTCAGAGAAACCAAAGATCTTTGTTTTGCTTTGTTGTTTTCTTCTTTAATTGAAAGAAAAAATGTTTATTGATTGGTTGGCTGTACCTGTGAAGTGGACCACTGTCTTAGTCAGGGTTTCTATTCCTGCACAAACATCATGACCAAGAAGCAAGTTGGGGAGGAAAGGGTTTATTCAGCTTACACTTCCACACTGCTGTTCATCACCAAAGGAGGTCAGGACTGGAACTCAGGCAGGTCAGGAAGCAGGAGCTGATGCAGAGGCCATGGAGGGATGTTTCTTACTGGCTTGCTTCCTCTGGCTTGCTCAGCTTGCTTTCTTATAGAACCCAAGGCCACCAGCCCAGGGATGGTACCAACCACAAGGGGCCTCCCCCTGATCACTAATTGAGAAAATGCCCCACAGCTGGATCTCATGGAGGTACTTCCCCAACTAAATCTCCTTTCTCTGTGATAACTCCAGCTGTGTCAAGTTGATACAAAAAATCAGCCAGTAAACCACCTTTGTTTGCTAGCTGAGAAGAGAAGGACACAGAAGGAAAGTGGTGAAGAGAAAAGATGTGCTGGGCAATAATACAGCAGTCTGGCTAGACAGATAATGACAAAGATCAGCAATAATAGCAGACAGTGAGCACCATGACTGACAGCACAGAGAAGAACCAAAAGCCAAGTAATGAGATAGTATAGATTCCCAGATAGAATGGCATGGGGAAGAGGTGGAGAGAGCGCAAATCCCCAGTCACTTCTCAGCAAGTGGTTCTGAAACAAAATACTGGGCCCTCAGTAATCCAGGGGGACCTGCTCCATATCAAGTAATATGTTTCAATTTCTGTGGTTTGGTAGCCATTGTTGGAAGGTGTGAGCTGTGTACAGTTCAGTAGAATAAGTGTAAGTTCTTGAGAATATGTACCACATGATTTTTGTTCCTATGACAGAGATTTAGTTGAGTACCACCCTTCCCCTCATGCTGCCACAGGCTCTTACTATATAACTCTGGCTGGTCTAGAACTTGCCACATACACCAGGCTGGTCTTGAACTCAAAGAGATCCACCTGCCTTTGCCGCTCAAAATCTGGGATTAAAGCATGAACCACCATGTTGGATATTAAAATATTTTTTATATTTAGCATTTAAAATAGGAAGAAGTATCTTACTGAATGATGCTTGAATATCCATTAGGTTAGAGTAACTGATTACCTTTTTTCCCCTTGCAAACACCATTTATTTCAAACTTTGGACATATGCTTACAAACTCAGTTATAAAGCACATTTAAGCCAACCATTTTTCTGTAGTTTAAATAATGAATAAAGAATATTATACCATAAATTTCCTTATTATTTTTGGCTAACTGAAAGGTATTAATTTGCTGCATCTGGATGACAGATGACGGACTTGCTGAAGGCTTTGCAGCTAAGTTCCATGTAAGTTGGAGATGGCAGCACTGCATTGCTCCCTCTACATCATTTCCCTCCAGAGTTTGGAAGCACTTTGGTTTGCAATGTATAAATAATTTTTGTTTCTGAGAAAATATTACAGTAAGGACAGATCAGCAGAGCAAGCATTTATTGTATGTACACTTCTTTATAAACAGTTTTATATTTGATGTAAATCTAGTGTTAAATCATCATAAACATAGTCTTGATTTACAGAGTTTAAAGGGGTGATAATAAGTCTCCAGTTGTGGTTAAGAGTCTTTGAAATCTCTTTAGAGATTTAGCTCCTTAGAACAATGATTATGACCAGTACTCAACCAGTGCACAGCAGTGTGACTGTGAACCATTGTGGGAGCATTACCATCATAATCAGTCAGTGATAAGAAGTCAGCATGAGAGTTACTTTATGTGGCTCAGCAATTTAGAGTAAATGTCCAAGAGAGCAAAGGCATGAAGGCTTTTTCCTTCTGCAAAACATAACTTACCTTTATTTACCTTGTATAAAAGATGAAACAAGCTGGGATTGTGGTCCAGTTATAATCCCAAAATTTATTAATTAATAATAATAATTATTATTATTTACTTATTCACTTTACATCCAACTCACTGCACCCCCCTGGTCACCATCTCCCACAACCTTTTCCCCGTGCCTCCTCCTCTTCTCCTCCGTGATGGTGGAGGGCCCCTGCCTGGTATCCTTCCACCCTGGCATATCAAGTCTCTGTGAGGTTAGGTGTATATTTTCTTGCTAAGGTCAGACAAGGCAGCCCAGCCAGAAGGACATATCCCATATACAGGAAACAGCTTTTAGGATAGCTCCTGCTCTAGTTTTCCTGGACCCACATGAAGACCAAGCTGCACATCTGCTACATATTTGTGAGGAGGCCCAGGGTCAGCCCATGTATGTTTGGTTGATGGTTCAGTCTCTGAGATCCCCAAGGGTCCAAGTTAGTTGACTTTCCTGGTCTTCCTGTGGAGTTTCTATCCCTTTAGGGGCCCTTAACCCTTCCATCTACTCTTCCACAAGAGTCCTCAAGCTCCATCTAATGTTTGCCTGTGGGTGTCTGATCTCTGAGTCAGCTGCTAAGTGGAGTCTCTGAGAGGACAACCATGCCAGACTCCTGTCTGAAAGCTTAACAGAGTATCATTAATAGTGTCAGGGATTGGTGCTTGCCCATGGGATGGGTCCAAAGTTGGACCAGTCATTGGTTGGCCTCTCCCTCAGTTTCTGTTCCATCCCCTGTCTTTGCATTTCCTGTAGATAGGATAAACCTTGGGTCAAAAGTTCTGTTGATGGGTTGATGTCCCTATCCATCCACTGGGGTTTGTGTGTGGAGGTGGCTTCCACAGGTTCTACATCCCTACACAGTCAAGAACACCCTCATTGATTCTGGGGTACCTCTCCCATTCCAGGTCTCTGTTTCTTCCTGGAGATGCTCCTCTATCTCCCATCCCAGTCAACTGCACTTTAGCGACTCTTCCTGTCCCTCCTCACACCTGATCTAGAACCCCCTCCCCATTCCTCTCCTCACCCCCTCTCCCAACCAGTTCCCTCCTTCTATCTGCCTCTTATGACTCTTATTCTCCCTTCTAAGTGAGATTCAAGCCTTCTTGTTTAGCTTCTTTGGGTTTGTGGAATGTAGCATGGGTATCCTGTATTTTATGGCTAATATCCACTTATGAGTACCTACCATGCATGTCTCTTTGGGACTGAGTTACCTCACTCAGGATGATATTCTCAATATCCATCCATTTGCCTGCAGAATTTATGATGTCTTTGTCCTTAATAGCTGATTAGTATTCCATTGAATAGATGTACCACATTTTCTTTATCCATTCTTCAGTTGAGGGACATGTAGATTGTTCCCAGTTTCTGGCTTTTATAAAAGAAGCTACTATCGATATGAACAAGTCTTTGTGGGCTTGTGGAGCATCTTTTGATTTATGCTCAGGAGAGGTCTATAAATGGGTCTTGAGGTAGAAATATTCCCAGTTTTCTGACAAACCGCCAAAAGATTTCCAAAGTGGTTGTACAAGTTTGCAGTCCGACCAGCAATGGGTGAGTTTTCATAGCCATTCTAACTGCTGTAAGATGGAATCTCAGAGTTTTTTTGATTTGCATTACCCTGATGAGTAAAGACTTTGAATATTTATTCAAGATTCCTCCATTGAGAATTCCTTGTTTAGTGCTGTTCCCCATTTTTAAATTGGGTTATTTGTGTTGAGTGTATTTAAATTCTTGAGTTCCTTATAAATTTTGGATATTAGCCCTCTGTCCAGTGTAGGGTTGGTGAAGATCCTTTCCAAGTGTTTAAGGTGTTGTTTTGTCCTAGTGATAGCATCCTTTGCCTTGCAGAAGCTTTGCAGTTTCACAAAGTCCCATTTACCAATTGTTGATCTTAAAACCTGAGCCATGGGGGTTCTTTTCAGGAAATTGTCTCCTGTATCAATGCATTCAAGTGTTGTACTAGCTGGCTTTGTGTCAACTTGACACAAGGTGGAGTTATCACAGAGAAAGGAGCTTCAAGTGAGGAACTGCCTCCATGAGATCCAGCTGTGGGACACTTTCTTATTTGTTGTCCAAGCGGGGAGGGCCATTTGTGGTGGTACCATCTCTTGGCTGGTATAAGAAAGCAAGCTGAGCAAGCCAGGGGAAGCAAGCCAGTAAATAACATTCCTTTACGCCCTCTGCATCAGCTCCTGCTTCCTGACCTGCGTGAGTTCCAGTCCTGACCTCCTTTGGTGATGAACAGCACTGTGGAACTGTAAGCTGAATAAAGTTTCTCCCCCGACTTGCTTCTTGGTCATGGTGTTTGTGCAGGAATAGAAACCCTGACTATGACAAGAGTATTTTCTAATTTCTCTTCTATGAGATTTAGTGTATTCAGTTTTATGTTGAGGTTCTTGGACTTGTGTTTTGTGCAGGGTGGTAAATGTGATCTATTTACATTCTTTTACCTGTAGAAATCCAGATAGATCAACATTATTTGTTGACGATGCTTTTATTTTTTCATAGTATGGTTTTGACTTCTTTATCAAAAATCAAGTGTCCATAGACATGTGGTTTTATTTGTGGGTCTTCAATTTGATTCCATTGATCAACATGTCTATTTCTGTACCAATACCATGCATTTTTAATCACTATTGTTCTGTAGTACAGCTTGAGGTCAGGGATGGTGATTCCCTCAGAAGTTCTTTTATTGTTCAGGATTGTTTTGGCTATCCTGGTTTTTTTATTTTCCCATATGATACTGAGAATTTCTCTTCCAAATCGTGTTGGAATTTTGATGGGGATTGCATTGAATCAGTAGATTGCTTTTGATATGATGGCCATTTTCACTGTGTTAATCCTAGTTATCCATGAGCATGGGAGATCTTTCCATCTTCTGATATCTTCTTCAGTTTTATTTTTTAGAGGCTTGAAGTTCTTGTCATATAGATCTTTCACTTGCTTGGTTAGAGTTACACCAAGGTATTTATATTATATGTGACTATTGTGAAGGGTGTTGTTTCCCTAATTTATTTCTCAGCCTTCATTTATATAAAGGAGGGTTACTGATTTGTTTGGGTTAATTTTATATCCAGCCACCTTGCTGAAGTTGTTTATCACCTGTAGTAGTTCTCTGATGGAATTTTGGGGGTTGGTTATGTATACTATAATATCATCTGCAAATAGTGATACCTTGATTTCTTCTTTGCCCATTTGTATCCCTTTAATCTTTTGTTGTCTAATTGCTCTAGCTAGAACTTTGAATAATATATTGAATCGATGAGGAGAGAGTGGGCATCCTTGTCTTTTCCCTGATTTTAGTGGGATTGCTTCAAGTTTCTCTCCATTTAGTTCGATGTTGGCTGTTGGTGGAATTTTTGGGCTCACTTATGTATGCTATCATATCATCTGGAATATTGACATTCTGACTTCCTTTAGAATTTGTATCCCCTTCGTATCCTTTACTTGTCTTATTGGTCTGGCTAGAACTTCAAGTATTATCTTGAAGAGGGGAGAGTGGGCAGCTTTATCTTATCCCTGATTTTAGTGGAATTAATTTAAGTTTTTTCCATTTAGCTTATGGTGGCTATTGGCTTGCTGTATATTGCTTCGATTATGTTTAGGTATATGCCTTTTATCCCTGATGTCTCTAGTACTTTTAATATGATTAGGAGGTGGATTTTGTCGAAGGCTTTCTTCAGCATCTAATGAAATGATCATGTGATTGCTTTTCTTTTAGTTTGTTTATATGGTGGATTACATTGATGGATTTTCATATACTGAATCCTCACTTCATCCATGTGATGCCTACTTTTCTTGATGGATTATGTTTTTGATGTATTCCTAGATTTGATTTGAGAGTATTTTATTGAGTATTTTTGCATCAGTGTTAATAGAGAAATTGGTCTGAATTTTTTCTTTGTTTAGTCGTTGTGTGGTTGAGGTATTAGGGTGACTGTGGCTTCATAGAAGGAGATTGGCAGTGTTCCTTTTGTTTCTATTTTGTGAAATAGTTTGAGGAGTATTGTGCTAACTCTAGTTTGAAAATCTGGTAGCATTCTGCCCTAAAACCATCTGGCCCTGGGGTTTTTCCTGTTTGTTTGTTCATGAACCTTTTAATGACTGCTTCTATTTCTTTAGGTGTTATAGGGCTGTTTAAATAGTTTAACTGATCTTGATTTAACTTTGATAAGTGGCATCTATGTAGAAAATTGTCCATTTTGTTAACATTTTCCAATTTTGTGGAATATAGGCTTTTGAAGTAAGACATAACGGTTCTTTGAATTTTCTCATTGTTTGTTGTTATGACTCCCTTTTCATTTCTGCTTTTGTTTATTTGGATAGTGTCTCATTCTTTTGGTTAGTTTGGCTATGCATTTGTCTATCTTGTTGATTTTTTTCAAAGAACCACTTTTTGGTTTCATTGATTCTTTGTATTCTTTCGTTTCTAACTGACTGATTTTAGTCCCAACTTTGATTATTTCTTGCCTTCTACTATCTTTGTACGCTTGTATCTTTTTTGTTTTTTGTTTCTAGAGCAGTCAGGTGTACTTTCAAATTGCTGGTATTGAGAACTGTCTTGCTTCCACTGCCAGTCCCTCTGCAGGACTGTGAAGAAGCCTGAGATCACAGGTAGGACTGCCACTGCTGCTCAGAGGAACCTGTCAGGAACCCTCAGGCAGGTGCCTTCCGGTTTCTGTATCTGGCTAGGGACCATCCTCTGCCTGAATGTGGATGTGCACCATATCCTGTTGAGATCTGTAGCTATCTGTAGCTACCTGGACTGGCTCTGCAAGAGAAAACTATGGGATGGATGGGGAAAGTGGCACAAAAGAATGAGGTCAAGGAGACATTTGCCTTTCAAGACCCAATTTTAATAAAATGTAACCCAATATATAGTCTGAAAGATTCCCTTCCCCCAGGTATGAGGTGGAGTCTTGGTGTGAAGAGAGAGATCTTTGCTGGCTCCAGACTCAGCAGGTGGTGTCAGCTCGCCTGCTGAAGGTTGAGAATTGCAGATCCAGGATGCTTCCTTGGCTTCCAGGTGTGGCTGGATTGTTCTAAATAGAACAAAGGCCAGGAAATTCATGGGCTGAGGATAGAGCCAGCAGCTCCTCGGCCGAACTACCTAGCTCAAATGCTGGAGTGGGGGGAAGGGACAATATCCAAGTGGCACAGGGAGACAGCTAACCTCCCAGGACTGTGGAGAGGCCTGAGAGCACAGAGCTGATCCTGGGCCACAGAGCTACATACACAAATACCACCACAGGACAGCTGGTCTCCCAGGAGTGCCTACATACCTGTGTGCACAGAGAGAACATGATTCCCAGAAGTATACACAGGCTTGCAGGACAGATAATTCACAGTCAGAGACAGCAAGACCAGCTAACACCAGAGATAACCATATGACAAAAGGCAAATGTAAGAACATTACCAACAGAAATCAAGGTAGCATGGCACCGTCTGAACCTAGTTCTCTCACAACAGCAAGGTCTGAATACCTTAACACACCGGAAAAGCAAGATCTGGATTTAAAATCACATCTCATAATGCTGATAGAGGACTTCAAAAAGGACATAAACAATTCCCTTAAAGAAATACCATATCCTGGATGGTTTTGTTCAGTTCCTTCACTTGTTTGTGTTTTCCTGTGATTCTTTAAGGGATTTTAGTGTTTCTTCTTTAAGGGCTTCTACCTGTAACATCAGTAATTTCCTTTAATAAAGAAATTAACAGGAAGTAAGAATCACTTTTCCTTAATATCTCTTAACATCAATGGACTGAATTCCCCAATAAAAAGACATGGAGTAACAGACTGGATGCATAAACAGGACCCAACATTTTGCTGTATACAAGAGTCCCACCTCAGTGACAAATAATGGTCACTACATCAGAGTGAAAGTTTAGAAAACAATTTTCCAAGCAAATGGTCCCAAGAAACAAGCTGGAGTGGCCATTCTTATATCAGATAAAATCAAATTTCAACTAAAAGTTGTTATAAAAGATAAGGAGGGGCACTTCATATTGGTCAAATGAAAAATCTACCAAGATGAACTCTCAATTCTGAACATCTGTGTTCCAAATGCAAGGGCACCCACATTCAGTAAAGAAACTTTACTGATACTCAAAGAACACATTGCACCCCACACAATAATAGTGGGAGAACTTCAACACCCTACTCTCAGCAATGGACAAATTATGTAAACCGAAATGAAACGGAGACACAGTGAAACTAAAAGAAGTTATGAACCAAGTGGATCTAACATATTTATAGAACATTCCATCCTAAAGCAAAAGAATATACCTCCTTCTCAGCACCTCATGGGCACCTTTTCCAAAATTTACCACATAATTGGTCCACAAAGCAGGCCTTACCAGATACAGGAATATTGAAATAATTCCATGCATCCTATCAGATCCCCAAAACAATGGAAAACACACATACACATGGATGTTGAACAGTGCTCTACTCAATGATAACTTGGTCAAGGAAGAAATAAATAAAGAAATTAAAGACTTTTTAGAATGTAATGCAAATGCAAACAAATCATGCCAAAATTTATGGGACACAATGAAAGCAGTGCTAAGAGGAAACTTCATAGCTATGAGTGCCTCCAAAAAGAAACTGGAGAGAGCATACACTAGTAGCTCAACAGCACATATGAAAGCTCTAGAACAAAAAGAAACAAATACACCCAAGAGTGGATGGCAGGAAATAGTCAAACTCAGGGCTGAAATCAACCAAGTAGAAACAAAAAGAACTATACAAAGAATCAACCAAACCAGGAGCTGGTTCTTTGAGAAAATCAACAGGATAGATAAACCCCTGGCCAGACAGTACAGCAACACTACCCAAATTAATAAAATCAGAAATAAAAAGGGAAACATAACAACAGAAACTGTGGAAATTAAAAAAAAAAATCAGACCCTACTACAAAACCTTATATTAAGTAAAACTGGAAAATCTGAATGAAATGGACAATTTTCTAGACACATTCCAGGTGCCAGCATTAAAACAGGATCTGATAAACCATCTAAATAATCCCATAAGTCCCAAGGAAATAGAAGCAGTCATTAACAGTCTCACAACTAAAAAAAGGCCAGGACTAGATGGGTTTAGTGAAGAATTCTGTCAGATCTTCAAAGAAGACCTAATGTCAATACTCTTCAAACTATTCCACAAAATAGAAACAGAAGGAACACTACTGAATTCATTCTATGAAGCCACAAAAATGCTTATACCTAAACCAAAGAAAGACCAAACAAGGAAAGAGAACTTCAGACCAGTTTAGAAAGGATCATTTAAAATATACTGGATAGATACCTGAATTACCTCTATGCAATTGACATTGTAAAACAAAAGTGAGATTTGTTATTACTAGAGGGAAAGTTTGTAGTTAAGACGAAGTTGAAGTAGGAGGTAGGAGCCATGGGCTGTGTGTGTGTGTGTGTGTGTGTGTGTGTGTGTGTGTGTGCAGAGGGTGTGGGCTGAGAACAGTCATGTAGACTGTTCAGCAACTTCCTTCCATTTGCTTTTGAGGTCAGTGAAGTACTGAGCTCCCGAGCATGTTATCTAACTTTCTATATTTGCCATCAAATTACAATTGCAATCACATTGTCACTCAAATTACAAAGAGAAAATGATTATTTTGGCCCATAGCTTAGAGTTTCCAGCCATACTTGAATGATTTGATTGCCTTCTGTGGCAAGGCAGCAGCATACCAATGTGGGGAGCATAGCCTTGTTTTCCATGCTGTTTTCTCCTGCTTGCTTGCTGGCTTCCTTCCTTCTTTCTTTCCTTCCTTCCTTCCTTCCTTCCTTCCTTCCTTCCTTCCTTCCTCTCTTCCTCTCTTCCTCTCTTCCTTACTTCTTGACAGGGATCAGCTGCCTAGCCAAAGCTGTCCTGGAACATACTATGTATGTAGCCTTGGCTAGGAGCACAGGAATGCATATTTATTTTGAGGCAGGGTTTCCTATAGCTCAGCCTACCCTCAAACTGAACTCACTGTGTAGCTGAGGATGAGCTTAACTTCTGATCCTCCTATTCCTACCCTTTAGCTTTAAGAAGTGCTGGCCATACGCAGAGTTGACTATCAGACTAGCACTCTACAGACTGAGCTAGTCTAGTTCCTACCATTGCATTCTTCTTATTTTTTAATGTATTCTTTCATATATTACTCTCTGATCACAGTTTCCCCTCCTTCCTCTCTTCCCAGTCCTACCTCCCATCTCCCCTCTCCTCAATGTTCAGGGCCATCAACTTGACATATTAAATTACAGTAAGACTAGACACATCCTCTCATATCAAGGCTGAACAAAGCAACCCAGGAGGAGGAAAGGGTCCCACCTCCTACTGTTATATTTGTAAAGTATAAAACTGGATGGGTCTCACAGGTTTATTAATGCAGAGGAACTATTTTTGTTAAGGGCAGATTGTTCCTCATGTCTCACCCATATCTAATCTAGATGTTTTTAGCTATATCTTTGGACATTAAATTTTAACATTGATTATGAAATAAGTTAAGACTTCTGCATGTTTTAGAATCACATGAACACGCTTTGTGATTTGGATGTGATAAGGATGTGACTTGAGGAGACCATTGGCAGAATTGTATGAATTCAGTTTTCTCCTCCTACCCAGTCTATATGTGGAAGCTCCAATCCCAAATAGTTCATTTGGAAAAGGTTAATTGAGAGCATAGGAGTGGGGCCCTGATTTCAGAGTTAGTGTCATTATGAAGAGACTCCAGAGTCCTCTCCAGCAAGAATGTAGTTGTTTGCAAGGAAGATAGCCTTCAGCATAGACACATCTTGTTGGACATTTTAATACTTGAGAAATTCACTGTTGTTAAACTACTGTCTGTGGGTTTTGTTATATCATCCTGAGCATACTTAAGTACTAATGATGGATAGTCTTGTGTGCTTGTGCATGCCACATACATGTGTGTGTTGAGTGCATATCATGTGCCTATATGTGCATTTGTGTTGTGTGTGTGCATGTGCCTTTGTGTTTGTTGTATGTGTGATTGTCCATGTGTGTGTGTGTATGTATGTGTGTGTGTGTGTGCGCGTGTGCGGCTCTGTGTGTGTGTTATTAGATTTCATGTGGTCTAAAAGTATCATTTGAAATTATTCAAACCACTTGAAACAAGAAATAGAGGAGGAAGGGCGCATTGAGGAAATGTAGGTTATGCCATGTAAAGTGACCGAGTAAAGAACAAAGGTAACAAAAAGGGAAAGAAGATATAGCAATATCTGTGCAATGCACTAGGAATGTCCACAGCAATTTTCTTTCTACATTTGAAAATAATTTAATTGATGATGTTTATATTACAGTAAAATATATCACACATTTAAAGAACTATGCTGTTTAGAATATTTTAATTACATTTTTTATAGTTTTAATTTCATTTTTGTTTCTGTATTGGGTGAGTATTTTAATATGTAAGTATGCTTAATATTTTAGGAGTTAAGTAATATCAAGGAGCTAAGTGGTATTAGAGCTACTAATATGATTCATACTAATATGGACCCATTTATTCCAGGACCAGAGCATGCTGAAAAACTATTTCCTACTCTTATGGGGCTATTGAATAGTCTTTTAAATAGATGGTTGATTTATTAAGTCAGTGTGTTCTGATGTGTTTGATGGTAATTTTGATCAGAGTATTATTTAGAACTAGGAATTCATTCTTTTGAGACAATGATAGCAATAGTTAAAATTTTATGTGCATCAGTAATACTTCAAGAAGTAAAAAAAAGCTGGATATTTCAGTTTTACCATTGAAAATAAACTGTTTAAAACAAGTTTATTCTGAATATTTTTCTTAACAAGAAACTTGCATAATTATTTTTATGAAAACAAGCATATGTGTTTGTGTTTTTTAACTGTTTTAATTAAAAAATCCAAGTTTTCTTCCTCCCATTTTCATTCTGTTTCTTCTAAATTCTAAAATGAATAAAGATTTTCAGCTAGGTCATCTCATTACTGAAAAATACCAAACTTTTCACCAATGTTTTATTGTTTGTTTTGAAATACAAAATATGTTAAAGATACCATTCATATTTCAGCAAATCTAAAGGAGGCTCCTTCCTCACATGGAATATAAATTACTGTTGAATTGGAAAATCACTAGGCAATTCAGTACTGATGAGAACTAATGAATCTCGAAGCCTAAGCGATGTTCTCCAGTTCATTAAGGATTTAAATATATGTTGCCTATTGCTGTATAATAAATTATCCCCAAATTTAGCAGCTTAAAGCAAAATCCTTTATCATCTCAAACAGCTTCACAGTGTCAGAGATATAGGAACCTTTTATCTGGGAAGCTCTGAGATTAAGATGTCAGCTGGGGCTACTTTTGTCTGTAATTTGGCTCTGTAGGATCTACTCCAAGCTCTTGGCAGGAAGCCTTTCTTAAAAATATAGAGTTCTTGATAGTACTCATCATAACATGGCTGTTTCAAACCTAGTCAGCTGAGAAAGAGAAGACAGGAAGAAGAGGGGGTGAAGAGAGGGAGAGAGAGAGAGGGAAAGAGAGAGGGAGAGAAAGGGAGGGAGGAAGAAGGAGGAAGAGGAGGGGGGTGGATGGATATAGGGAGGAAATGCCCCAAATAAACACCATAATCCTTGGTAACATATATCAAAGATATTATATCATATTGGTTACCTAAGCCAGCTCTTATATGGTATGGGAGGTTATGACTCTGGAGTTAGGTTTCACTGGGAGATATTTTGGAGAATACCATAACCGTTGATCATCCATTTCCTTCATATATATATATACCTATACCTACATACACACACACACACACACACACACACACACACACACACACATGATTTTTATATCACCTCTATGGTCTCATGAAATAAGTCAAATCCTGGTATGAATAAGGTCAGTTGGAATTAGTTCCTTAAGTACAACTTTTTGATTATAATTCTTTTTCACATGCTTTTCTGTACTTCTGACATCCAACATACAGTGGTGGGGTATATATAGAATAAGAGCTTGTTTTCTTCTTAGCTATTCAAACAATTCTTTTTTTTTTTTTTTTTTTTTTTTTGGTTTTTCAAGACAGGGTTTCTCTGTGTAGCCTGTCTGTCCTGGAACTCACTCTGTAGACCAGGCTGGCCTCGAACTGAGAAATCCTCCTGCTTCTGCCTCCCAAGTGCTGGGATTAAAGGTGTGCGCCACCACTGCCCGGCATTCAAACAATTCTTAAGTCATGCATGTGTGTGTGTGTGTGTGTGTGTGTGTGTGTGTGTCTATCTGTCTGTCTGTCTGTCTGTCTGTAAGTAAGAGACTAGGCATTTGTAGGTGAGTAGTTTCTTACTCTGCTTCCTGTTAGTATTTTGGAGGGTCCAAAGTTTGTTTGATTTTTTTATTGGATATATTCTTTATTTACATTTCAAACGTTATCTTCTTTCTTCCCAGAAAACCCCTATCCCATCTTCCCTCCCCTGCTTCTATGAGGGTGTTCCTCCACCCACCCCACTCACCTCTCCCCACCTCGATTTCCCTACGCTGGGGCATCAAGCCTTTGTAGGACCAAGGACCTCTCCTCCCATTGATGCCTGACAAGGCCATCCTCTGCTACAAATGCAGCTGCATTTGAGGGACATCTGGGCTCCTTCGAGCTTCTGGCTATTATAAATAAGGCTGCTATGAACATAGTGGAGCAGGTTATTTCATGCAGGGGACTCCTCTGGGTTTATGCCCAGGAGTGGTATGACAGGGTCCTTTGGAAGTGTCATGCCCAATTTTCTGAGGAACCACCAGACTGATTTCCAGAGTGGTTGTACCATCTTGCAATCCCACCAACAGTGGAGGAGTGTTCCTTTTTCTCCACATCCTCTCCAGCACCTGTTGTCTCTTGAGTTTTTAATCTTAGCCATTCTGACTGGTGTGAGGTGGAATCTCAGGGTTGTTTTGATTTGCATTTCCCTGATGACTAATGATGTTGAACATCTCTTAAGGTGCTTTTCAGCCATCAGAATTTCTTCTGGTGAAAATTCCTTGTTTAGCTCTGTACCCCATTTTTTAATAGGGTTATTTGGTTCTTTGCGGTCTAACTTCTTGAGTTCTTTGTATATATTGGATATTAGCCCTCTGTCGGATGTGGGGTTGGTGAAGATCTTTTCCCACTTTGTTGGTTGCTGTTTTGTCCTTCTGACAGTGTCCTTTGCCTTACAGAAACTTTGTAATTTTATGAGGTCCCATTTGTCAATTCTTGATCTTAGAGCATAAGCTATTGGTGTTCTGTTCAGGAACTTTCCCCCTGTGCCTATGTCCTCCAGGGTCTTCCCCAGTTTCTTTTCTCTTAGTTTCAGTGTGTCTGGTTTTATGTGGAGGTTCTTGATCCACTTGGAGTTGATCTTAGTACAAGGAGATAAGAGTGGGTCAATTCTCATTCTTCTGCATGTTGACCTCCAGTTGAACCAACACCATTTGTTGAAAAGGCTATCTTTTTTTCCACTGGATGGTTGTAGCTCCTTTATCAAAGATCAAGTGACCATAGGTTTTTGGGTTCATTTCTGGGTCTTCAATCCTATTCCATTGATCTACTTGCCTGTCGCTGTACCAATACCATGCAGTTTTTAACACAGTTGCTCTGTAGTACTGCTTGAGGTCAGGGATATTGATTCCCCCAGAAGTCCTTTTATTGTTGAGAATAGTTTTAACTATCGTGGGTTTTTTGTTATTCCAGATGAATTTAAGAATTGCTCTTTCTAGATCTATAAAGAATTGATTTGGGATTTTGCTGGGGATTGCATTGAATCTGTAGATTGCCTTTGGCAAGATGGCCATTTTTACTATACTGATCCTGCCAATCCAAGAGCAAGAAATATTTTTCCATCTTCTGAGGTCTTCTTCGATTTCTTTCTTCAAGGACTTGAAGTTCTTGTCATACAGATCTTTCACTTGTTTGGTAATAGTCACGCCCAGATACTTTATATTGTTTGTGGCTATTGTGAAGGGTGTTATTTCCCTAACTTCTTTCTCAGCCTGCTTGTCCTTTGAGTATAGGAAGGCTACTGATTTGCTTGAGTTGATTTTATAACCAGCCACTTTGCTGAAGTTGTTTATCAGCTGTAGGAGTTCTCTGGTGGAGTTTTTTGGGTCGCTTAAGTATACTGTCGTATCATCTGCAAATAATGATAGTTTGACTTCTTCCTTACCAATTTGTATCCCTTTGACTTCCTTATGTTGTCTTTTTTTTTTTTTTTTGAGGCACTTAGTACTATGAGTTTTCCTCTAGCACTGCTTTCCTTGTGTCCCATAAGTGTTGGTATGATGTGTCTTCATTTTCATTAAATTCTAAAAAGTTTTTAATTTCTTTATTTCTTCCTTAACCAAGTTATCATTGAGTATAGTGTTCTTCAGCTTCTATGTGTATGTAGGCTTTCTGGAGTTTTGTTGCTATTAAAGATCATCCTTAATCCGTTGTGATCTGATAGGAGGCATGGTATTATTTCAGTCTTCTTATATCTGTTGAGGTCGGTTTTGTGACCAATTATATGTTCAATTTTAGAGAAGGTACCATGAGAAGATTGTATATTGTTTTGATTTAGAATGAGATGTTCTATAGATATCTTTTAAATCCATTTGGTCCATAACTTCTTTTAGTTTCATTGTGTCTCTGTTTATTTTGATTTTTCCTGATCTGTCCATTGATTAGAGTGATCTTAGTACCTGCACTATCACTGTCTGTTCAGGAAGAAACTATCAGTTCCTTCTCCTGTGTCAATGCATTCAAGATTATTTCCCACTTCTATCAGGTTCATTGTGTTCAGTTTTATGTTGAGGTCTTTGACCCACTTGGACTTTAGTTTTGTGCAGGGTGATAAATATGGATCTATTTGTAATTTTTAATTTCTATTACTGGATGTAGACATCCAGTTTGTTGAAGATAGATACTGTCTTTTTTTCCAGTGAGTATTTATGACTTCTTTATAAAAAATAAGGAACGCATGTCTAGGTTTTCAATTTGATTTGCTTGATCAATGTGTCTATTTTTATGCCAATACCATGCAGTTTTTATTATTATAGCTCTGTCTTACAACTTAAAATCAGGGATGTTAGGACACCCAGCAGTTCTATTGTTCAGGATTGTTTTAGCTTTCCTGGGTGTTTTGTTTTTTAATATGAAGTTCAAAAGTGTCCTTTCAAGGTTTGTAAAGAGTAATATTCAATTTTTGATGGGGATTGTACTGAATCTGTAGGCTGCGTTTGGTAGGATAGCTACATTTACTATGTTAATCCTAACTGATGAGCATGGTTGATCATTCTATTTTCTGAAATCTTCAATTTTTTTTTTCTTCAAAGACTGGAAGTATTTGTAATGCAGGTTTTTCATTTGCTTGGTTAGACTTATCTCAAGATATTTTATATTATTTGTGACAGGTGTTGTTTCCTTGATTTCATTCTCAGTTCATTTGTCATTTGTATATAGGAAGGATACTGATTTCTTTTCTTTTCTCTTCTCTCTCTCTTTTTTTAAGCTATTCTTATGTCCAGCTACTTTGCTCTTTGCTCAAAGTTTTTATCAGCTGAGAATTTTCTGATGGAATTTCTAGGGTCACTTATACATACTATCATATCTGCAAATAATGATATTTTGTTTTTTTTTTCTTCTCCAATTTGTATGCCCTAAATTTTATTCAGTTGTCTTATTGCTCTAGCTAAGACTTCAAGTACTGTATTGACTAGACATGGAGAGAGTAGACAACCTTCTCTTGTTCCTGATTTAAGGGTCACTTTGAGTTTTTCTCCATTTAATTTTATGTTGGCTATAGGCTTGCTATAAATTGCCTTTATTATGTTGACATATGTCCCTTGTATCCCTAATCTTTCCCAGATATTTTTCATGAAGAGGTGTTGGATTTTATCAGATTACTTTCCTGATTCTAATGCGATGATCATTTTTTTCTTTCAGTTTGTTAGTGTAGTGGATTATATTTATGAATTTTCCTATGTTGAACCATGTGTGTATCTCTAGGATACAGTCTGCTTGATTAACTTGATCATGGTGGCTGATCTTTAGATGTGTTCTTGGATTTGGTTTGCAAGTATTTTTATTGAGTATTTTTACATGTATGTTCAAATTGGTCTGTAATAATCTTTCTTTGTGGGGTCTTTGTGTGGTTTGGATACCAGGGTAACTGTGGCATCATAAAAACAATCAGGCAATGTTCTTTCCTTTAATATTTTATGGAATAATTTGAGGAGTATTGGCATTAATTCTTCATTGAATGTCTGTTAGAGTTCTCCACTAAAGTCATCTGGCCTGAACTTGCTTTTGTTTGGAGACTTTTAATCACTGTTTTTATTTCACTAAGTGTTATGTCTATTCAATGTCTTTATAAGATTTTGATTTAACTTTGGTAAGTGGTACCTATCTAGAAAATTGTCCATTTCTTTTAGATTTTCTAATTTGGTCAGTAACAGGTTTTTAAAAGTATAACCTTAGGACTTTCTGGATTTCCTTAGTATCTGTTATTTCTTAGTATCTTTTTCTCTCTCTGCCTTTCAGTTAGTTTGGGTAAGGATTTGTCTATCTTGTTGATTTTTCTAAATGAACAAACTTTGTTCCATTGATTCTATCTGTTTCTATTTTCTTGATTATAGCCTTTACTTTGATTCTTTTATCTGTCTGTCTTCTAGGGTGTGATTACTTGTTTTTGTTTTAGAGATTTTGGGTGTTTTCTTAAGCTGCTGGTATGAGATCACTCCATTTTTTTTAATGTAGGTATTTCTAGCTTTGAACTTGCATCTTTGTACTGTTTTCTCTGTGTCTCATAAATTTGGCTCAATTATTTTCATTAAATTGTAAAAGTCTTCAATTTTTTTCAAGATTTCTGTCTTCAAAAAAAAAAAAAAAGAAAAAGAAAAAAAAAAGAAATATAAAATAAGCCGGGCGTGGTGGCGCACGCCTTTAATCCCAGCACTTGGGAGGCAGAGGCAGGCGGATTTCTGAGTTCGAGGCCAGCCTGGTCTACAGAGTGAGTTCCAGGACAGACAGGGCTACACAGAGAAACCCTGTCTCAAAAAACCAAAAAAAAAAAAAAAAAAAAAAAAAAGGTTTCTGTCTTCATCCATTTTTTTTTTCATTTGTTAAGAGTTGTCCAGTTTCCATGAGTTGAAAGCTTTCTGCTGTTTATGTTTTTGATATTCAGCATTAATCTTTGTTGGTCTGATTGGATGCACGTAATTTTCTTAAATCTGTTGAGACTTGCTTTGTGATTGAGTATATAGTCAATTTTGGAGAAGTTACATGAGATGCTGAGAAGATAGATTCTTTTGTGTTTGAGTGAAATGTTCTGAAAATATCTGTTAGGCCCATTTGTTTAATATCGTCTCTTAGTTCCAGTATTTCTCTGTTGAGTTTTTGTCTGTATGGTCTATATGAGTTTTGTTTGCTGGTGAGAGTGATATGTTGAAGTCTCTCACTATCCATGGATGATTTAAGGTATAGTAGTATTTCCTTTTCAAATGTGGGTGCCCTTGTGTTTTGTGACATAGATATTATAAACTGAAATGCCATCTTGGTATATATTTCCTTTGATGAGTATGTAGATTTCTTCCCTATGTCTTTTGATTGGCTTTCGCTTGAAGTCTATTTTGTTAGATATTAAAATGGCTATACCAGCCTGCTTCATTTCCATTTGCTTGGAATATGTTTTTCTAACCCTTCACCCTGAGGTAATGTCTATCCTTGATGCTGAGGTGTGTTTGCTATGGTAGAAGGGTAGAAGGATGGATCCTGTTTTCCCATCTATGTGTTTTTTTTTATTTGTATTTTTTATTAAGAATTAAGACCATTGCTCTTGAAAGGTATCAATGACCAATGATTATTGATTCCTGTTGTTTTGTTGTTAGTGGTGGTGGTAGTGTTAGTGGCAGTGGTAGTGGTGTGATGTTTGATTTTCTTTCTTTTGATTTTGCTGGTGTGAGATGATTTTTTGTTTTTATGTGTATATTTATTTTTCTTAGGTTAGCGTTTTCCCACTAGCACCTTCTGTAGGTCTTAGTTTGCTTAAATTTGGCTTTATCATGGAATATCTTATTTTCTCTATTTATGAGCATTGAAAATTTTGCCGGGTTTAGTAGTCTGGGCTGGCTCCTGTGGTTTCTTAGTACCTGAAGCACATGTCTTCAGGTCCTTCTGACTTTTAAAGTCTCCATTGAACAGTAAGGTTTAATTCTAATAGGTTTGCCTAGATGTTACTTGGCCTTTTCCCCTTGTTGCTTTTAATATTCTTTCCTTGTTCTGTATGTTTAGTGTTTTATTTATAAGGTGGCAAGGGAACTTTCTTTTCTGGTCCAATTTATTTGGTGTTCTGTATGGCCCATGTACCTTTATAGACACCTTCTTCTATAGCTTAGGAAAGTTTTCTCCTATGATTTTGTTAAACAGTTTCTGGGCCTTTGAGTTGAGTTTCTTCTTCCTCTATTACTATTATTTTTAGATTTGGTCTTTTCATAGTGTCCCAGATTTTCTGGATATTTCCTCTTAGTAGTTTTTTGTTTTTCCTGTTTTTTTTCAACCTGCCATTTTTCTTTTCATTTATTTCTTATATCATTCTACTCTATCTTCAAAACCTGAGATTCTCTTTTCCTTCTTTTGTATTTTCTTGCTGAAGTTTCCTTTTGTATTTCCTGTTCAAATTCCTAAATTTTTCATTTCCTGAATTCTCTCAAAAAATTTTTTTTGATTTCTTTTTTTGGTCTTAAACAATTCACTTTCTTATACTGTTTGTGTTTTTTTTTTTAATTCTTTCAGGGATTTTTTCCTTAGTGACTATCATATTAAAAAAGATTGTTTTAAGGTCTTTTCCTTCTGCTTTAAGTGTGTTGTAATATTTGGGGGCCTGCTTTGGAAGGATAGCTGGGTTCTAAGGAGGACATATTGCCCTGGTGTTGTTGATTGTGCTTTTACCTGGGAGCTTAGGCAGCTGGGTTTGGTATGATAAAATGTCTAGGTGCTGATTTCTCTCTCTCTCTCTCTCTCTCTCTCTCTCTCTCTATATATATATATATATATATATATATATATATGTGGGTGTTTTGTTTCTTGGTTTCTGTTTTCTCTCTGAATTTTCAGAGTGTAATGACTGTGTATTGCCTGTTTTCCTAGGATGTTCAAAGGGAATGCCTGCTGATATTGGAGTCTGGGAAAAGTTGGGGGAAGGAAACTTGGTAGGGAAAGTCTTGTGATCCCTCCAGGATAGGGTTAGAGAATAAAGGGAGGTAGCAGCAGGTTTTCAGCTACAGAGCTGATAATGAGACTGTTTTTGCTAATTCATAGCATCACTTGGTATATAGGAGGATCTGACTGTGTTGTGGGGCAACCAGATCTTGGGGAGCAGTATTTACCACTTGAATATATAGCAGCACCAGACCAACCCCCAACAAATGCCAATTTAGAAGCCATGATTATGCATATATCCGAGTATTTTTTAGTAAAATAAAGTCAAAACCTGTCAAGCAAATCAAGAGCAATGTTCTGGCTTTGCTTTATTTAAGTTTTTTCAGGAGTCTTTACTTGTTTTTGTTAGTAGATGAAGTTGTGGATTTCAGTGTATTTTCTTACTAATGTACCTTTGTAGTTTGCTCGTATTTGTCCTTGGTCTATCATTTCCTATCATCTGACAAGCCTCTTTCTTACTAATATTCCCTTTATGATTTCATGTAAATATAAAACAAAAATGAACGAAATCTAAAAACTGTCGAGAGTTTCAGTCTACATAGGAGAGAAAATGTTTGTGTTTATCTTTCATTGTAGAGGATCACAATGAAAGACCTACTGTTTTCTGCTTCTAGTCCTGTAGTCCTCTCTTTTAATGTCACATGTATACACATCATTGCATATATACTTAAAATCGAGTTGAGTTCTCTTGTCAGAGTTCTTGCATTTTCCTGTATTTTGAAGTAGCTTCTGTGTCTTTTCCTCTAGTAAATTTTAGCTTTTCCACTAAGACTACTGAACCACTGTGATGTGATGGTTTTGGGGCTGATGAATGATCCAAGTTCAGAATAATTCCTCTGTAATGTAGATATCAAGTTTTCCAGCACGATTTGTTAAAGACACTGCATTGTTTCTAATTTATGTTTTATACCTTGCCAAAAATTAAGTGGCTGTAAACTGTGATCTTTTCCCTAGCATGTTGCCTTTTTAAAAGTGGAGGTCACCTGTCTGAGATCAGGAGGTCAGTTGATCAGGCATTGTAACATTTCCCTCATTGTCCTTTTTCTCTGGGATGGCTGTGGCCATTTGAGCTCCCATTGCCTGTATATGAGCTCAGGAGTTTCTTTTTAGGTCTCTGAAATATGTCACTAGAATCATGTTTAGGTCTGTGTTGACTCTGAAGATGGCTTTTAGTAATACACTCATTGCATGATAGCAACCCTGGCGATCCACAGCATGAGAGGCCTTTTGTCTTCTAGTGTTTTCTCTTTGGTGAATCTTTAAAGATTTCATTTTAGAGTTGTTTTACTTATTTGCTCAATTCTATTACTGTAATTGTTGTGAATGGGATTTTTTCCCCATTGTTTTTTGGAGGGGGGTATTCAGTATTGGTAATGACCAGGTTGTGAAATATAACTCTGCATCATGCTACAGTGCTGAACGTGTTTGTTAGAACTATGAGTTTCTGATAGTCTTCGGTATCTTTAACTATAATTTAATGGCTTCCTTTCCTATTGGTATTATTTTTGTTTATTTCTCTTTCTCTCACCTTAGTACTCTACCTAATACTTTAAATACTATATTAAGGAGTGTAGAAAATACTTCTCTGTGTCTGAGGTCTAGAGCAAAATTAATGCATAGTATTTCTAATGAACTAAGTATAGGCCTATTAATATCAAGTATAAGACCTAAAACTCTACACTAAGACCAAGGCTTGTACTTAGTCTTTGTTAGTACAGCGGCCATATAATTTTATTACTGGCATTTTATGTGCCAGAGAAGGGCAGTTGAGTCAACGTGTGATTTTTCAGTGTTTGGAGGTGTAACTTTCATAAAGAGAAAGCAGTGTTTTTAACATTTGTGAGTTCAACAAATAGAAATTAGCTTAATAAAATGCCATGTCCAGATAAAGCACTGAATACAATGTTTGCTTATTTTAGTTTGATTCTGACATAAAGTTCTCCCTCCAGCAGCTGTCTTCTAGAATTTCCCCCTTTCATTTTGTATATGTATATAAAAAGCTACTTTTAATTTTTCTCAGCATAAAAGCCAATTTTCATATCATGTCTATCGATATGTCTGGTGATTTTCTGTGGAAATGGTCTCTTGTAAGGAGGTTTCCCATCCTTTACCAGCCAGCAGAACAGATTACTCTATACATTCATTCACCAGTTGCTGAGAGCTGTTCTTGATTCCAGAGTATAACATTTCTAGGCATTTGTGTATTTTCAAAGGTAGATTTTTATTCATTTTATATATGTAAACATGGTAGAAGAATACAATTAATGAAAAACAGAACTGTAAATGAAAGTTAATATTTCTAGAAGTATACATATTTAAAATGCTTTACTATAAGCTTTTAATTTTTAATTCAAATTTTAAGAAATACTTAAACTGTCTTTTTTTTGTTACTAGCTGTTAGAAGCTTCTGACGTAATACATTTTTGCTGAAAAATCTATTTCTGTTCAGGTAAGGAATCTGTTGCTGTATTTCAGTAATAATAATTTAATCATATATGGGTACTATGAAGTTTTCTTAATATTTGACTTTTTAACTTTGTGTACTAGAGTTATTTTTAGCAGGATTCCCAGATTTCTGACCAAATAAATTACACTGGTCTTGCAATATTATTCTTAAGGAAAAAACACTCCAAAGAATAAATTATAACAGGTGATGATGCTATTATTTCTATGTTAGTGTTTTTCTATTCAGAAATATATTGTTATGTTAGGCATATAGTTCAGTGATACAGTGTATGTATATGTAGTATTTTGGAAGCCCAGGTTCATCTTCCAGTAACACACCCACACCCACACCCACTCACCCCCCCATCTGTCTGTCTATCTGCACACACATACATATATATGAATATCTACTTATATTTAGTTGATAACAAAAAACTGTTATATGTAATCATAATCATTGTATATTGTTATATAGGAATTATGTACTAATAAACAAATCACTTTTCATATGTAATGTTTATGCATAAGCATATAATTAGCCTTTATATATTTACTCTGTGTGTTGGATAGTTTTATGTCAACTTGATACAGTCTAGACTTATATGGAGGAGACTCTCAATTAAGAAAATGCCTATATAGAAACAGGGGGAGGGGGTTGGATAGGGGGTTTCTGGGGGCATGGGGAGACCAAGAAATGTAAATAAAGAATCTATCCAATAAAAATCTATCCAATAACAATAAGAGATCCAGCTGTAGGCAGGCTTATAAGGCATTTTTGAAATTAGTGATTGATATGACAGGCCCCAATCCATTGTGGGTGGGGCCATCCTTGGTGTTGCAAGATATATCCTATTCATTCACATTGAGGCAGTGAGAGGCCAGTGATTGGAGGGGGGAGAGGGGAGGAGCTAGGAGAAGTGAGGGGTGGGGAGAGGCCGGGTGGGCAAGGGAAGAGGCAGGATATCCAGATGGCTTCAGATGTTTTCCTGGTGTTTAGGAGAGGTTAGAAATACCGGGATATTTCGAGCTTCTGAATACCCATGGCACAGTTAACATATCAAATGATGCCCAAGAAGAAGGAAGGAGTGGCCCCTTGTCCTGGAAAGGCTCAGTGCAGCAGTGTAGGGGAATACCAGGACAGGGAAGTGGGAGGGGGTTGATTGGGAAACAGGGCTTATGGGGCTTTGGGGGGGGGACCAGGAAAGGGGAAATCATTTGAAATGTTAATAAAAATAAAGAAATGTCTAATAATAAAAGGAAATATCAGGATAAGATTTTAGCATTGTAAATTGGCATTATGTAATTGGGTGTTTTATGTACATAAAGATATTTGGTTAACTATTTAAGTTTAAGAGTCATGATTTACCAGATAGTTTGGTGCAGGACAGGAGCATTGGACCTTTTACCGAGTCTATGGCAGAGAGGAAACACAGCTGGGATGCTGTGAGAGGTAGGTGGGAAAGATTGGCTCAGCAGCAACTGTGAGAGCTGCCCTGAGCAGGACACACCAGGCTTGGTGCAGAGACCTGGTAGAGCGGTACCATTTTATTAATAACTGCTACATCCTGGAGCAGGGAGTCCTGGATTCTGTAAGAAAGCAGGATGAGACAGCAGCCTTGTAAGCAGCACCCTCCATGACCTCTGCATGGAGGTCTCCTGTCTCTGCCCTGTTTGAATTCCTGTCCTGACTTCCTTCAGTGATGTGACAAATAGTGACATGGAACTAGAAGTCAAATTAATCCATTCCTTAACATTTTTGTTTTTTGTCATGGTGTTTTGTTTCTGCAATAGAAACCCTAATGAAGATACTACATTAGTCAGTTCTCAAAATATTGTTAGCACTCTGTAGTACTTATGCACTTTGCTTAAATTTTAAGATAGAAATATTTTTATTTTTTTGATATGATAATAAAATTACATCATATTCCTTCCCTCTCCTCCCTCCAAGTCTTCTCATATATACATTCTTGCTCTATTTTAAATTTATGACTTTTTAATTAACTTTTATTACATATGTATATGAGTCCTAAATAGAACCTGCTTAGTCTGTAGAAAGTTACTTATATGTATGTTTTCAGGGTTGACCATTGGTATTGGCTACCTAGTTGATATGCTTTTCTATGGGGAAGGCTGTTGTTTCTACCATCGGCATTTTTTGCGTTGCCTGTAGTTCATTGTGTAGAGATTGAGGACTCCTGAGCTAGGACATCCACTTTGGCAGGTCTATTGGGGTTGTCATTGTTCAGCTTGTGTTCAGATGGTCATGCGGGTGAGACTTTGTGTGATTAGCTTCTGATGTCACTAGGAGACACTATTCCACATTCAGCTCCTTGATTCTCTTGCCCTTAGTCTTTCTGCCCCTTTACCACAATGCTCCCTAAGCTTTAGTTGTGAGTTTTTGTAGATGTATCCATTGGGAATTAAGACTGTGGTCTACAAGCTGAAACTCTGCATTTTGATCTCTTAGGATTTTTTTTTTTTAATTTGTCAAAGCCAAGGCTTTCTAGAAACATGTAAAGAATGTTGTGCAGAAAATGTGTATTATCATAATTGGGATTAAGGTTCTATTATTGCTGTTGAGTACTTATTAAACACATGTTAGGACCCTAGAATGCTAGTATTTGTGAAAGAAAGGTGGATTTTGATTTGAGAGAAGAGTTTAATTTGGATGTAGAACTGATAATACTTCTGGGAAGTTCTGGAACAAATGTTGCTCAATAGAGTTTTCTAAGAGCAAAATGACTTGGCTTTCCTGTTGCCATCGATTAAGTTACCGTAATGAGGGGAAAGGCCTGAAGCTGAGTGAGGATGTGCTGTGGACCTGAGGTCAGCTCTTGAAAGACAGGTGGTCAGAGACTTGGCTGGCTGTGCACCTGACATCCGTGCAGCTGAGTCGCCTCACAATACGATTCGATAATTTACCTAGTGAACGCCGTATTCATATCATGTTTTATGATATAAGATGAAGCTCAGTTTCATCAAGTTTACAGTGAATATGCTTGTGGAGTTAAAATATGTCATATAGATCTCCTAGCTGTTAGTAATGCTGTTTAGTGGGATCGCCTATTTTACAATCTGAGGATTGTTTTATGACTGTTTAATTTAAACTGAAGTTATATAAGTTTATGTTATTATTTCTATTTTATTGTTTACATCTGACATATTGACATTAGACCCATGTAAAAGTGAAGACTACCGGACACACTTGGGCTTTCCTCAATCTTTTCTTTTTTTTTAATTTTTTATTTTCTATATTCTATGTTTACATTCCAAAGGCTTTCCCCTTTCCCAGTTACCCCCCACCATATGTTCCATAATTCCTCTCCCCCCCTGCTATTCCCCACTCATTCCCCCCCCCCCTCACGATTTCTCTGTTCTGGGTCTACAATATTGGATCCAATCTTTACAGGCCCAGGGTCCTCTCCTTTCTTCTTCTTGGGAGTCATTTGACTTGCTAATTGTGCCTTGAGTATTTAGGGCTTCTGGGCTCATTAATATCCACTTATCAGTGATTGCATTTCATGTGTATTCTTTTGTGATTGGGTTAGGTCACTTAGGATGATAGTTTCCAGATCTAACCATTTACCTACAAATTGCATGAGTTCATTATTTTTAATTGCTGATGATAGTATACGCTCTCTGAGATTTAATTTGTACGTTTCCATAGCTTTCCATTTGTGTAAATGTCAAACATGGCTGCCCAATTGTTTGAGGTGAGGCTTCAAAATTGAGAATTGCCTTAGTTTATATTTACTTTCTTAAACTTCAGATCTAGTATTTTTATATAGAAATCTGTAGTTTTCTACTATTGTTGAATTTTCCTCTTTTGGTAGATAAATTATATACAGTGCCAGACTACTTGTGATTTTGTGACCTATGATAGATATACTACCAAGAAATATTATTTTCTTTTAAAATTATTTTTGTTTGGTAATTCTTAACTTGAAGCTTGTTCTTTTATATATTCTACTTTGTCAGACCAGTGTGGGGAGCAGTGCTGAGTGACTTTCGTCAGTCTTCATGGTAGTAGTGCACTGAAGATGAGGTAGTTTTAGTTGAAACTTTCTCAAACTCCAAATTTTAATACATCCTAGTGATAGAAATGAGTGTATAAACCTCCATAAAGCATTTTGAAATTTTTGTTTTGGTGAAGTACCTAAGCTTATAAGATTGATAGAATTAGATCACAGGCAAGTATTACAAGAGTTAGAAACCCAACTACTATTTAATATCTAGGATTCTTTTGTCAGGTTAATTAACTTCCTAATGTCAAAGATTTTTGATATCTCTATCTTCTGATATCTCAACTTTATCTGCCCTGCCATTTGTAGCAATAATGGGTATAAGAGGATCACAGATAATGCTGATCTGTGATCATTGTGGGAACAAAAATCTTCTTTGGGCAAAACTGTAATAAAGGTTAAATGTACATAACTGGTCCTTGTATAATATTGTGATTGTTTTTGTCAAGAGTCACTTAGGGAAGAGTGATGGTCAGTTGAAGAATTGCTCTATTGGATTGGCCTTTGGTCATGCCTGTAGGGATATTTTATTGATTAATGATTGATATAAGAGGGCCCCCTCCCCACTAGGAAGTACTACCCCTCTGGAGGTGGTTATGGGTTGTATAAAAATGCAAGCCGCCTCTTCCACAGAGTTCTCTGAGCTGCTATGGGAGGAATTTGATGGAGATTTCATCTAGGCCTGAGTATTCTAAGATCTCTCACTCTGTTTATTGTCCAGCAGTGGGACTCTATATTAGTTCCCATGTGCTGCAACAGGGCTTCCCTGATGATGGTGGGAAAAGACACTTATCTATGAGTATAGCGGAATACCATTAAGAGTCATTTTATTGCTACGTTCTTTTAGCAGAAAGTATTTGGTTTCACTCTAGATCTCTGGGGTATCTAGTCTCAGGTTTGTGGTCATCCACACAGTATCAGGTATAGATTTCATCTCATGGAATGGGCCCTCTGTCAAATCAGATAATTAGTAAGTTGTTTCCACAAGCTTTGTGTCCCCCATTTTACTAGCATATTTGGCAGGCAGGACAGCATTATAGATGAAGGGTTTATAGTTGTGTTGGTGCTTGCATTTCACCTTTGGTAGCATGCAGAGTACTTTCAAGTACCAAGAACACTAGCCTGTAGCTCTAGGTAGGCCCCAGCTTGACCTCTCCATGGTTAATGAGTTGTGTAGACCCTAGACTCATAATACGGTCTTGCTCTTACATTGTGGAGAGCGCCCTATAACAAGGATGGAGGATATAAGGAAAGAAGGCTTTCTAAACACAGCAGGACTGACTCATATATGAACTCATAGAGACTGAGGCAGCATGCACAAGACCAGATGGGGTGGAGGGAAGTGGATACAAGCCCATCTCTAGCCTGGAAGCAATCTGTTTTTTTTTTTTTTTTTCTGTTGTGTCAAGAGCAAGCTTTACACACACACACACACACACACACACACACACATATTGAAAAGGGAAGTAGAAGCACTTTATGATAATATATATTGAAAAGGAATGTAAAAACACTTTATGAAAATATTAAAGATTTACATGGAAAATATTTCAGATAAAATAGAAGAGATACATAGAAAAACACATTAAAATTGGCAATTTTCATGGAAAATTAAAGAGTAAAGTGGTAGTCATGTAAAACATTGCTAAATTAATTGAAATATGGAATAGAAACATTTTATAATAGAATTGAAGATTTATGTAGAAAATATTTCTGATAAAATTGTAGAAAAATGTAGAAAAACATGTTAGATTTGAAGATTATTATGGAAAATTTTATGTAGATTTAATAACGGTAGGCATAAAAGTATTCCTAAGTTGATTGAAAGTGGAATTATAAACATTTTCTCATAAACTTGAATATTTACATGGAAAATATTTCTGATAAAATTGAAATATATAGGAAAACATGTTAAAATTAAAGATTATCATGGAAATTATACAGATAAAATGATAGGCATAAAGATAATTCTAAGTTGATTGAAGGTGGAATTATAAACATTTTCAGATAAAATTGAAGATTTACATGGAAAATATTTCTGGAAAAATTCAAGAAATATATAGACAAACACCTTAAAATTGAATATTTCTTAGAAAATTTTACATATAAAATGGTAGATATAAAAACTCTAAATTAATTGAAGGTGGAATTAGAAACATTTGTGATAAAATCAAAGATTTACACTGAAAACATTTCCGAAAAAATAGAAGAAGTATATAGCAAGACATATTAAGATTGGAGATTATTATGAAAAATAAAGCAGATAAAATGGTAGACAAAAAACATTACTATTTTTTCTATTTTTTTTTAATTTTCTATATTGGTTTACATTCCAAATGCTTTCCCTTTTCCCTGTTTCCCCATCCCCATAAGTCTCATAAGCCCTCTTCCCTCCGCCCATTCCCCAATCATACCCCTCCCATTTCTCTGTCCTGGTATTCTACTACAATGCTGAATCAAGCCTTTCCAAGACCAGGGACCTCTCCTTCCTTCTTCTTGGGAATGATTTGATATGTTAACTGTGTCTTGAGTATTCAGAGCTTCTGGGCTAATTAATATTCACTTATCAGTGACCGTATTCCATGTATATTCATTTGTGATTGGGTAACCTCACTTAGGATGATATTTTCCAGTTCCAAACATTTGCCTAAAAATTTCATGAATTCATTGCTTTTAATTGCTGAGTAGTACTCCATTGTGTAAATATACCACATTTTCTGTATCCATTCCTCCATTGAGGGACATCTGGGTTCTTTCCAGCTTCTGGGTATTATAAATAGGGTTGCTATGAACATAGTGGAGCATGTGTCCTTATTGCATGCCAGAGGAATCCTCTGGGTATATTCCCAGGAGTGGTATAACAGAGTCCTCCAGAAGTGTCATGCCCAGTTTTGTGACGAACCACCAGACTGATTTCCATAGTGGTTGTACCAGCTTGAAATCCCACCAGCAGTGGAGGTGTTTTATTCTTTCTCCACATCCTCGCCCACACCTGTTGTCTCCTGAGTTTTTAATTTTAGCCATTCTGACTGGTGTGAGGTGAAATCTCAGGATTATATTGATTTGCATTTCCCTGATTAATGATATTGAACATTTCTTAAGGTGCTTCTCAGGCATTCGAAATTCTTCAGGTGAAAAATCTTTGTTTAGCTCTGTACCCCATTTTTAATAGGGTTTTTTTTTTTTTTTTTTTTTTTTGGCTCTCTGTAGTCTACCTTCTTGAGTTCTTTGTATATATTGGATATTAGCCCTCTCTTGGATGTAGGGTTGGTGAAGATTTTTTTCTCAATTTGTTGGTTGCCGTTTTGTCTCTTTGAGACCTTCCTATGCCTTACAGAAACTTTGTAATTTTATGAGGTCCCATTTGTCAATTCTTGGTCTTATAGCACAAGCTATTGGTGTTCTGTTGAGGAAAATTTTTCCCTGTGCCTATGTGCTCAAGGGTCTTCCCCAGTTTGTTTTCTATTAGTTTCATTGCGTCTGGTTTTATATGGAAGTCCTTGATCCACTTGGAGGTGAGCTTAGTGCAAGGAGGTAAGAATGGATTGATTTGCATTCTTCTGCATGCTGACCTCCAGTTGAACCATTACCATTTGTTGAAAGGCTATATTTTTTCCACTGGATGGTTTTAGCTCCTTTTTCAAAGATCAAGTGACAGTAGGTGTGTGGGTTCATTTCTGGGTCTTCAGTTCTATTCCATTGATCCACCTGCTTGTCACTGTACCAATACCATGCAGTTTTTAACACTTTTGCCCCGTAGTTCTGCTTGAGGTCTGGGATATTGATTCCCCCAGAAGTTCTTTTACTGTTGATGATAATTTTAGCTATCCTGGGTTTTTTGTTATTCCAGATGAATTTGAGAATTGCTCTTTCTAACTCTATAAAGAACTGAGCTGGGATTTTGATGGGAATTGCATTGAATCTGTATATTGCTTTTGGCAAGATGGCCACTTTTACTTTATTAATCCTGCCTATCCATGAGCATGGAAGATTTTTCAATTTTCTGAGGTCTTCTTCAGTTTCCTTCTTCAGACACCTGAAGTTCTTGTCATACAGATCTTTCACTTGTTTGGGTAGAGTCACACCAAGATACTTTATATTGTTTGTGGAAATTGTGAAAGGTGTTATTTCCCTAATTTCTTTCTCAGCCTGCTTATCCTTTGAGTATAGGAAGGCTTCTGATTTGCTTGAGTTGATTTTATAACCAGCCACTTTGCTGAAGTTGTTTATCAGCTGTAGGAGTTCTCTGGTGGAGTTTTTTGGATCACTTAAGTGTACTATCATATTATCTGCAAATAGTGATAGTTTGACATCTTCCTTTCCAATTTGTATCCCTTTGATCTCCTTATGTTGTCTAATTGCTCTAGCTGGAACTTCAAGTACTATATTGAAAAGATATGGAGAGAGGTGGCAGCCATGTCTAGTCCTTGATTTTAGTAGGATTCCTTCAAGTTTCTCTCCATTTACTTTGATGTTGGTTACCGGTTAGCTGAATATTGCTTTTACTATGTTTAGGTATGGGCCTTGAATTCCTGTTCTTTATAAGAATTTTAGCATGAAAGGATGCTGAATTTTGTCAAATGCTTTTTCATCATCTAATGAGATGACTCTTTTTCTTTGAGTTTGTTTATGTAGTGGATTGCATTGATGGATTTCCATGTATTGAACCATCCCTGCATCCCTGGGATGAAGCCTCCATGATCATGGTGAATGATCATTTTGATGTGTTCTTGGATTCGCTTGGCAAGAATTTTATTGAGTATTTTTGCATCAATATTCATTAGGGAAATTGGTCTGAAGTTTTCTTACTTTGATCTTTGCATGCTTTGGGAATCAGCCTAATTGTGGCTTCTTAGAATGAGTTGGGTAATGTTCCTTCTGTTTCTATTTTGTGGAATAGTTTGAAGAGTATTGGTGTTAGGTCTTCTTTGAAGGTCTGATAGAATTCTGCACTAAAACCATCTGGTCCTGTGCTTTTTTTGGTTGGAAGACTTTCAGTGACCACTTCTATTTCTTTAGGGGTTATGGGACTGTTTAGATGATCTATTTGATTCTGATTTAATTTTGGTATTTGGTATCTGTCTAGGAAATTGTCCATTTCCTCCAGATTCTCCAGTTGTTTTGACTATAGGCCTTTGTAGTAGGATCTGATGATCTTTTAAATTTCCTCCATTTCTGTTGTTATGTCTCCCTTTTCATTTCTAATTTTGTTAATTTGGATACTGTCTCTGTGCCCTCTTTGTAGTCTGGCTAAGGGTTTATCTTTCTTGTTGAATTTGTGAAAGAACCAGCTCCTGGTTTTGTTGATTCTTTGTATGGTTCTCTTTGTTTCTATTTGATTGATTTCAGCCCTGAGTTTGATGATTTCCTGTCTTCTACTCTTTTTGGATGAATTATCTTCTTTTTGTTCCAGGGCTTTAAGGTGTGCCATTAAGCTGCTAGTATATGCTCTCTCCAGTTTCTTTTTGGAGGCCCTCAGGGCTATGAGTTTTCCTCTTAGCACTGCTTTCATTGTGTCCTATAAATTTTGGTATGTTGTACCTTCATTTTCATTAAATTCTAGAAAGTCTTTGATTTCTTTCTTTATTTCTTCGTTGACCAAGTTATTATTGAGTAGAGTATTGTTCAGTTTTTATGTGTATGTGGGCTTTCTGTTGTTTTTGTTGCTATTGAAGACCACTCTTATTCCATAGTGATCTGATAGGAGGCATGGGCATAGTTTGATCTTCTTATTTCTGGCGATGTCTGTCTTGTGACCAATTATATGGTCGATTTTGGAGAAGGTACCATGAGGTGCTGAGAAAAAGGTATATTCTTTTGTTTCAGCATGAAATATTCTATATATATTTGTTAAATGCAATTGGTCCAAAGCTTCAATTAGTTTCACTGTGTCCCTGTTTAGTTTCTGGTTTCCTGATTGGTCCATTGTGGAGAGTGGAGTGGTGATGTCACCCACAATTATTGTGTTTAGGTGCAATGTGTGCTTTGAGCTTTAGTAAATTTTCTTTTATGAATGTGGGTGCCCTTGCCTTTGGAGCATAGATGTCCAAAATAGAGAATTCTTCTTGGAGGATTTTTCCTTTGACCAGTAAGAAGTATCCTGCTGCGTTTCTTTTTATGACTTTAGGTTGAACGTCAATTTTATCTGATATTAGAATGGCTACTCTGGCTTGTTTCCTCAGACCATTTGCTTGTAAAATTGTCTTCCAGCCTTTTACTCTAAGGTAGTGTTGTCTTTTACACTGAGGTGTGTTTTTTGTATGCAGCAAAATATAGGGTCCTGTTTACATATCCAGTCAGTTAGTCTATGTCTTTTTATTGGGGAATTGAGTCCATTCATGTTAGATTTTAAGGAATCGTGATTATTACGTCCTCTTATTTTTGATGTTATTTTTATGTTTGAGTCGTTATCTTCTTTTTGGTTTGATGAAAGAAGGCTACTATCTTGCTTTTTCTAGAGTGTAGTTTTCCTCCTTGTATTGTCGTTTTCCACCTGTTAAACTTTGTAGGGCTGGGTTTGTGTAAAGCTATTGTATAAATTTGGTTTTATCCTGGAATATCTTGGTTTCTCCATCTATGATGATTGAGAGTTTTACTTGTTTATGGTAGCATGGGCCGGCATTTGTGATAATAGTAATGATAATAATGATGATGATGATGATGATGATGATGATGATGATAATAATAATAACAACAACAACAATGATAAAGCAGTATGTAAAGCATCCATGGTCTTTACTTCACTTTCTGGTTCTAGGTTCCTGTCATGCGTTCTTGACCTGACTTTCCTTGGTGTAGATGGGACTTGAAAGATGAAATAAGCTCTTTCATTCCTAGTTCAGTTTTTGTCAGTATTTTCTCACAATAACAAGAGGTAAACTAATACGAAGATTTGGAAGGATTTTAAAACACATTTATTTTGTTTTCATTTCATCATGACTGTTTTCATTATAATCTTTGAAAGTCAGGTCAACATAGAGATGCTTCTTGTGGTGTTTTATTTTTTGTTCATTGTATGCATGTAAGTGATTCATATTACCTTTACATTTATACAGAGGATCACTTTTAGTATCCTAGAATTCTGAGCACCAGTTGCTGGGAACCCCATTATTTGTGATTCTCTTTTTCACATATAGTCTTAATATTTACCTCGGTTGGCCTTGATCCTCCTCTGTCAGCTTCCCAAGTCCTATGGCTGTACATATGTCACCCCACTGTGCTTTATTTCTGATTTTATATGGATTACCACTTTTTCTGAAGGGATTTATAGTTTGTGTAATGGTTCTTTGTACATCCTTTCATGGTAGTTCAATTAAGCTAATGGATGGTAGAGCAGTGATTTGAAACCTATATTTCTCATCTGAATCTGTTGTACTATCATACAAAGAAAGTGAAGATTTAGTTTTGATGACTTTGCACTAGGTGTTTCTACTCTGACATAAACTTTCATCTCCTATAATTGCATTCCTTTTAGAAATTGCCATTTTCTAGGTACCAAGGTTCAGCATTTCACTGTGTCTTCTGTGTCTGTTCTAGCCTTATGCTTTCATCTCTTAGCCTCTGGCTCAGTGCCCATATGGATGGTAATACATGCTCATACATACTGACCCCAAAACATCCTTTTGCTCTCACGATAGATTTGGAATTAGATGCTGCCTACCATTAGTTTCTTCACATTTTATGTGTGCTCACACTGTATTGTGAGCAAACAGGGCAAAGAAACAGTCTGCTTATAGTTTGTATCAACTTCCACACTTTCAAAATTACCTAAAGATTTAAAATATGATAATAACTGAGGAAAAAGGATCATGTGGCCAAAGCTAGCCTGGGCTATATTGACAGAGTGTGTCACGAACACACACACACACACACACACACACACACACACACACAAATACCATTTGCTGATAAGGAGCTAAGTTCAGTTGATCAAGCTTCCTGGTTATTTAAGGTTTAAGGTTTAGTGTTTGGTGATGTCTATTCTATAACAACAACAGAAACTTGTAAGCCATTAACTGAATCAGATGATTCAGTTAATAATACTGCCATTTTAAGCAAGAAATAATACTGCCATTTTAAGCAAGAAATAATAACTTGTGTGGGTCTCCACAAGAAACAGTCGCAAATCCAGGTAGGAAGTTCTTCTCTTCCTTCTGTGGGAGCTAGGAAGCATTCATGGAATAAGTAGGCTTTGGGTGGAGCTTAATTTATTATTTCCATTCATTCTAGACTGTCTTCTGAAGAACGATGTCTATTTCCTTGAGCTCTTTAATTTTCTTGCCAATTTGGATAAACATGGCACAAATCCAGCAGGGAGGTTCAAATGAAAAAGAACAGACTACAGCATTGAAAGGTACACATTTACATTACTAACTCAGGAAACCCTCACTCTGCACAGTCAGAGTATAGGGATATTTAGATACTCTTTGTTCACTTCAGTTGTCAAATAATGAAGTTAGTGCCTAAGGTGTTTGCAAGTATTTATATTGCTTATAGCAACCATTACAGTGCCTGAAATGTATCATAGACTCAAGACTTTTTAATGTTCTTTCTGCTCCAGGTCGTCACTTAATGGTAAAACAAACACTTGTAAGGCTTTTAAATCAAGATCCATATCTCTACCGTATTATGTTGAGTTGGGTGTTGTATAATCTGTCTTTTCTTGCATTATGCTATTTTGTTAACTGGAACATGGGGATATTTTGTGTAAGCCCCTTCATATTAATACCTCAGAAGTAATTTGCCTATTTTTTAATTGTTGTTTTACACACTTCACACACACACACACACACACACACACACACACACACCTAAACAAAACATGAACTAGAAGGACACCAAGGGATATGCTGTCTTGAAAGTAGAGAAGCTCCTACAGCCTCAACTCTACACTAGAACTGAGGGAAAACAGGGAATACCCAGCGTGGGAGAAATGGGCTTCACCATGGAGGGCTCCTGATGATCATCCAGTCAGCTGTTCTTAATGTTAGCCTACGTATTATGGGTCTGAGTTGAGCATATTGTGCTAGTTTGGGTTTTTCCCAAAGCCCATATATCATTATTAGAATATTACATTATTAAAATCAGAATATGGAAACATTAATAAGACGAAGATTCTGCAGCATTGTTTTAGTCATTGTGATTTTTTTTCAGAAGCAGACTGAAAGACTTGGGACTCCTTTGCTTCCTTCCAACTCTGAGGAAAACAACTTTTTCTGCTTTATGATCATAACGTACAATAACGTGCCCCTGATTCACTGGCCCAACATTGTCCTCTGAACATTTAAAATTTGAAAAATAACCATTTTCCCTTTTGAAGATATTTCAAGTATTTTGTTTTATCACCAGAACCCTAACTGCGGTAGCATCTTACCCTGTGCTTATGTGATCCGCCTTGCATGTCAATATCTTCAAGAATGGAAATACACTAGTTAGTCACCAGTTCAAATTTTCTGGAGTCACCAGTCAAAGCTCCATTCTGGAGCGGACTTAAAATGTGAAGTTCAGGCTTCAGGAATGAAACTAAGTGGTTTTTAGATGTCAGGCACATCTTGTTTCCCTGGGATAAGCACCACTTGGGCATGCATGATAATATAAGCTTCTTACAGTGGGCCATGTAGTGTTTTCTGCTGTTCTTTTTTTTTTTTTTAATTTTTGTTTAATTATCTATATTCTTTGTTTACATTCCAAAGGCTTTCCCCTTTCCCAGTTCCCCCCCCCCATACGTCCCATAAGTCCTCTGCCCCCCAACTATTCCCCAATCACCCCCCCCCCCACCATTTCTCTGTTCTGGATCTACAAAACTGGATCCAATCTTTTCAGGCCCAGGATCCTCTGCTTTCTTCTTCTTGGTAATCATTTGACTTGCTAATTGTGCCTTGAGAATTTAGGGCTTCTGGGCTCATTAATATCCACTTATCCGTGATTGCATTTCTTGTGTATTCTTTTGTGATTGGGTTAACTCGTTGCTGTTCTTTGTGGAAATAATTTGATTGGTTCTTTGTTAACTGTAAGGTGAAAATCATCAGCGCAAGTGTTTTTTGTTTGTTTGTTTGTTTTGTTTTGTTTTGTTTTGTTTGGAGTTAGCTCAGTCAGATAGGATTGCTTAATAAGGAAATTTTTCATTTTTACCACAAGGTAAATAGCTGGGTTCTCAGGTAGGGGAACCACCAAACTAATTTCCAGAGTGGTTGTACCAGCTTGCAATCCCACCAACAGTGCAGGAGTTTTCCTCTTTCTCCACATCCTTACTAGTAATTGCTGTCTCCTGAGTTTTTGATCTTAGCTATTCTGACTGGTGTGAGGTGAAATCTCAGAGTTGTTTTGGTTTGCATTTCCCTAAGGACTAAGGATGTTGAACATTTCTTTAGATGCTTCTCAGCCATTTGGTATTCCTCAGCTGAGAATTCTTTGTTTAGCTCTCTACCCCATTTTTAAATATGGATATTTGGCTTTTATAGTAGGATATAATGATTTTTTTAAAAATTTTTTCAGTTTCTCTTGTATCTTCCTTTTCTTATTTTGTGAATTTGGATATTGTCTCTGTGCCCCCTGGTTAGTCTGTCTAAGGGTTCATCGATTTTCTCAAAGATCCAGTTCCTGGTTTTGTTGATTCTTTGTATAGTTCTTTTTGTTTCTACTTGGATGATTTCAGCCCTGAGTTTGATTGTTTCCTGCTGACCTCTCCTCTTGGGTTTATTTGCTACTTTTTGTACTAGATCTTTCAGGTGTGTTGTTAAACTGCTAGTGTTTGCTTTCTTCAGTTTCTTTTTGGAGGCACTCAGAGCTATGAGTTTTCCTCTTAGCACTGCTTTCAGTGTTTCCCATAAGTTTTGGTATGATGTGCTTTCATTTTCATTAAATTCTAAAAAGTCTTTGATGTCTTTCTTTATTTATTCCTTGACCAAGTTATCATTGAGGAGAGTATTGTTCTGCTTCCTTTTGTATGTGGGCTTTCTTTGTTGTTGTTGTTGCTGCCTCTATTGAAAATCAGCTTTAATCCGTTGTGATATGATAAGATACATGGAATAATTTCAATATTTCTTTATCTGTTGAGGTCTGTTTTGTGTTATATGGTCAGTTTTGGAGAAGGTACTATTAGGTGCTGAGAAGAAGGTATATTCTTTTGATTTAGAATTAAGTGTTCTATAGATATCTGTTAAATCCATTTGGTCCCTAACTTTTGTAAGTTTCACTGTGTCTCTGTTTATTTTGTGCTTCCCTGATCTGTCTATTGATGAGAGTGGGGTGTTGAAGTTCCCCACAATTATTGTGTTAGGTGCAATGTGTGCTTTTAGCTTTAGTAATAAATTTCTTTAATGAATGTGGGGCCCTTGCATTTGGAGCATAGATGTTTAGGATCGAAAGTTTTTCTTGGTAGATATTTCCTTTGATGAGTATGAAGTGTCTTTCCTTATCTTCTTGTTGACTTTTGGTTGAAAGTTGATTTTATCCAATATTAGAATGGCTATTCCTTGTTTCCTAAGACCATTTGCTTGGAAAACTGTTTTCTCGTCCTTTACTGTGAGGTAGTGTTTGTCTTTGACACTGAGTTGTGTTTCCTGTATGCAGCAAAATGCTGGGTTCTGTTTACATATCCATTCTGTTAGTCTATGTCTTTTTATTGCTGGATTGGGCATAAGGCCTCGTGGATTAACCCCTATATGAGGAACTGGAGATAATGTAAGGCAGTTAAGGGCATTGTTTCACAATCATTCTTCCTTGCTCTTTAGTGATCTTATGTCAGAGCCTTAAGGTGTGGCTAAAAAGATGACACTTATGATCACTTCTAGCCAACGCAACAGGATCTGAAACTAAAGCCTCTCCTATTAGAGCCATGTCAATGCAATTATTGTCTGTAGCTAAAGGTCCAGGAAGACCGAAGTGAGTTTGTATAAGGCCTATATAAAAGGGATGTTTTGCAATTGTGAAAACAAAGGTCCTGCTTAATTTATTAAAATTAAATGTGCCACAAGTTCCAACAGAGGAACAGATTCGGCAACATATAAACTATCAGTAAAAAGAGTAAAAGTATTATCTACAGATTGAAAAACATTTAGTACTGCTGTCAGTTCTGCTAACTGGGTTGGGAGCCCAGGGGTTCCACCTGTTGATTATTCAAATGAAATCCAGCTCGTCCTTTAGAGGAGCCATCTGTGAAAATCAAAAGAGCATTATGCAGTGGCTGTAAAGATGTCATATAATGAAATACAACCTTATGCACATTTAAAAAAAATTATCAACCTATGTTGAGGATAATGGTTATCTATAGTTCCTTTAAATCCTATTTGAGCAAGTAACCAATCTGCACTATGCTGCTTCAGCCAAATATCTTGGTCTATGTTAAAAGGCTGAATAATGATATCTGATTCTTTGCCAAAATAAGTCAGTGCCTGCTTCCTTCCAAGTATAATCTTCTGGCTTACTGCCTTATAATATGGCAGGATATTATGTTTAGGAGACACCCTTGAATTGGGGCAGGATTACAGTTTCATAGGTTCATTCCATTATAGTCATGATGGGGAACATGGTGGCACATAGGCAGACATGGTGCTGGAGAGGTAGCTGAGAGTTTCACATCTCGATCTATGTTCAGGAGGAAGAGAGCCACTATGCTTGGCTAGAACTTTTGAAACTTTAAAGTCCATGTCCAGTGCACACATTCTCCCATAAGGCCACCTACTCTAGCAAAGCCATATGTCCTGTCCTTTCAAGTAATGCCACTCCCTATGAGTATATGGGAGCATTTTAATTCAAACTGCTGGAGTCTGTTTTAAAATCACATCTGCTAAGAAAATTAGTCCAAATCTTCTCAGTTTAGCCTCTGGTAGATTTTTAGGACAAAGGAAAAAAGCAGCCACATTCTTTGCTAAAACATCACAAGCCCATTTGCTAATATTGTTCCCTCTGACAACTCTTTTGAGCTAGATCTCTGTAGCCTCCATGGTTCTTAGCACTATTGCCTTCTAAGCTCCTGTTGGGATGGCCCTTTAAGCCTAGCGTACCATGTCCAGCCATTTTCTTAGTTCAGAGTCCCAAAGTCTTCCACAGTCACCCAAAAATATACCTAGTACAGTCAGGTCTGTTAAAATAATAGCCAACTCTTACTACTCAATTCTTAGTTATTTTTCTTTTTGAAAACATTAAAGCTTTTGAGAATATAATTCATTTACATTATTGTCTTCCAATTTGTCACTCAAACCCCTTCTATATACTTTTCCCTGCTCTTCTTCAGAGTCATGATGTCTTTTCACTAATTGTTAGTGTGTGTGTGTGTGTGTGTGTGTGTGTGTGTATCCTGTTCAGTTCATATAATGTTACTTGACTTGTAAGTAGGATTTCAATGGTTACCATTTGGCATTTTGTTACTTTTCTATTGCTGTGACAAAACACCCTGACTTATGCAGCTTGTAGAAAAAAAAATTGGGGATAATGACTTCATAGAGTTGGAGTACATAACCATCATGGTAGGGTGTATGACAAAAACAGAAAGGCATGACACTAGAGAAGTAGCTGAGAACTTACAACTGGAAAATATCATCCTAAGTGAGGTTTTGGTTCTTTTCTCTCTCTTTATTTCCTGTAAAATTAATAAATAACAAGTGTTTGTTGGTTTTTGAGACAGTCTGTCTGTGAAGACTCGCAGGCATAGAACTTTTTGTATAAACCAGCTGCCCTTGAACTCACAAAGACCCCCCTCCCCCCGCCTCTGTTTCTGGGTGTTGGGATTAAAGAAGTGCACTACCATGCCCAGCTCACAATAGGAGAGTTTTGTAAGAAATTTCCGTTATTGAATTTTATATTACTTTTATTTGTGCTTAAAGACTTGATTTAGATGATTTCATGCCCTTAAAATTCAGTGACTTATTTTATGACCCGGAATACCAGCTTTTGTTGTAGATACTTCCTGTGCCCTTTCTAAGTATTTTTTTGAGTACAGTTTTTGTCAATGAGATTTCTCTTTTCTGAGATAGCATGCCTGTTAACAATATCACTGTTCAGGTCTTTTTTATTGGGGTATCATGGGTGAACTTCTGTCATTTCTAGAAAACATAACGTTACAGCAGTCTTTGTGGTCCTCTGGCTCTTAGAATTCTTTTGCTCCCCCTTTTTTCCTGGATATTCCCCGTGCCTCAGATGCAGAAATTGTTTTGTAGGTCTATAAATTGAAGCTGGGCTTCACATGATCCCATGATCTTTACATTATGTATAGCCTGTTGTGGTTTTCTGAAAAGAAAGTTTCTTTGATGAGGAATGAGAACTACACTTATCTATGGCTCTTAGGATAAGGTTTAATGCAATTGGGAATTATTGCTGGTCTAGTAAAGCGGTAGTAGGTTCTTGTCTAAGATCCATGGCCTCACTAGCTCCAAGTAGTTGGCTAAGTTACCAGTGACTGCTGACAGAGGGAGAATTAGAATTTCCCAGATATGGATGGCTGTCCAATACAAATGCTTAGCCAGGAAATCATACACACACGAGTGACACTAAGTGGCGCAGCCCGTTGTATTTACATATATACAACAATAATAAAAAAGAGAGGGAGTGACGGAGTGACAGGGAAAGGGTTGGAGGGAGGGGACATAGGGAGGGTTGAAGGGAGGATATGGAAAGGTGGAAAAGATGTGATTATATTGTAATTTAAAATGTAATAAAAATAAATATTGAATACCAGAAGCATAAAATGATGTTAAATAGCTACTTAGTGGATTATGTAAATGTAAATTAGTTTGAATTGATACATAAAGATTTATACCCTTATCTGTTTCCTGTGCTCATGCTCTATTAATTAATATGTAAAGGTATTGAAATGTCCAGCTCTAATCATGGCCTGTTTTTCTCTTTAGTTATGTTCCTTTTGATTTTCTTCAGCGTCTTCTCTTGGTACAGACACATTTAAGATTGTTATACTCCTCTGGAGATTTAACCTTCATCATCATGACATTCATGTTGCTAATAATATCTTGCGTATTTTCTTCTTTTCCTCCTCAAAGTGTGCTTTTTCTAACAGTAATATGGCAACTACAAACTACATTTTGATTAGTGTCTATGTCATGGTTTTGACTACTTTCATGATTATTGTATAACCTGAGTTAGTCTTGAACTCATAATTCTTCTTCTTCAAAGACCTGAGGCAGTACACCCTCTTTGCCTAAATGCAATCATTAAATCATTAAATAGTCTGTTAGTAGGATATTTCAGGGCAGAGGAGAGAAGACACATTATTTCATGGCATTTGTGGTAACAATAAGAAAGGAAGAAAAGCCGGGCGTGGTGGCGCACTCCTGTAATCCCAGCACTCGGGAGGCAGAGGCAGGCGGATTTCTGAGTTCGAGGCCAGCCTGGTCTACAGAGTGAGTTCCAGGACAGCCAGGACCACACAGAAAAACCCTGTCTCGAACCCCCCCCCCCCAAAAAAAAAAAAGAAAGGAAGAAGATCTTAAAATTGAAAAGATGAAAATTACATCAAAGGGGCACAGGTGATAACCAAGAGAATGCAATGCTGTGGTGTTAGTTTGTTAGTCAGAGCACATACGCAGCATCCTTTGATATTTAGGTCCATGATATTAAAAAAAAAGTTGGAATAATTATGAAAGGGGAGAAAGTGATGCCAAGTTCCACACTAAAGGGTGGCTGGTGACATACGCCAGTGTGGCCAGTGATTGACATTCGCCAGTGTGGCCGGTGACATACTCCAGGGTGGAAGAGTGACATACACCAGTGTGCCGGTGACATACACCAGTGTGGCCGGTGACATACACCAGTGTGCCGGTGACATACACCAGTGTGGCCGGTGACATACACCAGTGTGGCCGGTGACATACTCCAGGGTGGAAGAGTGACATACACCAGTGTGCCGGTGACATACACCAGTGTGCCGGTGACATACACCAGTGTGCCGGTGACATACGCCAGTGTGGAAGAGTGACCAGTGACGTGGGCCAGTGCTTCTTACTGCAGGACGCAGAGCATGACTCCTTTGCTTTCACTTAAAAGTTGGTGGGACTCAGTTATTTCTAATGTAGTCATATAAAGGGAAATGCTGGAGCTGTATGGAAGCGGCCGGCCAGTCACCACCTCAGCCAGCTGTGGAAGGCTTGTATCATCAGCGGTGTTTGAGCATGCTATACTCTACTTGACATGCAGTAAGGACTGCAGTCATCTCTGTGATATTCCTTCAGAAGACTGTGTCACTGGAGGAGGCATGCAGACATGATCCTTCTATAGAAAATAGTTGACATACCCAAACCAAATGTAGTTCTGATAAAATATAGTAATTTGGTGATATTAGGGGAATTTGGGCTGAGGGATCCAGGCACCATGTTCTATCTTTCAACTTTTCCATCAATATAAAATTATTCATCAGAGTTCAAATTTTTGCTTATTTAAGAAGCAGCTTATTGGCCTTTTGTTGTTTTGTTTTGAGAGAAAGATTCTCTATGTAGTCTTGGCCTAGAACCCACTATGTAGACTATGCTGGCCTTAAACTCTCTAGTGCCTTCCTACTGCTGGGATGAAAACCTGACTGGCATTTCTTTTTCTTTCTTTTTTTTTTTTTTTGGTTCTTTTGAGACAGGGTTTCTCTGTGTAGTCCTGGCTGTCCTGGAACTCACTCTGTAGACCAGGCTGGCCTTGAACTCAGAAATCTGCCTGCCTCTGCCTCCCAAGTGATGGGATTAAAGGCGTGTGCCACCACACCCGGCTAAAATTAATTATTTTTATTTTATGTGCATTGGTGTCTTTTTTTTTTTTTTTTTGGTTTTGGTTTTTCGAGACAGGGTTTCCTCTGTGTAGTTCCGGCTTGTCCTGGAAACTGACTGGCATTTTTTGACATATGAAATTCAGAATTATGAGAAATAGAAACTGCTTTAGTATCAACCAGACATTTCTAGTCAACACGTCTCATTTTAATATTTCACATAAAATGGGTTAACATTCAATATTATCACTTTGCATTTACAAGTTTTTATTTTGTTATATACCATAACTCATTTATGTTTAAAATTTAGTGGTCTTTGAAATGTCATATTAATATCTGAAGCTTTGAAATGGTAGATTAAGGTTAATGAGGTAGAAACAAATAGCTGTTTCGAAGGAGAAGGTTAATCACTTAAGTAGGTTATTTTGAGAATCTGAGTTGTGATTGGTGGATTATGATTTGGAAAGGACTTATGTTGATGCTGTATTAGATCAAAATACTGACTTAAAATAGCATTTTTGGAACTTAAATTTTAATACCATTATTGGTTAAAACAACTGATGAAATTAATCTACTAGAATAAAAGAAAAAGTCTTTACTTGTATTAACTATGAGCAATGATTCCAAGTCAGTGTAATATCAACCCATATGGCTTCTTTTCTAGATTTGCTGTCTAGGATCAATTTGGATGAACTCATGAAAAAGGACGAGCCACCTTTTGATTTTCCAGATACACTGGAAGGCTTTGAATATGCTTTTAATGAAAGTAAGTGGTCACATTAGACACATATATGAGTATGTGTGGTTTGATTATCAAGATTTATAGAATTGTAGAAAATGTATTAGCTACTCTCACAAGTCTAACTGGAATATTTTGTAGTGTTTTTGAGAGATATTGACTTATCTTTGCCTAGTGAAATCCTTAACACAAATGAATCAACAAGGAACAGTTTTCTATAGTTGGCAAGTCACATAACCTGAAGGACATGAGTGTGAGCATTCTACTCTGCTCTAACTGGAGACTCCTCATTGAATTATATAGAAAGGTATATTCTTTAAGCTGCTATTTAAATGAGGTGACTGGATATACCCTTATTTTTAATAATAGTTCTTCTTACTTTTCAGGAACCTATTTGTTTAAATCTTTTAAAGTTTGGTATAAAATAACCTTTATACCTGAGTTGTAGAAAAAGGCATACCTCCAGCATACACTATTATGGGCAGGTAGCATGATCTCATCATTTCCTTCTGTTGCTTTATAGTTACTGAATTAGTGATACTCATCACTGTGAGAGTGAGTCCCCCTTACACTGTCACATATAGCTGTACTTAAACACTCAGCAAATTTATAGAGAAGATAGCAGAAACTTTGATCATTTTTCAGGTATTATCTTTTGAGAAGAATATTTTATAATAATACACGTATAAGTAGTAATGTTTTGTTGCCTGTTGGGGAGGAAGGGTTAAAGCACTTAGCTGAGTGCTGTTTTCTTCTGATTACTAGAATCTTCCTGGCGCAAGAAGCAGGGCAGATGGTCTGTCTTTTTTCATTGTAAACAGGTTGATAATTAAACCTTTGTAAACAGAAAATAATGTTTGTCATGAGGAGAGTCTTTTATGGGCTACTATGATCTAGTTGGTTGATTTAGCATTATTCATGGTAAGTAAACTTACTTTTGATATATGAGGCACGTTTCCATGAAGAATAGCACATAGCATCATAATTCACTTTCATATAAAACAGGAATATTATGACCAAAATGTTCACTGCTATATAAGGAGCCCTGTATGCCTTATTTGGACCTTCCTTGCTCTGGGTCAGATCTAACCCAGTAAGTTAGAAATGTGGGGAAAGGTCGCTAGGACATCTTGGTATCAATTTTAGCTTGATTGCCAGGTGCTGAAATTGATTGTAAAGCTTATTAGTAATTGTCCTTGAAACCCTGTGATGTGAGTGAGTTCAAACTGGTGTTTGCATCTTCTTTTTCCTCCTCCTCCTGATCTCCACTGATACCTTGTGTCAGGTGTCAGTGTTATCTCGGGTAGAGAACAGTTACTTAAACTTCTGAGCCCTGTTCTTCCCTCATGTTAGCCGCACGGTGTGCTATGTTCCCACACCCTTCTGGACCCTGTTGTCTTTATGCCTGATGGCAGCTTTCCATTGCTGACTGTAACTGAGTCTCGTCCAACCTCCTGAAACCTTGCTTAGATTTTCAACATTTGTGGTCTCAGCCTCAGCCCTCATTCACTGCTGGGCCACTCTAATGACATTATCTGGTAGGAGCTCTTTTTTCCTGCTGCCTTAGAGTAGTTTCGCTTTACTTTAAAATATTGAGATGAGCATCAAGGCTAACTTATAAATTCCTAGGGACCAGTCTTTTATATCCCTAATAGGTTTATTGACATTTGAAGACAAAGCATTAAGATCAAAGCAAATACTTAAGAAAGTTATAATTTTTATAAGACATTATTTATTAGAACATCCATATTATAATATATCCTAAATCATTGGAATATTGCTTGTTGTCTTTTAGAGGGGCAGCTAAGACACATAAAAACTGGGGAACCATTTGTTTTTAACTACCGAGAAGACTTACACAGGTGGAACCAGAAAAGATATGAAGCTCTGGGTGAGGTATGTCAAATATATTGCTTTACTGCATTGATTTTCCAACTGGAAATATGAAGTATGCCATAGATATTGTTTTATTGAATTTTCTAGTTTGAAGTACCAGGAATAATGGTTTGTAAGGTATAGCCGTTCACATAATTCTTTTATAAAAGGTGATTTTTAGATGCTTTTTCTTCTTTGTATTTGATAACTTTCCATCATTTACTAGAAACATGTATTTAATTTGAAACCTTCTTTTATGCCAACATGGCCTTCATATGACTTTCCAGTGAGTCACTTGCATGGAAAAACAAATTAACACCAAATTTTAACCTTTTTTGGGGTAATATTATTAAAAGTTTAATCTTCTCTGTCAGAAATGATTATTATTTTTAGGTTTTTATTTATACTGAAGACTGCTATTAGGACAGTGAGGTTGAATCTCTCTTCTCCCTTTGTTTGGCCACTAGGGATCTTACCTGGTATCAGCAGAGGAGACCTTTGAATGTGCTCTTTGTCATTTTGTTGCATGTTTGTCACAGCTAAAGATTTCACTTATTCAGAATCATATATTCTTAGTAAAACATTTGTTTAATATGTTACCTAGCAACTACTTTTTTCCTAAGCAGAAATTTATTTATTTATATTATATTTTTAACGAAGCACTCAAAATGCATTCTTTGGTTAACATAACATGGAGGAAATTTGACAACATGAAGAATTCAAATGCATTGAGACAGTTTTTCTGTCTCTGGCATTTTTACATGTCTGAACAAAGGTTTTGACCTTTTGCTCTGCTTTCTCTTTATAGGGACAACTGGCTTTAAGGGTGGAGAGGGTAGTGCCCTTTCCAAGATACTATGCAGATTTATGTCCTAGTCAAGATAATAAATACAGTCCCTTTTGTCTTCAGTGGTGGCCAGGATGGCGGGCTTACTAGTGGACCTTTGTGAGTCCAGGTTTGCTAAGCTTGGGTGACACAGTTACCATGTGTGCTAGGCATTCAGCTGTGCAGGCTAACTGTGTTAAACCTTCAGTGTCCTCTCTCCCCACTAGCCTATTCAGGTTGTTTAATTTAATCATCTCCCCCTCTCCTTTCCTCCCTTCAAACCCTCTCACGTATCATTCTCCCTTGTGCTTTTTCAAATTCACAGTTTTATTCTTTTTTTGTTATTACATTTATTTTTGAATATTCTTTAGTATTTGTAACTTAAATGCATTCAGTGATCAGAATAATTTCTACTTATGTTAAAGTGCTTGCCAATTTCCACTTGTATTATATATTGCAAATCGGTGTTTGCTGTTTTAAAAAAAATTGATTATTTATTTATTTATTTATTTTAATTAGGAATTTTTTTATTTACATTTCAAATGCTATTCCCTTTCATTGTTTCCCCTCCAAAAATCCCCATCCCATCCTCCCTCCCCCTGCTCACTTACCCTACCTTGGGGCAATGAGCCTTCACAGGTCCAAGGGCCTCTCCTCTCGTTGATGTCCCACCAGGCCATCCTCTGGTACCCATGTGGCTGGAGCCATGGGACCCTCCATGTGTACTCTTTAGTTGGTGCTTTAGTCCCTGGGAGCTCTGTGGGTAATGGTTGGTTCATATTGTTGTTCCTCCTATGGAGCAGTAAACCCCTTCAGCTCCTCCGTTCCTTTCTCTAGCTCCTCCATCGGGGACCCTGAGCTCAGTTCAGTGGCTGGCTGAGAGGGTCCCTCTCTGTATTTGTCAGGCACTGGCAGAGCCTCTCAGGAGACAGATATATGAGGGTCCTCTCATCAAGCACTTGTTGGCATCTATAATAGTGTCTGGGTTTGATGGCTATATATAGGATGGATCCCCAGGTGGGGCAGTTTCTAGTGGCTTTTCCTTCAGTCTCTGCTCCATACTTTGTATCTCCTCCCATGGGTATTTTGTACCCTATCTAAGAAGGACCAAAGTATCCACACTTTGTTCTTCCTTCTTAAGCTTCATGTGGTCTGTGAATTATATCTTGGATATTTCAAGCTTCTTGGCTAATAGCCACTCATCAGTGAGTGCATACCATGTGTGTTCTTTTGTGATTGCGTTAATTCACTCAGAATGATATTTTCTAGTTCTATCCATTTGCGTAAGAATTGTGAAGGGTGTTGTTTCCCTAATTTCTTTCTTAGCTAGTTTATCCTTTGAGTATAGGAAGGCTATGTTCTGCCTGAGTTGATTTTATAACCAGCCACTTTGCTGAAGTTGTTTATCAGCTGTAGGATTTCTCTGGTGGAGTTTTTTGGGTCGCTTAAGTATACTATCATATCATCTGCAAATAGTGATAATTTGACTTGTTCCTTTCCAATCTGTATCCCTTTGACCTCCATTTGTTGTCCAATTGGTCTAGCTAGAACATCAAGTACTATATTAAATAGATATGGAGAGAGAGAGGGCAGCCTTGTCTAGTCCCTGATTTTAGTTTGTTTTTCGAATGAGGATTCCCTTTCATTTGGAGCATAGAAGTTCAGAAATGAGAATTCTCGGTAGATTTTTTTTTTTTTTTGATGTGTAAGAAATTTCCTTCCATGTCTTTTTTAATGACTTTTGGTTGAAAGTCAATTTTATCCTATATTACAATGGCTACTCCAGCTTGTTTCCTGGAACCATTTGCTTGGAAAATTGTTTTCCAGCCTTTTACTCTGAGGTAGTGTTTGTCTTTGATACTGAGGTTCATTATATGCAGGGAAATGCTGGGTCCTGTTCATGTATTTAGTCTGTTATTGTATGTCTTTTTATTGGGGAATTGAGGCCATTTATGTTAAAAGATATTAAGGTATAGTGATTGTTGCTTCCTGTTATTTTTGATGTAATTTTTGTTTGTGTGTTATATTTCTTTGGGTTTGTTGGAAGATTACTTTCTTGCTTTCTCAGGGTGGCGATTTCTCTTTATGTGTTCACCTTTTCCATTTATTATCCTTTGTAGGACTGGATTTGTGGACAGATATTGTGTAAATTTGGTTTTTATCATGAAATGTCTTGGTTTCTCCATTAATGGTGATGGAGAGTTTTGCTGGTTATAGTAGCCTGGTCTGGCGTTTATATTCTCTTAAGGTCTGTATGAGATCAGCCTGGAATCTTCTTGCTTTCATTGTCTCTGTTGAAAAGTCTGGTGTAATTCTGATAGGTCTGCCTTTATATGTCACTTGTTCTTTTCCACTTCCTGCTTTTAATATTCTTTCTTTGTTTAGTACATTTGGTGTTTTGATTATTTTGTGATGGGAGGAATTTTTCTTCTGGCCCAGTCTGTTTGTTGTTCTGTAGGCGTCTTCTATGTTCATGGGCATTTCTTTCTTTAGGTTAGTTAAGTTTTCTTCTATAATTTTTTTTGAAGATTTTTACTGGCCCTTTAAGTCGTAGATCTTTTCTTCTTTACCTATATTCCTTAGATTTGTTCTTCTCATTGTATCCTGGATTTTCTTGATATTTTGTGTTACAAGATTTCTGCATTTTGCATTTTCTTTGACTGTTAATGTTTTCAGTTGTGTCTTCAGCATCTGACATTCTTTCTTCTATCTCTTGTATTATGTTGTTGATGATTGCATCTATGACTCCTGATTTCTTTCCCTGGTTGTCTCCCTTTGTAATTTCTTTGTTGTTTCTACTTCTGTCTTTAGATCCTGGATGGTTTTGTTTAGTTTCTTCACTTGTTTCTAAGGCTTCTGGTTGTGATCCTCTGAGCAGCAGGAGAGGCCCTACCCATGCTGATTGTCCTAACTGCACTCCTGGGTGCTGTCCCTGCACCACTTGGATCTGGCGCATTGTGGCAGAGCATGGTCTCAAGGTGGAACAGAAACTGGAGTGCATCCACCAGAGGGTTCTGGATGTTATCCTCTGAGCGGTGGTAGTGGTGCTATCTGTGCTGTCAGGCCTCTCCACACTCCTGGGTGGTTAGCTATCGCCCTGTGCCACTTGGGTATGGTGATCTGTGGCTGCCATTCCACTTTTATTCCTAGTATGTAGGTTGAAAGCAGACATAATTCACTAATGTAGAATTTACTATAACAAAAAGCATCGAATGGGAAAGGGAAAGTTTTCTTATTATGAAGTTTGTACTATCTCACCCTGCCTTGTGGTTCAATGTTTAGTTTTGTTTCTGGATAGTTTGCTATAGAAGATCACTAACTGAGTTCCATTTTCTGTGTTCGAGATATGAACTATATAAGGTCTAATTGTGTATCAACAGTTTTACAGCTGTTGCTATAGTGAGTGAGTTTGTTTGGCGTAATTGTAGAATCCAATGTATCTGTAGACCTGTCTTTTACTGATCAATTCCCGTTTTTGAGTCAGGGCTTCAAATTCAGTGTAATCAACTATTTTCCATTCACACCTTGTTCTTTTTTCTTAAGTTGTTTTGAAAAGACCTTCTTGCCTGTCATAAGATCTTGTTGCTGATGTAGGATGTTGTCTACCATCTCTTCTGCTGAGTCTCTCTTTCCTCTTGTTATTTCATCTAACTCTTCTTATCCTCCTATCTTTGTCGTATATAAAAGTAACCTAAGGTGACTTTACCGTGAAAAGTACAAATATAGTGTTCAGCACATTTTAAATGAAAATGAAATTAGAGAGAAAGCCATTAAGCTAGTTGTGTTGGTGAATGCTTCTTGTGACTCTGACTCCCTGGTTGGAGGAAACAACTAACATATTCCTTCTCACACAGTACTTCTGCTTATCAGCTTGCTCACTTCACTTACTTTATTACTATTTGAAGACTTATTTGTTTTAGTTATTTGTGTATGGGTGTTTCATCTCTATGGATACATGTCTACCATGTGCATGCAGTGCCTGCAGAGGCTAGAAGATAACTTTGGATCCTTTTGAAATGGAATTGCAAATCGTTGCTAGATACTGTGTGAATTCCAACACTACTAACCAACTCTCCAGGTCACCATATTTATTTTGTGTGTATTTTAAACATATTATACAAATTGTGTCTTCATATTTATTGATCAATAAATTCGTATTATGAAAATACATAAATAGTTTAGTATATTTTTCAGTGTATGGATTTTGTGAAATTTCTGATGTTAGGGATTTAATACAAAGCATTAGATTTTTTATTAGAGAAATGAAGTTAATTATTTTGCAGTTTCTAATGCTAAAACTTAAGGTAATATATCTGTTTTAGTTCCCATTAAATATTCTCTCTCAAAATTATCTGTAGCTTAAGCTTATTTGAAATAAAAAAGGAGTTACCTTCATCTTCCTGGGCAAGCTTCAGAATTTTATCATGATATTTTAGAAGATGAAGTTATTTGGCAACTGTAGACAGTTCAAGTAAAGTTTTCTTTGTAAGTACTAGATCCAGTTATTGCTTTTTGTTGGCCAAGATCTCCAGTTCCATGAGGAGCACCAGTGCAGAGCATCCTCGCCAGAGCTGGGTAGCAGAGTCCTGGCAGTCCTCTCGCTTCAGAAGTGGCTGTGGGGGCAAGCGACGGTACTCCAGTGTTAGCTCCATAAGTAGCTTTGGGAAGGCTGATGTTTTAAGGAAACAGAATTTTCCAACAATCTAAAAGAAATCCCTATATTTTGACTCTTTCCTAACTGAATGCCCACCTTTATCTTCTGTTGGTAGCTTATGCGTATGTGCCTTAGTTTATGTCTCCTCTCTTAAGGTCACCTGTTCCTGACATAGTCTCATTCCTGAATAAATCAAACTTATTACGTAAGTAAAATAAACAGAAACATCAGTTTGTTTTCTGAACATGGTGCCACGATATATAAAAGAGTGCTTCATATTCACAGTTAAATTGTTGAATTCAAACAAATGCCTGTGCTGTGCACATATGGCTTGAACAATTCATAGCCCTTAATACGTTTTTTTTGAAAGAGTATAGGGAGTTGGATCTTACAGGGTTTTGAATGGCGGTACTGAAGTGCACATAATAAGATTCTTACAGTCAAGGACAATACCATTTGTTATGTCTAGTATTCAAATATTTGAATAGAATCCAGATACATGTATAAATTCCACAATATGAATTTGTATTGTTGGGAGGAATCAGTAGGTTCCTTCATATCAGCTTATATTTTTTAGTTTGTCATGCATTTCTTATAACATGGAAGAAAAAGAAGCTACATTGTTTAAGGGTATTTTCAAATTAGCTTTAAACTTTACTTATTAGCGTAGTTTAATTCCATACTGTTCTTTGTGTGCTGTCTCCTTATGATTTCTGACATCAAGGTTATTGCTTTGTAGCAGAACTAATCTTGGGCCCAGAAGTGACGAACAGTCTCCCCTGACTTTACCGCACTCTGACACTTGTTCAGGTGGAGCGCTGCATCTAGAGTGACATTAGTAAGTAGACATTTCAGAGCAGAATATCTGCCCTGAAATAATCTTCTGTTTCTTAAAAGCAATCCACCATTAACATAAAAACAGACATATAGAACAGTTAAATAGACTACAAACTCCAGAAATAGAGGAAAAGTACAAATACTTTTGGAGATATCCTTTGTCAGTTGCAATCATAAAGCACTAGAGGAAAATTACATTTTGCTTCAGTAGATAGTCATCCTGACTCTTTATTACAACATATACCAGAATGAACTTCACATGAATTATAAACTTAGACAGAATGTACCAGGTGCATAGCACTGTTGATAGTCTTGAAAGAGCATCCTAGAAATGATATGGCTTAAAATATTCTTTCCTTTAAAGTAGTGGGTCTCTCACTCTGTGGCTTATGACCCCTATGTGACAGGGGTCGCATATCGGACATTTATATTAAGATTCATAACAGTAGCAAGATTACTGTTGTGAAGTAGCATGAGAATAGTTTTATGGTTGGGGTAAGCACGACACGAGGAGCTGCGTTCAAGCCATGGCATCGGCAGGGGTGGAAACTGCTGCTTTAAAGCAACCTGGGGTCTTTAGAGACATGTGTAAGTCTAGCTGGAAGCAAGAAATGAGTGCTGCCAGCTTAGAATATTTTGTTAATAAGATAGCAAAAAAGCTTCAAGAGGGCTTTGTTCTTTGAATGTTTTAGACAAATAAGATAAAATAAAAAATAACAATAAAATAAAAGCCAACATAGGAAAAAGAAAAAAATATTTGTCCTAACGCCCATTCTCTCACATGCCCTCAAACTCAACAGTGGATAAGCAATTCATAGAGAAAGATATGAAAATAATTTTAAACATATGAAGTTATGTTTACTCTGACTTATAACGTTGATAAGGCTTTACAGAGAAGCAGGCTTTCCATTGACTGTTGACAGGAATATAGACAAGTAAGTCTCAGAGTGTTAATTGCTAATATCTTACTAGAACTATTACATCGGCATTTTCCTTTTGACATGAGAACAGGGCAAAGGGCAAATACATAGATTCATTATGTTTTTGTTTCAAAACAAACAAAACCCAACCCAACCCAACCCAACCCAAACCAAAATCTGGAGAGGAAACTCCTCATAGGGGAATCCAAATATAGTGTAAGCATGAGAAGTGTTCACTATTTTATGCCGGAATGGAGCTGCAGGAGCCCCAGTGCAAGGGCCAGCAAGGCTTCTAGTAACTAGGGGTGGTCCCCATCTGACAGAAAGCCAGCACTGTTTCTCAGTCCTGACACTGCAGTAAGTAGGTCTCACCAGTCTCTTTGAAATAGCCTTTTGTTTTTTTTTAAAACAGTTTCCAATTAAGAGTGTAGCTGACAGACACCTTGCTTCTGAATCAGGAGATACAAAGACAAAAGGTTGAGCAGAGTCTGAAACTACCCCAGGGATGCATCCCATATACAGTTACTAAACCCAGACACTATTTTCAATGCCCACAAGTGCTGGCTGACCAGAGCCGGATATATCTGTCACCTGGGAGGCTCTGCTAGTGCATGACAAATACAGAGGGGCACATTCTCAGCCAGCCATTGAACTGAGCACAGGGTCCCAGGGACAAAACCATCAACCAAAGAGTACACATGAGAGTACACAAAGAGTACCCCTAGCTCCAGATACATCGGCAGCAGAGGACAGTCTTGTTAGACACCAAAGGGAGGAGAGGCCCTTGGTTCTGGAAAGACTTGATGCCTTGGTGTAGAAGAATACAAGACAGGGAAGGAGGGAGGGTTGATTGGGGAAGGGGAGATGGCTTATGGGATTTTAGGGGGAGGGGAGAACCAGGAAAGGGGACAACGTTTAAAATGTAAATAAAGAATATACCTAATTAAAAAAAAAAACAAAAGAAAGAATCATGTAGTAGAAAAAACTAGTAGAATCCACCAAATCTTCTGATGTAATTGTGTCAGTGTGTCTCTGTGTGTCCGTCTGCTTTTAGATGCATATGAGCATTCTTGTGCAGGCTGGAGGTCAGCACTGGTTGTCTTTCGTAATTGCCCTCCACCTTAATATTGAGATAGGATTCTTCATTGATCCCAGATCTAACTGATTCAGTTAAACTTCATTTATATAAGGTCATCAGTTATTACTAAATCCTTTAGATGAAAGGATGTGAGGTAATTTGTATAGTAATAAGTAAAGCTCTCCTGTAATTATAAGAACAAACAACATCTCCCTTGAAAATTTCTAGCTGTCAATTCTTCTGAAGAAAATAAATCTAAGAACCACTAATATATTGGATATAAACACAAATATTTACAAATGCTGGCAGCCTCTTGGCTCAAAAACTAATATTATAAAGTTTTAAAGCAGCCGCTTTGTAGGGGCATTGGGGAAGATTGTTAGTTTTCTTTAGTGAGATAAAGACATTATGGTAATGCAGGAGAATGTTCTTATTCTTGGGAGGTACATGTAAACCATTTAGGGATAAAGTCATGATGCATGAAAGCTATTTTAAATGCTTCTTTAAAAAGAGAGGAAACTGCGGAACTGAAAGGACGCCTAGCTGTGCTTGGAGCAGCGCTTGGGCGCTTGGAAGCCGAGATCCAAGGTGTGAGACTTCAAGGCCAGCCTGGACTCCATTTGGAAACCTTGTCTTCAACAACAACAACAACAAAAATCCCATGAACTTAAGAAAGCCTTTTTTGAGAAAATATTGACAGTTTTTCAATCAGAGTAATACGTGACACACACAGAGTTACTGCTTTTGTTGTCGTAAATATTTAACACGCTGGCCCCAGGTGTACACACACACACACACACACACACACACACACAGCCTTAAGCAGCACACGATCTGGGCAGCCGCCCACCCTCCATGCTTGGGCTTCAAAGGAAGTTGAAAACCATCCTAGGCTAGAATGAGACCATGTCTCAAAAATCCACAGCTATCACCACCACCACCACCACTACTACCACCTCCAGACAACACAACAAAATACATGCTATTTCCTTGAACCATTTGTGAGAATTATACTTGTAAATGAGAATTCTTGAGATACAAAGAGTAGACTTTCTTACTATTTACTGTCGTATGGAAGAGCCCAAAACTTTGTATTCCTGTTTTAGCTTGTCTCTTAGTTTAGTTACATCACCTCTATAGAAGTTCGGGGCTAGGGAGCCAATCCTGACAGGCGGTACTGTGCCATGATTAGTCAGCTCCCTTCATTTTCTTTGACCTAGAAGTTTTGTTCTCTTCCCAGTTTCCACAAAACAGAAATAAACTGATTAGCTTCTAAGTAGGGGATGGATAATCAGATCTCAGACCCTGTAGAGTCTTTATCAAGTGATCCTCATGTTTTCATTCTGACTTCTCAAGTCTGCTTGCCATGGGATCTGGATATTTAGAGCTGTCCCTGGAGTTTTGTCTGGACATTAGCTTGCTTGTTCTGTTTAAACAATTAGTACTATCATTTATTCAGGTGTTTAAGTCAGATGTGTCACTCCTTCAATCCTTGATAATTACCACATCTTGTTTCCTTATCTTCATTTGCATTAATTTAGCTTCACTTTGCATAATCTTCTAATTAGGTTACTATAATTCTTCCTGCTCTGTACTAAATTGTGTTCCCAAGTTCAAATTCAAAATGTAATCTTTCTTGAAATTGTATTTAGAGATGGGCTCCTTAAAGAGATGATTAAAGTTAAATGTGGAAGCCATGGGGGTCCTATTCAGGGGTAGAGTTTTTTTTCTCTCCAGGTGTTCACACCTGAGTGATGACCATGTTGGACAGTGAGAAGGTAGGATTCTTGCAGGATGGGGTGGGGTGGGGCAGGGTGTATGTCAAGGCAGGAGGAAGTGAGGGCTTCAACAAGAACCAAATTATCCTACACTTTGATCATGGACTTCTAAGTCTTCAGAACTGTGAGTTCTGTTGTTTGACCCATTTTTTTTTTTATTTATTGAAAAGGTAAGTAAAAATACTTTATGATAAAATTAAAGATTTACATGGAAAATATTTTAGATAAACATGTTAAAATTGACAATTTTTCATGGAAAATTAAAGAGTAAAGTGGTAGGTATATAAAACATTGCTAAATTAATTGAAATATGGGATAGAAACATTTTATGATAGAATTGAAGATTTATGTGAAAAATTGTAGAAAAATATAGAAAAAGATGTTAGAATTGAAGATTATCATGGAAAATTTTATATAGATATAATAATGGTAGATATAAATGTATTCCTAAGTTGATTGAAAGTGGAATTATAAACATTTTCTCATAAACTTGAAGATTTACATGGAAAATATTTCTGATAAAATTGAAGAAATATATAGAAAACATGTTAAAATGAAAGATTATCATGGAGCCGGGTGGTGGTGGTGCACGCCTTTAATCCCAGCACTTGGGAGGCAGAGGCAGGCGGATTTCGGAGTTCGAGGCCAGCCTGGTCTACAGAGTGAGTTCCAGGACAGCCAGGACTACAGAGAGAAACCCTGTCTCAAAAAACCAACCAACCAACCAACCAACCAACCAACCAACCAACCAAACAACCAAACAACCAAACAAACAAAAAAGAAAACAAAACAAAACAAAACAAAACAAAAACAAAAAAACAAAACAAAAAAATATTATCATGGAAATTATATAGATAAAATGATAGGCATAAAGATAATTCTAAGTTGACTGAAGGCAGAATTATAAACATTTTCTGATAACATTGAAGATATGCATGGAAAATATTTCTGGTAAAATTCAAGAAATAAATAGACAAACATGTTAAAATTGACTATTTCATGGGAAATTTTACATATAAAATGGTAGATATAAAAACTCTAAATTAATTGAGGGTGGAACTAGAAACATTTGTGATAAAATCAAAGACTTACATTGGAAACATTTCTGATAAAATAGAGGAAGTATATAGAAAGACATTAAAATTGAAGATTATCATAAAAATAATGCAGATAAAATGGTAGACAAAAACATTACTAAATTAATTAATTTAGGGGAATTACAAACATTTTCTGATAAAATTGAAGATTTACATGAGAAATATTTTGTGAGTCTATGTCTTTTTATTGGCGAGTTGAGTCCATTGTTAAGAGATATTAAGGAATAGTGATTATTGCTTCCTGTTATTTTTGATGTTATATTTATGTTTATGTGGCTATCTTCTTTTGGGTTTGTTGGAAGAAGATTACTTTCTTGCTTTTTCTAGGGTGTAGTTTCCCTCCTTGTGTTGGCATTTTCCATGGATTATCCTTTTAGGGCTGGATTTGTAGCTAGATATTGTGTAAATTTGGTTTTATCATGGAATAACGTGGTTTATCCATCTATGATGATTGAGAGTTTTGGGTATAGTAGTCTGGGCTGCCATTTGTGTTCTCTTAGGGTCTGTATGAGGTCTGCCCAGGATCTTCTAGCTTTCATGGTCTCTGGTGAGAAGTCTGGTGTAATTCTGATACGTCTTCCTTTATGTTACTTGACCTTTTCCCTTACTGCCTTTAATATTCTTTCTTTGTTTAGTGCGTTTAGTGTTTTGATTATTATGTGCCAGGAGGACTTTCTGTTCTGGTCCAGTCTGTTTGGAGTTCTAAAGGCTTCTTTTATGTTCATGGGCATCTCTTTCTCTAGGTTAGGGAAGTTTTCTTCTACAATTTTGTTGAAGATATTTCCTGGGCCTTTAAGATGTAAATTCTCACTCTCATCTATTCCTATAATCCTTAGGTTTGGTCTTCTCATTGTGTCCTGGGGTTCCTGGATGTTCTGGGTTACCAGCTTTATGCATTTTGCATATTCTTTGACTGTTGAGTCAATGTTTTCTATGATATCTTCAGCACCTGAGGTTCTTTCTTCTGTCTCTTGTATTCTGTTGTTGATGCTTGCATCTATGACTCCTGAATTCTTTCCAAGGTTTTCTATCTCCAGAGATGTCTCCCTTTGTGATTTCTTTATTGTTTCTACTTCCACTTATAGGTCCTGGATGGTTTTGTTCAGTTCCTTCACTTGATTGTTTATATTTTCCTATAATTCTTTAAGGGATTTTTGTGTTTCTTCTTTAAGGGCTTCTTCCTGTTGGCGCACCATGTCCTGTATTTCTTTAAGGGATTTTTGTGTTTCCTCTTTAAGGGCTTTTGCCTGTTGACCGATGTTCTGTATTTCTTTAAGGGAGTTATTTAAGTCTTTCTTGAAGCCCTCTATCAGCATCATGAGATATTATTTTAAATCAAACTCTTGCTTTTCTGGTGTGTGGGTGTATCTGGGACTTTCTGTGGTAGAAGAACTGGGTTCTCATGTCGCCATGTGGCCTTGGTTTCTGTTGGTAGGTTCTTGTGCTTGCCTTTCGCCATCAGGTGCTAGTTGGTATTCTTGTCTCTGGCTGGAGTTTATTCCTCCTGTGGGCCTGTAAGCCTGTGTCCTTGCCCCTCTGAGCTCAAAAGTGAAAGCACTGCTGGGAGATCTCTCTCTCTCTCTTGGTGGGCTGTGTACAGAAGGCTGTCTGTTTGACCCATTCTATCTGTGTTATTTTACTTCATTTCTTGTCCCTTCTCAACTCACCCTGTGTTTGGACTATATAAATCTACTAACGTAAAAAAGAAAAATTCACCCTGTTTTATGTTTTTGGTGCTCTTCTCGTGCAAAGAGCACATGGTGCCCGCTTCGTGCTGTGCCAGCCGCAGTTCAACAGTTCACAATGTTTGCTTTGCTTTGTGTGATAGAATGACTCCTCTCACCTTCCTGTCTCAGGTTCTTTTAGAGCAGTTATCCTAAAACGTATACAATGTTTTATATTTATTAGTCTACCAGCCTTTGATAACACTGCTTTAAAAGTTTGATATCACCAAGCATTCAATCCTTTTTCCCCTACTTTGGCATCATTAAAAGATTATACACAAGCTCTGGAGCACTCACAAAAAGGGACCTAGCATGACTGCACTCCAGAAGACCCAATAAGCAGCTGAAAGAGTCAGATGCAGATATTTGCACCCAACCATTGGACAGAAGTAGCTGACCTCTGCTGTTGGATTATGGAAAGCTGAAAGAAGCTGAGGAGAAGGGTAGTCCTGCAAGAGGATCAGCAGTCTCATTTAATCAGGACCCCCAAGAGATTTCCAAACACTGGACCACCAAACAGGCAGCATACACCAGCTGATATGAGGCCCCCAACACATATAATAGAGGACTGCCGGATCTGGGTTCATTCAGTGATGATGCACCTAACCCTGAAGAGATTGGAGGCCCCAGGGTGTTTAGAGGTCAGGTGGGGTGGCGGGTAGGGACATCCCAGTGGAGACAGGGGAGTGCCTGATGTGGAACAGTTAGTAGGTGGACGAGTGGGTGGGGGGAATAAAATATGGAGCGCAATAAATAAATAAATAAATAAATAAATAAATGACAGCAACAAAAAGATTATACACAATTGAACACTGAAAGGAGAAAAATTGTAGACAGCAAACCTAATATTGCTTATCAAACTGAGAGGAGGAAACTTCAGTTGAGAAAATGCCTCTGTAAGATTGATCTATAGGTAGGTGTTCTGGGCATTTTCTTAGTTATTTATGTGGGAGGGCCCAGCCTGTTGTGGGGAGTGTGATCCCTGGGTCCCCCCAGGTTCTGCGACTGTGAGAGAGCAGGCGGAGCTAACCATGAGCAAGCCAGTCAGCAGCACCCTCCATGGCCTCTGCTTCTGCTCCTGCCTCCAGGTTCCCACTTTGTGAGTTCCTGCCCTCAGTACTCCTGATACCGAACTCTTGTACAGGATTATACAGGAAACAGTCCTGTTTGTCCCCATGCTGCTTTTGGCCTGTGTTTCATCAGAGCAATAGGAACCCCATCTGAGAGCTTTTTAGCTACTTCACCAGCAACAGTCCATTTAGCATGCAACCAGGACTAAGGTATTTCTGTTTCCAGAGAAAAGCTAGCTTTACATTAATACTTTAACAATCTGTCATATAAGTTGCAGTGACTTGTGATTCTTTTTTTTTTTTTTTTTTTTTTTTTTGGTTTTTCGAGACAGGGTTTCTCTGTGTAGCCCTGGCTGTCCTAGAACTCACTCTGTAGACCAGGCTGGCCTCGAACTCAGAAATTCGCCTGTCTCTGCCTCCCAAGTGCTGGGATTACAGGCGTGCGCCACCACGCCCAGCTGACTTGTGATTCTTAACCTAGTGTAAACATCCTACTTTGTTTTGTAGCATCCAAACTGAAGAATGCACCTGCAAAGGTAGAGTTTTTATTTATTTTTGAGAGTTTCATACTACTGTATAAATTATTTTCTTTATATTCACACTGAAGTCCTTTAAACTATTTTATAACGTTTTAGGAAGATGGTGATAGCAAGTCACAAAACTAGACAAGTTCTTGCTGGTGTATCCAGTGCTGTGGGTTACTGTGACGGAAGCCCCAGGGGCTCTGTGCTTACTTCTCCCCAGCACTGCCTTGGGTCACCTCACCGCTGCAGGCGCAGCCTCACTGCTCAGCAGAGGTTGAGGTTAGGAGGTCCTGTCATCTCTTCTGCTGTGTTTACTATTCTGCCTCCTGATCTACAGAGGGACGAGCCAGGCATGTCTGCCTGCTTCTGCTGCCACCAGGGGTACCATTGCTCTGTACTTGGAAACCAGAGGCCACAGGAAGCCCTTCCTCCCTACGCTGCCTCTCTTCAGATAGTTTGTTACAATGACAAGAGAACGAATAATTTATATACTTTATTTTTCAAGGGGTTTTGTTTATTTGCTGTTTTTGGTTTGTGTCTCAAGTGTCTGATCTGCCATCTGGTAATAACTGAGCACACAGGTGCTTTGTGTGATAGCTCAGCAGATGTCCTGTCCTCTGAGAGCAGCTGAACATACTCCTTACACTTGTCCTCTAGCTTTCGGAGACGCGGAATGACATGCATTTGGTTCTTTCTGCTTTGGCACTGTTTCTAAAATGCAGACTTCACGTGGTGGTTATGTGTTCAGTGAACCAATGAGTGGTTTTACTGTCCGATTAATGACGAGGTTCAGTAAGGTCCGACTGCTTGACTCTCGTGGACTCCTGCCCTCATACAGGATCCTGACTCTGAAAGCTTAGGCATCGCTTTCATTGTCTTATCACTATACTTTGTTTCCCTACTAAGATTATACTAGCTCTCTCCTTCACATAGAATATGTCTGCAGATGTCACTACTAAAAGGAAGGTGGGAGAAGGCTGTTGGAATGTCACTTAGATTTACTTTTCAATGGGCTCTTTTCAGAGTGAGGAAGAAAAAAGCAATCACAGGAGGGCCCTGAGTGGGAGAGAGGAGGGGGAGAGCAAAAGGGGAACATGATCAGTTATTGGGGAACACAGGGGAGAAGCCCCAAGAGCCAGCAAAATAAATAAGTATGTGACCTTGCGGGGTGGGAGATGGGGCCACCCTCTAGAATGCACCAGAAACCTCCTGTTCCCAAGTGGGATTGAAGCATCCTTACTTGGGCCCTCCCACTTGTTAACCTTCTTGAGTTCTGTGACTTGTATCTTGGGAATTCTGTTCTTTTTTGGCTAATATCCACTTGAATGAGTACATACCATGCATGTCCTTTTGGATCTGAGTTACCTCACTCAGGATGATATTTTCTAGTTCCTTCCATCTATTTGCCTGTAAAACTCATGCTGTCCTTGTTCTTAATAGTTGAATAGTATTCCATTGTGTAAATGAGCCACATTTTCTGGATGCATTCTTCTGTTGAAGGATATCTGGGCTGTTTCTAGCTTCTGGCTATCACAGACAAGGCCAATATGAATATAGTGGATCACATGCACAACTGGTATGGTGGGGCATATATATTCCCAAGAGTGGTATAGCTGGGTCTTCACATAGATCTATTTTCAATTTTCTGAGGAACCTCCAGATTGATTTCCAGAGTGGTTGTACCAGTTTGCAATCCCACCAGCAATGGTGGAATGTTCGTTCCTCTTTCTCTATATCCTCACCAACATGTACTGTCACCTGAGTTTTTGATCTTAGCCATTCTGATTGATACAAGATTGAATTTCAGGGTCATTTTGATTTGCATTTCCCTGATCACTAAGGACTTCAAACATTTCTTTAAGTGCTTCTAGGCCATTCAAGATTTCTCTGTTGTGAATTCTCTATTTAGCTCTATACCCCATTTTATGATTGGGTTGATATGTGTGTGATATACACACATACTCTCAGGGCATCTCCCCTGTTTTCCCCAATATGTACATTTGTATGTATGGGTGTGTGCCCACAGAGGCCAATCAGGATATTGTGTCCCCCAGTGTTGAAATTAGACGGCTGAGAGCTGCTGTATGTGGGCACTGGTAATGCAGCGTGGGTCTTCAGTAGGAAGAGCAAGTACTATTAACTAGCTTCATGACTCCATTCTTATAGGAAAAAAGGAACACATAATAAAGTAAAATAGGTAAAATGGGCTCAGAGGATGACTCAGTCCATAGTGCTTGCTGCACATGCCTGAGGAGCTGAGTTTGAGCCCTTAGCACCCAAGTGTAGCAGTGTAGACTAGTAATCTCGGCTCCCAACTCTGAGAAGGAAGGCAGAGATAGGAGGATGCTTGCAGCTTTGTACATATATCTGAATCAGTGACCATCAGGTTCAGTCGGAGACCTTGTGTCAAAAGGAAGGAAAGAAGGAAGGGAGGGAGGGAGGGAGGGAGGGAGGAGGGAGGAATGAATGAATGAATGAATGAATGAATGAAGGAAGGAAGGAAGGAAGGAAGGAAGGGAGGAAGGAAGGGAGGGAGGAAGGAAGGAATAAATTAAGTAGCTAGGGAAATTGAAGATGGCACTCAACAACCTTTGTCCTCTGCGCACACACACAAACACACGCACACGCACACACACACACACACACACACACACACACACACACACACAGAGAGAGAGAGAGAGAGAGAGAGAGAGAGAGAGAGAGAGAGAGAAATACAATATAGAAAAGGCAGTAATAAATTGGGAAGATCTAACCATTGTTTTGGATAATGAACAGAAGGCAGACAAAAGAAATTCTAGTGGCAGGCCTAAGAGCAGCTCGCCCCTGGAAAGGGGAGATGGTGAGTCACCACAGGAGAGGTTGAAAACCGCGATGCCATTCAGCAAAAGAAAGCCACCAGACTTCAGTGTCCCCGGCCAACATATGAATGTGAAAAGGAGGAATATGACAAGAACAGCTGTTTCTTCAGTTCTGTCACACGCAGCGTAGTGAAGGTGACATGTTGATGTTCTGCTGGATCTCTCCATGAAGTTTAAAGCATTCTGTCTTCTATTTCTCAGCGACTTTAGGATAAATACTGTATTCCTTGATATGTCCTGTACAGCCCATGTAGCATTCCTGGCCTTGATAGCATCGTTCTCCTTTGCAGTACTCTGTAGTCTAGCCTTTATGGACCGCTGGAGGAACTTGAAGATATTTTCTTTGTAATTATTTCTCCTTCCTTCCTTCCTTCCTTCCTTCCTTCCTTCCTTCCTTCCTTCCTATCCCTCCCTCCCTCCCTCCCTCCCTCCCTCCCTCCTTCCTTCCTTCCTTCCATCCATCCTCACATAGCTGTTTCTTATTTCTTAGATAAGTGTCATTTTAATGAAACTTTTCAGATTTTGGCCTGGATAACATCAATAGACAGCCAGTACTTACTCTCAAAATATATTCATTTTCTTTAAATTTAACGTTTTTCCATGGGGCAGTGGTTTGTGAAAGGTACCCAGGTAAGGTTGAGCTAGGGCTGGAGGCTTGGGATACCCAGAAGGGACGGTAGGACCTTCACCTGCTCTGGACTCCAAGCCACCCAGAACTGTATATCAGGTCCTGGCCAGAAGGAATAAGTGTATGTGAGAATTACTCTGTGGTCTGAGAGCATCTGTCACAGAGCTGTGACACTGCCTGGGAAGAGAATGCTTTCCCAAAGCGTTGCCACCAGAAGCTGCCCTGAATTCTGCTTGCTATCCAACCCTACACCGGCTCAGCTCTGCTTGGCTCTGTGCAGCACAGCCAGTGCAGCATCCGGGAGCAACAGCAGCTGCAGAGCAGTGGTGCAGCAGCAGGACCTCCCCACCCTGCTGTGCCCTGTCCCTGTCCCTTCACCCCTCCAGCTGGCCCGGGTCAGAGGTCTGCGTGGATAGTCTCCAGTACACAGATCGACATTTCTCTATACAGGGTTTATTTTATTTTATTTTGTATTCATTTGAGTTAAAGGAGTATTCATGGTATCTGGCTCAGCTTCCTGCAAAGCTGTAGTCATCAGATGCCTATTTACTAAGTACCAATTAACTTCATCTTTGTCTTACCTTGGAAAAGTGCTATCACTTACTTGAAATGCCATCCAATTTAATCCATCAGTGAAAGACCTCTGTGTTGGGTCAGAACCTTTATGACCCCATCACCTGGCAGTGATGGGATCCCCCAGCTGGGGAGCACCTTCAGCACATGAACCCTTTGGAGACTCTTTGTATTCAAAACATGGCATGAATGGAAAGCTTTGACCCAGTCATATAGCTAAAAGGAGTTTTGTAGTATTTTAAATATAGTATTCTAGTTATGTAATGTTAATGTAGTTGTATCTTTAAAATGTTTAGGACAGTCTACATATTATAATCTTCTAAATGACTGTTCCTAACATGTCACACTATGGATGTGAAATACGTTGAGCATTTAGTTAGATAATCACATCCCTCAAAAGTAATTTGTAGTAAATTAGTTCTTTTATAATTATCCTCAGGATGATTTGGGTAGGTAGCATTTACAATTACTTTAAGACAGTGACATTTTTCTGCAAGAAAATATAGATAATTGTCATTTAAAAACTATATTAATGCTATGCTATATTTTCTTATTCAGGAATAATCAATTTAAATTTTTTTTCAGTACAAATTCTATCACTAATCTGCTCTCTGCATATTGAGATGTTTTCCATCCTAAGAATATTACTGTTGTTTTCTGAGGAAGTTTTCTCTTCCACCTCTATTACTATTTTTCCTATAATAGAAATTGCATCTTTTATTTTCTTTGAAATATGCACAGGAACTCTTTTAAAAATCTTTTCAAATGCTTGTTTCATTGAAAAAGGAGGTAGGATTCCCTGGCAAGATCCTGTTCATAGATTAAAGAAATCTTTGAAGCAGTTGCCATTTTATTTGATACTTACTTTGATCACTGATTGTTCTCTACAAGGCTCTAGTGGAGCAAGGAGCATGGATCAGCAGGAAAAGGCGCTAACCTAGGGTTGGTAAAGATCCTTTCCCCATCTGTTGCTTGCCCTTTTGTCCTATTGACAATGTCTTTTGCCTTACAGAAACTTGGCAATTTTATGAGGTTCCGTTTATTGATTCTTGATCTTAGATCATAAGCTTTTGGTGTTCTGTTCAGGAAAATTTCCCCATTCCCATGTATTCAAGGCTCTTCCCCACTTTCTCTTCTATTAGTTTCAGTGTGTCTGGTTTTATGTGGAGGTCCTTGATCCACTTGGACTTGAGCTTTGCACAAGGAGATAAGAATGAATCAATCTGCATCCTTTTGCATGCTGACCTCCAGTAGAAACAGCACCATTTATTGAAAATTCTGTCTTTTTTCCCACTGGATGGTTTTAGATCATTTGTCAAAGAGCAAGTGACCCTAGGTGTGTGGGTTCATTTCTGGGTCTTCAATTCTGTTCCACTGATTTTATTGCCTGTCTCTGTACCAGTACCATGAAGTTTTGATCACTATTGTTCTATAGTATAGCTTGAGGTTCAGGATGGTGATTCCCACAGAAGTTCTTTTATTATTGAGAATAGTTTTTGCTATCCTGGGTTTTTGTTATTCCAAATGAATTTGACAATTGCTGTTACTATCTCTATGAAGAATTGACTTGTAATTTTGGTGGGGATTACATAGAATTTGTAGATTGCTTCTGGCAAGATGGCATTTTTACTATATTAATCCTGCCAACCCATGAGCATGGGAGATCTGTCCATTTTCTCTGATATTCTTTGATTTCTTTCTTCAGAGACTTGAAGTTCTTGTCATACAGATTTTTCACTTGCTTGGTTGGAGTCACCCCAATCTATTTTATCTCATTTGTGACTATTGTGAAGGATGTCAGTTCTCCAATTTCTTTCTCAGCCTGCTTATCCTTTGAGTAGAGGAAGGCTACTTATTTGTGTGAGTTAATTTTATATCCAGCCACTTTGCTGAAGTTGTTTATCAGGTTTAAGAATTCTCCGGTGGAAATTTTGGGGCCATTTAAGTATACTAACATGTCGTCTGCAAATAGTGACGTCTTCCTTTCGAATTTGTATCCCCTTTACCTCCTACTGTTGCCTAATTGCTCTGGCTAGGCCTTCGAGCCCTATATTGAATAGGTAGGGAGAGAATGGGCAGCCCCTGTCTAGTCCCTGATTTTAGTGGGATTGCTTCAAGTTTTTCTCCATTTAGTTTGATGTTGGCTACTGGTTTGCTGTATATTGCTTTTCCTATGTTTAGGTATGGGCCTTGCATTTCTGATTTTTCCAAGACTTTTACCATGAAGGGGTGTTGGATTTTGTCAAATGCTCCTGTCCAAAGGGATATGTGGTCTCTCCCATTAGTCTACTATCAAGAAAATGTACTACAGGCTTGTCCACAATCTAATGTTGTGTGTACCTTTTCTTATTATGGTTCCTATTCCTGAATGATGATAGCTTGTCAGTTTGACATAAAACTAGTCAGCAAAGCCACTTCTTAATTTTCTGTTCTTTATGGATATTTCAAATGAAACACACATGTGATGATTCAAAGCCTCATTCACAAATGAGCGATAATATGTGATGCTTTTCTTTCTATGTCTAGGTTACCTTCATCAGAGTAATTCTTAAAAGCAGACTAAAGAGAAAAAAACATTGTATATTACTTATTTATATACTTACTTATTTATTTGTGTGTATATGTGTACACACACATACATTTGTACAATAGTATACGTGGAGGCCAGAGGTCAGAGTTTGGTGTTTTCCTCTGTTATTTCCCACATTATGTTTTGAGATGGGCCAGGCGGTGGCGCACGCCTTTAATCCCAGCACTTGGGAGGCAGAGGCAGGCGTATCTCTGAGTTCGAGGCCAGCCTGGTCTACAGAGTGAGTTCCAGGACAGCCAGGGCTATACAGAGAAACCCTGTCTCGAAAAACAAACAAACAAACAAACAAAAAAGTTTTGAGATGGGGTCCCTTACTAAACTGGTACCCACAAATCGGCTATACTGGTTATCTTCGCTAGCATGTTAGTCTCTAGGATCCTTATGTTTCCATCTGTCTGGTGGTGGGAATTCAGGTGCATGCTGCTACATTTGAGTTTCTCTGTGGTTCTGCAAACCCTACAGGTCTCATGCTTGGCCAGAATACATTGCCTACTAGGCATCTCTCCAACCTCACACCTTACATTTTAGAAGAGAAATATCATAAACCAGAACATAGTGGAATACTCACTTTGACATTTTGGAAGGAAAAAATTACTCTACAATTTAAAATATTATTTGAAAGAAAGGGAAAATAAGTCTTTAGATACTTAAGAATCTAAATAACAGAACTCTCTTGCTATTGATGATGGTAGCAGTTAGTCAAATAAAAGCCATACTTTTTTATATTAGTATTAGAGGGTAGTAATATGGAGTGTTACTAATTTTGATAAGATCATTATATCCTAATGAATGGGCTGAGTTTTAATAATAATTCTAAAAGTTCACTTCCTTAAAATAACAGAACAGATGCACTAGAAAACTGACTGGATTGATAGTATAAATCTATCTATAGTGAATATTTTCACAGTCCTTTCAACAGTGCAACTAGCTAGTAGATTTTTTGAAGATGTAGAAAATTTAAACACTACATATATAAAAGTAATACTATAAGCATACATGACTTTTGGGGTAAGGATATGGTTCAGTTGAATAAAATGCTTGTTACACAAGTACGAGTTCTGATCTCCAGTACCCACATAAATGCCAGGTAGGCATGGAATTTCCAGCACTTAGAAGATGGAAACGGAATCTGGAGAGCAAGCTAGCTGGTCAGAGGAGCCCTAAGGTCAAGTAAGAGACTTTTCCTCAATGAACAGTATGGAAAGCAGTCAAGGTTGAAATCAGCTGTGGATCTCCACATGCACATGCTCATATACACACTTGCATGCATCCCAATAAATGTATTCACATACAAATCAAGCACATATTAAGAACAAAAAGAAAGAAAAGTACACATTCTTTCAACTGTGCTTCTATATTCTATTTAGGTAATCACTTGTCTCAGATAAGTTTTTTTTTTTTTTGTTTTTTGTTTTTGTTTCTTTTTGGTTTTTCAAGACAGGGTTTCTCTGTGTAGTACTGGCTGTCCTGGAACTCACTCTGTAGACCAGGCTGGCCTCGAACTCAGAAATCTGCCTGCCTCTGCCTCCCAGAGTGCTGGGATTACAGATGTGCGCCACCACCGCCCGGCTTTAAATAAGTTATTAAAAGTATGTTCTCTTCCCATACACATCCTGCTAGTTCTCATAGAGAAATCTAGTTTGAAAACCCCAATTTATGCTTTCATTGAAAACCACACAATACTTTTTGAAAATGTGGGTGCTGGGAATCAAACGAAGGTCCTCAGGAAGAGCAGCCAGGACTCTCTATTATCGAGTTATCCCTAAACCCAAAAGGCTATCAGAATTGCACCAAAATTCTCACCAGAGACTATGAAAGCTAGTAGATCCTGGGAAGATGTCATACAGACCTTAAGAGAACATGTGCCAGCCTAGGCTACTATACCCAGCAAAACTCTCAATCAATATAGTTGGAGAAACCAAGATATTCCATGTCAAAAAGAAATTTACACAGTATCTTTCTACAAATCCAGCCCTTCAAAGGATAAAAGATGGAAAATGCCAACACATGGAGGGAAACCTACAACCTAGAAAAAGCAAGAAAGTAATCTTTTAACAAACCCAATAGAAGATAGCTACACAAACATCGAAATAACAACAAAAATAACAGGAAGCAACAACCACTATTCCTTAATTAACCTGTTAATATCAATGGACTCAATTCCCCAGTAAAACGACATATATTAACAGAGTGGATATGTAAACAGGACCCAGCATTTTGCTGCATACAGGAAACTGACATCAGTGTCAAAGACAGACACTACCTCAGAGTATCTTTAACAATCTTACATCCGATAGAGGGCTAATATCCAATATATACAAAGAACTCAAGAAGTTAGACTCCAGAGAACCAAATAACCTTATTAAAAATGGGGAATAGACTTAAACAGAATTTTCAATTGAGGAACTCGAATGGCTGCGAAGCACCTAAAGAAATGTTCAGCATCCTTAGTCATCAGGGAAATGCAAATCAAAATAACCCTGAGATTTCTCCTCACATCAGTCAGAATGGCTAAGATCAAAAACTCAGGAGACAGCAGGTGCTGGCAAGGATGTGCAGAAAGAGGAACACTCCTCCACTGCTGGTGGGATTGCAATCTGGTACAACCACTCTGGAAATCAGTCTGGTAGTTCCTCAGAAAATTGGACATAGTACTAACTAAGGTCCTAGCTCTACCACTCCTGGGCATATATCCAGAATGTGCTCTAGCATGTGATAAAGATACATGCTCTTCTATGTTCGTAGTGGCCTTATTTATAATAGCCAGAATCTGGAAAGAACCCAGATGTTCCTCAACAGAAGAACAGATACTGAAAATGTGGTACATTTACACAATGGAATACTACTCAGCTATTAGAAACAATGAATTCATGAAATTCTTAGGCAAATGGATGGAGCTAGAAAATATCATCCTGAGTGAAGTAACTCTATTATAAAAGAACACACAGGGTATGCACTCACTGAGAAGTAGATATTAGCTCAAAAGTTTGGAATACTGTAGATTCAATTCACAGACCATATGAAGCCCAAGAAAAAGGAAGACCAAAGTGTGGATGCTTCAGCTCTTCTGAGAAGGGAAAATACAATACTCACAGGAGGAAATATGGAGACAAAGTGTGTAATGAGACTGAAGGAAAGGCCATCCAGATACTGCCCCATCTGGGGATCCATACCATACAGTCACCAAACTTGAATGCTATTGTGGATGTTGGTCATGCTTGCTGGAACGAGCCTGATATGGCTGTCTCCTGAGGGGCTGTGCCAGAGCTTGACAAATATAGAGGCAGGTGCTTGTAGCCAACCGTTGGGCTTAGCTTGGGGGTCCCATATGGAGGAGGTGAAAAGGGACCAAAGGAGTTGAAGGGGTTTGCAGTGCCATGGAAGGAGCAACAGTGTCAACTGACCAGACCTCACCAGAGCTCCCAGGGACTGACCACCAACCAAAGAGTACAAATATAGGTACCCATGGCTTAGGCCTCATATGTGGCAGATGATTGCCTTGTTGGACATCAGTGGGAGGAGAGGCCCTTGGGCTGGAAGGTTCTTGATGCCCCAGTGTAGGGGAATGCCTGGGTAGGAGGACAGGAGCGGGTGGGTTTGTTAGGGACACCCTCATAGAGGCAGGGGTGGGGGATAGGGCTTTCGAAGGGGAGACCTGGAAAAGGGCAAATATTTGAAATGCAAATAAAGAAAATATCCATTCAAGAATTATAAAAACAAAACAAAACATCAAAAACTAGAAACACAGTTTTGAGTTACCCATCAGTTAAATCTAATTTCCAAAAAAGTCCCAAGGGGAAATAAATATTTTCCTTTCATTGAAAATGAAAATATATCTAATTGTGAGGTATAGCTAACGTAGTACTTACCAAAAAATTTGTAGCATTAAATATTTATATTATAAAATTAGAAAGGTTTAAGGCTAATGGCCATAGCTTTTCCCTTAAGAAACTAACTAAATAAAAAGAAATTAAGTCCACAGTACATGATGAAAGATATAATAAAGTCAGTACAGAAGGTGCTGTGGAGCTCTCTGGGGTGCTTGCCACACAAGCACGAAGGTCCATTGCTGAACTGCTAGAGCCCACAGCTTGAGCTGCAGCCCAGTGTGGAGAAGCAGAGAGGGAAAGATCCTGAGGACTGCTGACCAGCCAGCCGGGCTGAGTCTCTGAGCTCCAGGGAGTGTGAGAGACCATGTCTCAAAACAAAGATCAGAGGGTGGTCATGGATGACATCCATTGATAAACTCTAGGCTACACATGCTGTACATACATGTGCATGTCTTCTAGCGCGCGCGCGCGCGCACACACACACACACACACACACACACACACAGAAATATGAATATCTACACAGACCAAACACATACAAAAAGTAATAATAGAAGCTAACTTAATAACAGACAATGAGGTAAAAAAAAAACCCAATCAAACAAAAAATGATTAATGTTATTTGCAAAATAAGGCCCTTGCCAGAGTGGATGGGGGTAGATATCGAAGAAAGTGAGTATTTTGTGGACATTAAGACAATAGTAAAGAAGTATTATATATAACTTTGTGCCAATAAACTCAACAACTTAGATAAATTTGGCATTCTTTGTCAAAGATGAGCCATAACTTCTAACTGAAGAGGAACTAAATACCCAAGTACACAGCACCATGCCTGCCAACAGTCTATGTATTTCTTCTAATGGGAAACCTGAGTCTAGGTGGTTACAGTGCTGAATGCTGTGAAAAAATTGCAAAGGCCACATAGGAGAAAAATATATTCATTTTATTGCAAATTTTACTCCCCCTTTACAATTGATTTTAATATGAGAAATTAATACATACTTGAAAAGCTATATATAGACAAGAAAACAAAATAAACTCTGAAATAGTTTTTTTTTCTTAAAAATTAGACAGTTCATTGAAATTTTTTGAGACATTTTGGCATCATTCTATCTAGATCAATGGAATAATCTTAATTAATGTTTATACATCAAATTTCTTAATTATATAATTACTGAATATCTAACATAACATTAACTGAATTATGTATCAGTTAAAATTACTAAATTTTATTCAGAAAAATTAGTGAATAATAATAATAAATTCAGAGTGTGATATTTTCTTTTTAGCATAAATTAAATGTACAAAACAGGTTGCTTACAGCATGCTTGTTTTGCATACAATGTCCTTTTAAGCATATTCCCCTTCATTTTCCCTTTCATATTCATTATTCCCACCCCTGGTCTTCTCAAGATATCCACCTCCTCTATATAAGATAAGTTCTGAATGTCCTTCTCTGTAGACTTCTGTTTTTATTCTAAGGAATTTTTAGCATGAAATTCATAGAAAGCAGTAAGGGAGATAGTTGTAGTTATTACTGCAAGGGCTCGTTTTTCTTTAAAGAAGGCAATTGAGAGCTGTGTTTTCTAAAATGAGGGTTTGGGACTCAACTTGTAAGCATTGCGCTTTGCATGCAGATGCTTGACTCTGAGTAGTATCCTTATCACCACTCGTAAGTTGGAGGACTGGGTAGGCTACTGTCTGAACAAGTACCTTCATCATTCATTGAAATGGATGCTTTATAAAGATAAATATAATTGTTACTTAATACATAATCCTGACATTTCCAGAAGTCAGTAGTTTATTCTCAAAATACATTTTTTTGCTATTTATAAATTTATTGTATTTTAACTCACACATGGAACGTAGAGGATTGCATATAATAAAGGGATAATATGTGATTTGTTTGTATGTAAAATGTTCAAGCCAAAAGACAGTTGTACATTCTGTCAATCACTTTTTTTTTTATGGTCAAAAATCACAACCCCATCAAAGGAGATTATTCTTTGAACTTGGACAAATCCTATAGATTGCTAAAATGTTAGCAAAAGACCTTTTTTAAAATGCCAAGAAGTGACTGAATATTTAGGTTTGTTCTTAATAGTACCAGCAGGAAGAGCACATTGTGAGCTAAATTGGTTAAGTGAAGTTGGAACTAGTACTACCTTTATGCATAGATCATATACCAGAAGATAATTAAAAATTGCATTAAGATAATCTTAATCATTATGCTCCAAATATTTTTGTGATAGAAAAACACATAGATATATTATGTAGAACATAATCATATGAATTACTTATAATTCTTACATAAAAGTAAAATTTTTAATTCTTACTGGAGAATAGAGATTTATTTAAGATACTGCATATGAGTAATGTGATATATTTTTCTTGTACAGAAATTTCAAAGTTAAATATAAGAGTTTTAGAGCACAACACTCCGGTCTTTGGCTAGTCAGTGATTTGCCTTTCAGTGAAAAATTCCCAACAGTTATTCTCAGGGCATGTTTATTCAAAGCAATATAAGAAACAGTAACATTAGTAATTCTGTATATGCCTAGGTCTGCTGTAAGACCTAATATATTAGAAGCCATGTTTGGTACTACCTTCAAGTAATAAAGGAGTGATGAAAACTTGAGAGATACCAAACAGTGTCAAAGTACCATACAGGAAAATTGTGAGCTCGTATGGAACTTTTTTTCTGATAACATTTTAAAGAAAATTTTATGGCCTGTCAGTGGTTTCATAAGCCTTTAATCCCAACACATGGGAAACAGAGACAGGAAGATCTTTGAATTTTTAGCCAACATGGTCTATAGTGCAAGTTCAGGATAGCCAGGACTAAACAGAGAAACCCTGTCTTGAAAAACAAAAACAAACAAATCAAACCTCATCATTTTCAGTTATTTCTTATGCAATATTTGACGCCTTCTTTCACTCATTTCTGACTTCTACACTTAGTTTAAAAAATGTGTTAGTTTTACACTTACATGTGTATATATGTACACCACATACATGCCTGGCACTCACAGAAGTCTGAAGGGGACATTGGATCCCTTGTAGCTGGAGTCAGAGGTAGTTGTGAAGTTGTGACTTGCCGTGGGGGAGCTGCGACCAACCCAAGGTCCTTTGCAAGAGCAGCAAGTGCTTCTATCTATTATGCATCTCTCCATCCCTACAGTTGGCTTTTAAAACCATAGGTACAACCTCTGCAGAGAACTAAAGGCAGTGGAGAAATCTATCTTTCTCTCTTGATTTAGCCACAGACTTGGGCTATGGTAAACACAGATGGAATCTTTAGGGTAATAGGAAAGGAGGCTAATATTTAGCTTATTTTCATATTTTACTTATTTAAGAAAAAAGAGTTTTCGGTTTCTTTGAAATTTAGCTTGTAATATGATGTGGTATAGTTTGAATGCACCATCATGCCTCTGTGGGAATAGCACAGTCAAGGAAAAGGGACCCAAATGTGCACGTGTTGCTTGCTGTGGCAGGACCAATACATTTGTTGTTTCAGACTTATATGCCTATATGTACTTATTGAATTCTCAATAACCAGGGTATATATTGTGGATAGGACTTGAGAAATAGAGGAATGCACTTGCTTATAACATGTATCTCTCCTTGTGATATTTCAAATAAAGACACCATTATAAAATTTATAGTTTTCCCCTTGGTTTCTTTATCTGTTAAAAAATATTCAAATTCAGAAGAACCTTTCTGTGGAGTCATGTACTTGACAAATGTTTAAATAGAGATTGAAGAGACACCAGAATCCAGTTTCTGTAATTGAATTGGATTTGTGTTGCCTGTTCATGGGAACTAAAATAACAACTCATTTACTTTCTGTGGAGGTAGAAATATTACTGAAATAATCTATTCTTACTTTTTCTCAGAATATTTAAGTATAATTTTTATATAAACAATGTCAAATTCTTTCATAATGTTAATTTATCTATTTATTATTTATTTATTATTTTTTATTTTCTATATTCTTTGTTTATATTCCGAATGCTTTCCCCTTTCCCAGTCCCCCCTATCCCCATTATATGTCCCATAAGTCCTCTTCCCTCTGCCCATTCCCCAATCATCCCACTCCCATTTCTCTGTTCTGGTACTCCCCTACAATACTGTATCAAGTCTTTCCAGGACCAGGACCCTTTCCTCCCTTCTTGGGAATCATATGATTTGCTAATTGTGTCTTGAGTATTCAGAGCTTCTGGGCTAATTAATATCCACTTATCAGTGATTGCATTTCATGTGTATTCTTTTTGTGATGGGATTAGCTCACTTAGGATGATATTTTCCAGTTACAACCATTTGCCTACAAATTTCATGAATTCATTGTTTTTAATTGCTGAGTAGTATTCCATTTTAAAAATATACCACATTTTCTGTATTCATTCCTTCATTGAGGGACATCTGGGTTCTTTCCAGCTTCTGGCTATTATAAACAAGGCTGCTATGAACATAGTGGAGCATGTGTCCTTATTGCATGTCAGGGAATCCTTTGGGTATATGCCCAGGAGTGGTATGACAGGGTCCTCTGGAAGTGTCATGCCCAATTTTCTGAGGAACTGCCTGACTGATTTCCATAGTGGGTTGTACCATCTTGCAATCCCACCAGCAGTGGAGGAGTGTTCCTCTTTCTCCACATCCTCACCAACACCTGCTGTCTCCTGAGTTTTTAATCTTAGGCATTCTGACTGGTGTGAGGTGAAATCTCAGGGTTGTTTTGATTTGCATTTCCCTAATGACTAATGATGTTGACATTTTTTAAGGTGCTTCTCAGCCATCTGAATTTCTTCAGGTGAAAATTCTTTGTTTAGCTCTGTACCCCATTTTTTTAATAAGGTTATTTGGTTCTCTAGGGTTTAACTTCTTGAGTTCTTTATATATATTGAATATTAGCCCTCTTTTGGATGTGGGGTTGTTGAAGATCTTTTCCCAGTTAGTTGGTTATTGTTTTCTCCTACTGACAGTATCCTTTGCCTTACAGAAACTTTGTAATTTTATGAGGTCCCATTTGTCATTTCTTGATCTTAGAGCATAAGCTATTGGTGTTCTGTTCAGGAACTTTCCCCCTGTACCCATGTCATCAAGGGTCTTCCCCAGTTTCTTTTCTATTAGTTTCAGTGTGTCTGGTTTTATGTGGAGGTCCTTGATCTACTTGGAGTTGAGCTTAGTAAGATGAGATAAGAGTGGATCAATTCGCATTCTTCTGCATGTTGACCTCCAGTTGAACCAGCACCATTTGTTGAAAAGGCTATCTTTTTTCCATTGGATGGTTTTAGGTCCTTTGTCAAAGATCAAGTGACCATAATCCTGTGGGTTCATTTCTGGATCTTCAATTCTATTCCATTGATCTACCTTCCTGTCACTGTATCCATACCATGGAGTTTTTTAACACTCTGCAGTACTGCTTGAGGTCTGGGTTTCTGATTCCCCCAGAAGTTCTTTTACTGTTGAGCATAGTTTTAGCTATCCTGGTGTGGGTTTTTTTTTTTTTTTATTCCAGATGAATTTGAGAATTGCTCTTTCTAACTCTATAAAGCAATGAGTTGGGATTTTGATGGGAATTTCATTGAATCTGTATATTGCTTTTGGCACGATGGCCATTTTTACTATATTAATCCTGCCAATCCACCATCATGGAAGATTTTTCCACTTTCCGAGGTTTTCTTCAAGTTCTTTCTTGAGAGACCTGAAGTTCTTGTCATGCAGATCTTTCACTTCTTTGGTTAGAGTCAAACCGAGATACTTTTATTCTTTGTGGCTATTGTGAAAGGTGTCATTTCTCTAATTTCTTTCTCAGCCTGCTTATCCCTTGAGTATAGGAAGGCTACTGATTTGCTTGAGTTGATTTTATAACCAGCCACTTTGCTGAAGTTGTTTATCAGCTGTAGAAGTTCTCTGGTTGAGTTTTTTGGGTTACTTAAGTTTACTATCATATCATCTGCGGATAGTGATAGTTTGACTTCTTCCTTTCCAATATTTATCCCTTTGATCTCCTTATGTTGTCTAATTGCTCTAGTTGGAACTTCAAGTATTATATTGAAAAGATATGGAGAAAGGAGGCAGCCTTGTCTAGTCCCTGATTTTAGTGGGTTTGCTTCAAGATTTTCTCCATTTAATTTGATGTTGGCTACCGGTTTGTTGTATTTTGTTTGTAGTAGGTTTATGTATGGGCCTTGAATTCCTCTTCTTTCCAAGACTTTTAGCATGAAAGGATGCTGAATTTTGTCCAGAGTTTTTCAGCATTTAATGAAATGACCATGTGGTTTTTTTCTTTGACTTTGTTTATGTAGTGGATGTCATTGATGGATTTCCATATATTGAACCATCCCTGCATCCCTGGGATGAAGCTTCCCTGATTGTGGTGAATGATTGTTTTGATGTGTTCTTGCATTTGGTTGGCAAGAATTATATTGAGTATTTTTGCATTGATATTCATAAGGGAAATTTGTCTAAAGTTCTCTTTCTTTTTTGGATGTTGGTGTAGTTTTGGTATCAGCATAATTGTGGCTTCATAGAACGAGTTAAGTATTGTTCCTTCTGTTTCTATTTTGTTGAATAGCTTGAAGAGTATAGGTGTTAGTTCTTCTTTGAAGGTCTGATAGAATTCTGCACTAAAACCATCTGGTCCTGTGCTTTTTTTTGGTTGGAAGACTTTCTATGACCACTTCTATTGCTTTAGGGGCTATGGGCCTGTTTAGATGATCTGTTTGATCCTGATTTAATTTTGGTATTTGGTATCCGTCTAGGAAATTGTCCATTTCCTCCAGATTCTCCAGTTGCATTGAGTATAGGTTTTTGTATTAGGATCTGATGTTTTGTTTTGTTTTGTTTTTGAAATTCCTCAGTTTTTGTTGCTATATCTCCCTTTTCATTTCTAATTTTGTTAATTTGGATACTGTCTCTGTGTCCTTTGGTTAGTCTGGCTAACAGTTTTTCTATATTTTTGATTTTCTCAAAGAGCCAACTCCTGGTTTTGTTGATTCTTTGTATGGTTCTCTTTGTTTCTACTTGATTGATTTTAGCCCTGAGTTTGATGATTTCCTGTCTAATACTCCTGTTGGGTGAATTAGCTTCTTTTTGTTCCAGGGTTTTAAGGTGTGCGATTAAGCTGCTAGTGTATGCTCTCTCCAGTTTCTTTTTGGAGGCACTCAGGGCTATGAGTTTTCCTCTTAGCACTGCTTTCATTGTGTCCCATAAATTTGGGTATGTTGTGCCTTCATTTTCATTAAATTCTAGAAAGTCTTTGATTTCTTTCTTCCTTGACCAAGGTATCATTGAGTAGAGTATTGTTCAGTTTTTATGTGTATGTGGGCTTTCTGTTGTTTTTCTTGCTATTGAAGACCAGTCTTACTCCATAGTGGTCTGATAGGAGGCATGGGATTAGTTCGATTTTCTTATATCTGTTGATGCTGTCTTGTGACCAATTATATGGTCGATTTTGGAGAAGGTACCATGAGGTGCTGAGAAAAAGGTATATTCTTTTGCTTTAGGATGAAATGTTCTATACATATCTGTTAAATATATTTGTTCCAAAACTTCAATTAGTTCCACTGTGTCCCTGTTTAGTTTCTGTTTTCCTGATGGGTCCATTGAGGAGATAGGAGTGTTGAAGTCACCCACAATAATTGTGTTAGGTGCAATGTGTGCTTTGAGGTTTAGTAAAGTTTCTTTTAAGAATGAGGGTGCCTCTGAAACTAATAGAAAAGAAACTGGGGAAGACCATGGAAGACATGGTCACAGAGGGAAAGTTCCTGAACAGAACATCAATAGTTTATGCTCTAAGATCAAGAATTGACAAATGGGACCTCATAAAATTACAAAGTTTCTTTCTGTAAGGCAAAGGACAGTCAGAAGGACAAAATGGCAACCAACAAATTTGGAAAAGATCTTCACCAACCCTACATCCTACAGAGGGCCAACATCCAATATATACAAAGAACTCAAGAAGTTAGACCCCAAAGAACCAAATTACCCTATTAAAATATGGGGTACAGAGCTAAACATAGAATTTTCACCAGACGAAATTCAGATGGCTGAGAAGCACCTTAAGAGATGTAAAACATCATTAGTCATCAGGGAAATGCAAATCAAAACAACCCTGAGATTCCACCTTATACCATTCAGAATGGATGTCAGAATGTTGTCAAGAGACAACAGGTGCTGGCGAGGATGTGGAGAAAGAGGAACACTCCTCCACTCTTGGTCGGAGTGCAAGATGGTACAACCGCTCTGGAAATCAGTCTGGTGGTATCTCAGAAAATTGGGCATGACAGTCCTGGGCATATACCCAGAGGATTCCCCTGCATACAATAAAGACACATGCTCCCCTATGTTCATAGCAGCCTTATTTATAATAGCCAGAAGTTGGAAGGAACCCAGATGTCCTTCACAGGAGGAATGGATACAGAAAAATGTGGTATATTTATACAATGGAATACTACTCAGCAATTAAAAATAATGAACTCATGCAATTTGTAGGCAAATGGTGGATCTGGAAAATATCATCCTAAGTGAGTTAACCCAATCACAAAAGAATACACATGAAATGCAATCACTGATTGCGGGGGAGGGGGGTGATTGGGGAGTGGGGGGGGAGGGGTTGCAGGGAAGGGCACTTATGGGACATATGGTGAGGGGGAAACTGGGAAAGGGGAAAGCCTTTGGAATGTAAACACAGAATATAGAAAAAAAAAAAAAACAATGGTTATTAATGTCCAAAAAAGAAAAGAAAAGAAAAGAAAAAAAGAGTAAGGGTGCCCTTGCATTTGGCACATAGACATTCAGAATAAAGAGTTCTTCTTGGTGTATTTTTCCCTTGACCAGTAAGAATTGTCCTTTCCTGTCTGTTTTGATCACTTTAGGTTGTAAGTCAATTTTATCTGATATTAGAATGGCTATTTTGACTTGTTTCCTGAGACCATTTGCTTGTAATATTGTTTTCCAGCCTTTTACTCTGGGGTAGTATTTGTCTTTGATAATGAGGTGAATGCAAAATGTAGGGTCCTGTTTCTGTATCCAGTCTGTTAGTCTATGTCTTTTTATTGGCGAATTGAGGCCATTGATGTTAAGGCATATAAAGTAGTAGTGGTTATTACTTCCTGTTATTTTTTATGTTATTTTTATGTTTGATTGGTTATCTTCTTTTGGGTTTGATGAAAGAAGGTTACTATCTTGCTTTTTCCAGGGTGTAGTTTCCCTCCTTGTATTGGTGTTTATCCTTTAGGTGTATTGACCTATTATCCTTTGTAGGGCTGGGTTTGTGGAAAGATATTATGTAAATTTGGTTTTATCATTGAATATCTTGGTTTCTCTATCTATAGCGATTGAGAGTTTTGCTAGGTATAATAGTCTTGGCTGGCATTTGTGTTCTCTTAGAGTCTGCATGAGATGTGCCCAGGATCTTCTAGCTTTCATGGTCTCTGGTCAGCAGTCTGGTGTAATTCTGATAGGTCTTCCTTTATATGTTACTTGGCCTTTTCCTCTTACTGCCTGTAATAGTCTTTCTTTGTTTAGTACAATTGGGGTTTTGATTATTATGTGATGGGAGGTATTTCTGTTCTGGTCCAGTCTGTTTGGAGTTCTGTAGACCTCTTGTATGTTCATGGGCATCTCTCTCTTTAGGTTAGGGAAGTTTTCTTCCCAAATTTTGTTGAAGATATTTGTTCCCCTTTAAGTTTTAAATCTTCACTCTCTTCTATAACTATAATCCTTAGGTTTGGTCTTCTCATTGTGTCCTGGATTTCCTGGATGTTTTGTGTTACAAGCTTTTTGCATTTAGCATTTTCTTTGACTGCAGAGTCATTGATTTCTATGGTATCTTCAGCATCTGTGATTCATTCTTCTATCTCTTGTATTCTGTTGTTGATATTGGCATCTATGACCTCTGATTTCTTCCCGAGGTTTTTTATCTCAAAGTTGTCTCCCTTTGTGATTTCTTAGGTGTTTCTCCTTCTGTTTATAGACCCTGGATTGCTTTGCTCAGTTCCTTCACTTGTTTGCTTGTGTTTTCCTGTCATTCTTTAAGAGATTTTTGTGTTTCCTCGTTCATGACTTCTGCCTGTTGACCCAAGTTCTGCTGTATCCCTTTAAAAAAAAAAAAGTCATTTTCCATTTCCTCTTTATTGGTTTCTATCTGTTGACCCATATTCTCCTGCATTTCTTTACATGATTTTTGGTTTTCCCTTGTAAGGGCTTCTACCTTTTGATTCATGTTCTACTGTATTTCTTTAAGAGATTTATTTATGTCCTTCTTGTGTTCTTCTAATAGCATCATGACCAGTGATTTTAAATCCAAATCTTGTCTTTCTGGTGTGTTGGGTTTTCCAGGACTTGCTGTCGTTGGAGGATTGGGTTCGGATGGTGCCATATTGCCTTGATTTCTGTTAGTAATGTTCCCTTTGCCATCTGGTTATCTGTGGTGTTAGTTGGTCCTGTTGTCACTCTCTGGTGCTTGAACCTCCTGTGAGCCTGTAAGGCCATTTCTACTCCTCTGGATGACTGGGCTCCTCCTGGCACAGATTACTGATGGGCTGCCCTACTCTTGGGTGCCATTGGAGCCCTGGTGTGCCTTTCCCCAAGCAATGTTATACTGGATATTTCTGTACCAGGAGCTGTCTATCCTCTCTGTCTAGGAACGTAGATGGTGGTGGGGAACCCCTCCAAGTGAGGATTACTCTGCTGGGCAAATGACTCACCACAGGTTGGCACACAGATAAACCTCTGAGCTGCCCAGGTTTTGTGCGCAGTCAGCAGCCTGGCAGTCTGTGTCTCAAGAGATGTTAAACTTGGGATATCTTAGTACCTGGATCTGCCTGTCCTGTCCGACTGGGAGCCAATATGGCAGCAGGGAGCCCAGTGATATTTGACTTATGTTTTACTATTTTCATTAAGTTTCCTAATTTGAGTTGTAGATTCTCATAAAATAATTTGCTGGAAATTTGTGGAGCATACACCTTTATTTTTCTCTCTAAAGCTCCACTTTATAAATTTATGGTTCAATTTTACAGCATATCTAGTATACATAGTTAAGGTATGTAATAATGTTTCCAAGATTCTCTGGGTTTGTTCTTTATCATTAAGCTCCTAGTAGGTTTATTAGTCACTGGTCTTTTCCCCACCTCATCTTCCCCAAGTCAGAGATGCTGTATAGAATTACAGAATGTGTAGTCTTAGGATATTAAGTGCTCTTATCCAATATAATTAATGGGAGATTCATTGAAGTGACTATATGGATTAGAATTTATTTATTTTTTGTTACTGAGCATTATTACATGGTATATTGTATTTGTTAGTTGATAAAATTCCAGTTAGGCACTAGTATTTTAAAGTTGCTACAAAATTTTATGTTCAAGTTATATATAGATGAATATTAATTTCTCTAGAATAAATCCTCAGATGTGTAACTACTAAGTTGTATAGTAGATTCATTTCTTTATTTTGTGACATTTTTGTTCTTTTTATTAGTCTTTTCAATGTTTATTTCTTACACGGTTTTTCTGTTTTAGCTAATGGACCTGAATACAGGGCTATGGTTGCCTTTCAGAGAAAATAGTTTGATAATTTTGTTATAGTTTTACATTTTGTAGGTGTGAAAAAGCTTTGCTAAATGTGTCCATTGAAGCACTCAGTACAAATGTAACTCCTACTTCAGAAACTGAGTCCTCATCAGAGAATATTTCTTTATTTTTAATCTTTCCATTTTATGATTTAAAGATTCATGACGGGGAGCAGAGAGGTCTTATGTGACTTTCATGGAGGGGGGATCCAGGAAAGGGGAAATCACTTGAAGTGTAAAGAATATATCGAATAAAAATGGGGGAAAAAAGAACATTTTTTTAAATTAATTGTTGCATTTAATTCCATCTCAAATGATATCCCACTTCCTGGTTACCCCTCCACAGACTCCCATCCCTCCTCTGCCCTCTCCTCCCTCCCCTTTGCCTCAATGAGGGTGTTCCCCTACTGATCCACACTCTCTTGCCCCACTACTCCAGCATCAGCTGCACCTTCAAACCTCCATGGCCAAGAGCCTCCGTTTCCATTGATGTCAGACCTCTTCTACCTATGTACCTATGTACCTGGAGCTATGGGTTTCTCCTTGTGCACTCCCTGGTTGGTGGTCTAGTCCCTGGGAGCACTGGGTGGTCTGGCCAGCTGATGTTCTTCCAACGGGGTTGTAATTCTCCTCAGCTCTTCCAGTCCTGCCAGCTCCAGACTGGGCTCCTGAGCTCAGTCTGATCTTTGGCTCCAAGCTTTCACATCTTCTTTAGTCACACCAGGTTCCTGTCAGCAAGCGCATCTTGGCAAAGGCAATGGTGGTGGGGTTGGTGTCTGCAGACAGAATGGATCCCCAGGCGGGGCAGTCCATGGATGCCCCTTCCTACAGCCTCTGCTACATTTTCTGTCCCTGTTCTTCCTTCGGACAGGAACATTTCTGGATTAAAACTTTGAAATTAGTGGGTGGCCCCATCCCTCTCCTGGGGCCGTGTCTATCTACTGGAGGTGGTGTCTACAGGATCTCTCTCCCCTTTTCTACTCATTTCAGCTAAAGTCATCCTCCTTGGGTTCTGGGAGCCTCTCAGTTCCCCAGAGTCTGGGACCCTCCAGTGGCTTTCACCAGTTCCTTATTCCCCACTGCTGCATATTTTTATTGAATTTCCTGACCCTCTGTACCTCTTTCCCTTCCCTTCCAGTAACTGATATTGCCCCCTTGTTCCCCCCTTTTCCCTTCCATGTCCCTCCACCCGCACCTCACATGATCTTCCTTTTCCCCCTTCAGTGCAGGACTGAATTATCCATACTCTAGTCGTTCTCTTAAGTTCCATCTGGTATGTGAGTTGTGTCATGGACTTTGTGAACTTTTGGTCTAATATCCATTTATCAGTGAGTACATACCATGTGTGTTCATTTGTCTGGGTTAGCTCACTCAGGATGATAGTTGGTAGGTCCATCCATTTCCCTGCTAATTTCATGAAGTCATTGTTTTTAATAGCTGAGTAGTACTCTACTGTGTAAATGTTCTATGTTTTCTGTATCCATTCCTTTGTTGAGGGACATCTGGGTTGTTTCTAGCATCTGGCTATTATAAATAGGGCTGCTATAAACATAGTGGTACATGTGTCCTTGTGATATGTTGGAGCTTCTTTTGGGTATATGCCAAGTAGTGGTATAGCTGGGTTTTCAGGTAAAACTATTTACAGTTTTTTCCACGAACCACAATTTTGATTTACAAAGTGGTTTTACCAGCTTGCAGTCCCACCATCAATGCAGGAGTATTCCTCTTTCTCCATATCCTTCCTAGTATATGCTGTCACCTGTGTATTTGATCTTTACTATTCAGATTGATGTGAGGTGGAATCCCAGTGTTTTGATTTTTATTTCCCTTATGACTAAGGACTTTGAACATTTCCTTAGGTGCTTCTAGGCCACTTGAGATTCCTTAGTTGAGAATTCTCTGTTTGGACATGTTCTTCCTTCATTTTCATTACATTCTAACAAGTCTTTAATTTCTTTCTCTATTTCTTCCCTGACCAAGTTATCATTGAGTAGATAGTTTTTAGCTTCCACCTGATGTGGACTTTCTGTTGTTTTTGTTGTTATTGAAGATCAGCCTTAGTCTGTCGTGGTGTGATAGAACACATGGGATGTTTGTTTTGTATCCAATTATATGATTGAGTTTTGAGGTGCCAAGAAGAAGGTGTATTCTTTTGTTTTAGGGTGAAGTTTTTGTAGATGTATGTTAAATCCATGTGGTTCATAACTTCTTTTAGTTTCACTGTGTCTCTGTTTAATTCTGTTTCCATGATCTTTCCATTGGTGAGGGTGGGGTGTAGAAATCTCCTACTATCATTTTATGAGGCTCTATGTGTGCTTTGAGCTTCAGTAATGTTTCTTTTACAAATGTGGATGTCCTTGCATTTGGAACATAGATGTTCAAAACTGAGAGTTCATTTTGGTGGAGATACCCAAGAAAAAACAAGAAATTAATCTTTCCATAACAAACACAAAAGAAGATAAACCCATAAACATAATTCCACCTCTAACAACAAAAATAACAGGAAGCATCAGTCATTGGTCCATAGTATCTGTCAACACCAATGGTCTTAATTCCACAATAAAAAGATATAGGCTAACCTAGTGGATAATGGAACATCTAAAGTGTGACCTGGAAGGAAAGCTGGGGATAGAAAGGGCTTGCAAGAAAGAATATGGACCCAAGACAAAAGGTTTTCTGATCAAGGCTCAAAGTTGAATGGCAATCTCCAAATATATAAAGGGGGAGGAGGGCGTGTGGGGGGAGTTGAGGGGGGTCCAGTGGGGAGGGGGCACCCTTCCCCCAAAGACTGGTAACTCTCAGGAAACTGCAGGTCCTCGAAGAACAATGGGTTTCACCTTGGTCTGAGCACTCCACCCTAGGTGGAGGGGATTGTGGAATAACAATAACAATAACAATAACAATAACACCTGAATTCCTGCTCAAAGGCTGGGCAAGGAACTTCACCTTGGTCAATGTCAAGTTCCTGCCAGGTGGCATAACACCCCAATAAGGCTCTCTACAGGATAAGTAAACAGGACCCAGAGTTTTGCTGCATACAGGAAATGCACCTCAGTGATAAATACAGACATTACCTAAAAGTAAAAGGCTGAAAATATTTTCTATGCAAATGGTCCCTAGAAACAAGCTGGAGTAATGATTTTAATATCCAATAAAATATATTTTCAACCAGAGAATATTTCTGATTTGATTCATTCAGCCTCTTTTCTACACCTATAGTATTTCCTCATGACTTATAGTTTTCATGGGTGGTTATCAAAAGTTATAACTCATACTATTGGTAGAATATCTAAATAGAAGACACAGAGTAAGCTTCAAAAGTGGATTTAGAGGAGAGACTTGGAATTTAAGCAACTATGAATAGTCAATATATGCTATATATATGAAAAATATTATGCAAAAGAATCTAAAATATATTCATGATAATCTTTTAGTAAATTGGGAATAGAGTGGAATTTTCTCAGTTTAATAAAGAATAACTACTCCAAATGTACAACTGATATCATACATGTGATAAACTGTGTTTTCAGTCAGATTAGGAGCAGGAAGGGTGCTTTTTATAGGCATTTTTTTTCACCATAGTACTAGAAGTTGTAGCCAATGTAGTAAGAGACGAAAAATAAACACAGTACTGGACATGAGAGAAGAAATAAAGCTGAAAATTTTGCACATGTGATCTGACCATATCTCAAGGAAGTAAACTAACCATTGATACCTCTCTTGAAACTACTAACAATTGGAGAAGCTATACAGGAAACAATTTTAGTGTTTTTTTTTTTTTAACTATCTACTTCTTGTGTAAGACCCGAAAGAAAAAACGGGGGCACCCCAGTACCCCACGCCTTGGAAGCCATCACCCCAATCACTCACAAGAAACAGTCTTGATGCAAATAGCAAGAGGATTTTAATTCCCGAGTCTCTGGGGTTCAGTCTTACCACGCAGGGTAAAAGAGTGTGAGCCACGAGGGTAGAATCAGAGCGGCTTTTATAGGCTTACAACAGAACCCGCTACACAAGCCACTCCATAGCTTCTAAGCCAGTCAGTTTAAATTATCCTAGCCCGCGCTCTCTGAGAACCAATCAGTTTCCTATAGAGGCCGGATAAACTAGTTAAGTCATTTCCACTTACGTGGCCACCACGCACAGGGTCACGCACATTGTCACATGTGTATTGCACGGGCGCGAGCCCCACAGCCCACCGTGTTCGCCCTTGCCCCAGCCGAAAGGACGCACGGGACCTCCCCAGGCCTGCAATTCTCATCCTTTCACTTGTAAACCTGCATTGATAAATTTTGAAAACACAATGCCATTTATGGTAATAAAATTTGCAATGTAATACTGCAATATAAGCGTAATAAAATAGGAACAAATAAGTGAGTAAAATAATAAACCAGTGTTGAAATAAAAATTAAATAAAAGCTCATTTTAGTGAGTAGGTTTGCAATCCTGGACATAGTATACTGGCTGTATGCATTTGGGGACAGTGGATATGTAAGATATCTTTATATATGCTAAACTTTGCTGTGAATTTAAGGGACAAAATTGCTGGGTCTTTTCTGGGATGCAGTAGATTTCTTTAAATGATTTTGAGTATTTTAGATATAAGTTCTTGGTTACTTGGTATGATTTTTGGGGGCGGGGGTTGTTGGGTTTTTTGGATCTGGTTTTTTTGAGACAGGGTTTCTCTGTATAGCCCTGGCCGTTCTGGAACTCACTCTGTAGACCAGGCTGGCCTCGAACTCAGAAATCCGCCTGCCTCTGCCTCTCAGAGTGCTGGGATCACAGGCGTGTGCCACCACTGCCCGGCGGTATGCTCCTTATACAGTGCATTGGGAATAGATTAATAGTGCGTGCTTATCCAGTAGCCAGAAACATCTTCACAACAAGGTCTCTCGCTTCTGCCTGCTCTGCACTTCTTACCCTTGGCTATACTCTGAGCTTTGACTGTTGCTTCTCTCTGAAGTTATAATGAGCCACCACCCCAGCCGCTTGGCAGATCACCCATGTTATTTTAGAAAAAAATGCCTTTCAGTAGAATGAGATTATTTTACTTTAGCAGTTTTCTATGTTATAAACTTTAATTACAAGTTTAAATGAACAGAAGTAAATTTGTACCCATATGGCATTAAAGTATGTTAACTTTAGGGGAGAGAAATCATATGCATAATGCTTTGAGATGTTTTTCTCTGCCAAAAACAAAAGCATAATATTTTAAAATTGTCTTTGCACTGAAATGTACCTGTCTAAGAAAAGAATAAAATGTTGTATGCTATTTGTTTTTCTTAGATCTTGGTTAGTTACAAAAGTAGAATGAAAGTGTAAGCCGAGTTGTAGTTTTAGAGGCATCACAGTTACTGGGCATTTACTGTATTGTGAATTTCCTATATTTCTATTGATGTCATAAATATAAGCTTATTGCATTCCAGAGACAATTATTTATCCTTACTTCCACTGACAGTCGGTACATTAGTTCATGTTAAGTGGGATATCTCTTTAAACTACTCTTGGCATTTCCTAGAGTCGATGAATTATGAATTCGATTATTAAAATTAACCTCTTATGTTCATCTGTTATGTTGTTCTGATCCAATATCCTTTTGTACTGAGTTTTTCTATGCTCTGAAAAACTATTTTATTCAGGTAGATATTTAATGCAAAATATATTTTGCATATGATGTCATTTTCAGTATATGTAATTTCTTTTTACAGACAAATATTTTACAAATATATATTGTATGAGACAGAAGAAATATTGAAATGCTGTGTTTGTACATTGTTGTTTCCTTTTTTACTCTTTACACGTGATTAATAACATTTATGTTAGATTCTATTACTTCCCAAAGAGATAAATAATTGTCTATTTCCAAAGTATATAGCAATTGGTCTGTACCTATCTTTCTATATACCACTATTTTTATGCTTGATCTTAAGCCAAAAGGCCGAGAAGCTATACCACTATTTTTAATACTTCCAGGTTTTAAGAATATTTTGTCAAATTCAAGGGAAAAGGTTGTTAAAAACAAAACAAAACAAAACTGTTTGGTTGTTATGTCACAGCAGGTGGCTCTGTCCTCACACTCTGCCTCACTCCTTGTGAGTCCAGTCAGTCTTGTGAGTCCAGTCTTGTGAGTCCTGCACAGGCTGTCCGTGAGCCTCTTCTTATTTGAGGGTATTTGGATGCCTTCTCTCTGCTCCTCCAGGCATTTCATTACTGGGAATTTCTCTTTGGACATTTATGCATTCTTTGATGAAAGTAGTGGGATTTGATGCTGTGCATTGAGAAATTGAATTTAGATAGAATTCTGGAAGTTAATTTATTTGAAATGAGCATGTGTGGGTCAGTGCAATTGTTTAAAGCTACGTAAATACCTAAATGAAGCTACTCTAAGTCATTGACTGAATTAATTTAAAACATTGCACAGTGTAAGTTGTTGTTGGCTTCCTCCTGCAGGTAGAGTCATCTCTGCCATAAATTGATCTATTACATGAAATTAGCAAATCTTGAATTAAGACTTCTTGGATTATGAGGCATTGAAACTCCTTTTATATTGGAGTAACATTTCTATGAGTTACAGCAGATGTATCCTGAAGGAAGGAAAACTAATTTGTGAAAATGTTTACAAACATTAAATGCCCCAAACCTAAGCTTCAGTGTAGATTTGATTACTAGGCAGTTTGAGGAATCTGTTCTGTGACAATCCTCTGTTTATGTTGGAGCATTGCAGAGGCTTCTGAAGCATCTTATTTACTACAGGATAATGAGTGGGACCTTCACAAGATTCCTTGGGAAGGCATTTAGGACTCAGAGCATCTGCTTTCCAGTTCCTGAGGCACTTGCTCGGTCCTTGTTCACTGAGGCACAAGCACTTATTAGCCACTGCTGAATTCTGGGGACGGACACATCTTCTGGAGCCTTTCACAGTGCTCACATAACGTGTATTTAGTGAAGTTGTAGAAATTTTCCTTTTTTGAAAAAGAGGATACTGATAGCTGGTAATTGAAGGGTGCTAGAAGATCCCGTGGGCTCTCAGAAGCTCCAGGGAAAGGTTGAATCAGATTATGTAATTTTTAAAGCAAGGTACTCATGTATGTTTGTTTACTTTGAATTGTCTCCGAAGAATAGATGTTTGTTTGCTTATTTGTTTTTCGCTAGTGTCTAGCTTAATGGTGGGCTCATCATCTAACAGATAGTTGTCAACTGAACCAGATGCTTGGTAGGCAGGAAGAACTAGGCTTCACCTAGGATGATACCATAGTCATTATGTGCTGTGGTCAGAGTAGCAGAGAAGGCAAGTGTTTAGGAAGTATTTCTGCTTTTCTTTCAAATACTGTAATAATCTTACACTATAAAACTTCTTATTGAGCAATGGTTTTTGTTTTAATGACTGAGAAATATTGCCCAGCTACCATTTGCTTAAGGTATAGATTAGTGAAACAGGAACATATAACTGTTGGGAAGTATTTTTCTTTAGCAACTTAAAGTTATGTTTATTGTAGCAGTAGGAATATGTGACAAGAGAAGAGATTAAGTAGGTAATCTTTTACTTATTTATTTTTAGGGTGTGTGTGTGTGTGTGTGTGTGTGTGTGTGTGCGCGCGCGCGCTGGTATCCTTGGAACTCAGAAGATAGTGTCAGAACCACTATGTCCAGAGTTAAGAGGTGGTTGTGATCCACTTGATATGGGTCTTTGTGTGCAAATCCAAGTGGGTTCTCATACTGGTCCCTTCATACGTCAAAGAATGATAAATTTCTGGAGCTGAAGAGCTGATTAGGAGTACTTGATGTTTTTTCAGAAGACTAGATTGATATTTAAATTTTGATGGTCATTGGAGAGGTGTTTCTGTTTCTTATACAGGTTTTTTAAACAGAAATAATCTTTCTTGTTAAATCTCTGATAGAATGTATATATTTTCAAATATTCTGAATATTATTACTTACTGTGAATTTAATGAGAATGGTTCCCATAGGCTCATATGTTTGAATTCGTGCTCCCTAGTTGTTGAGAATGGTTTGCATGTGTTCTTTGGAGGAGGTGTGTCTAATGGCTGTAGATTAAGACATGAACTTTCAGCTCTTCCTTCATTCTGCCATCATGGACTCTAGCTTTCTGAAACTGTAAGCCAAATTAAACACCTTTTAAGATGCATTGGTTATGGTATTTTAACACACACACAAAAAAAGAGTAGTTGCATTATGAATAGCTTGTGTTCTGGTTCTAAGTCAGAGAGGAAGGAAAAGTTTATACCTCTGAATCTTACAGTTTTCTTACTTTTATAATAGAAAATCTGAGTGATTAAAACACTACACTTTGAGGGAAACATAGACATTTTGCCTGAGTAGAAGGTTGTTACTTTTGGCAGATGTGTTAACTTTCAACCATTGCAAAAAATTGCAGAGGTGAAGAACATAGAAGGAACAAAGATGTATTTTTTCCTCAGTTTCCAAGGTTTCAGTAGGCACATATACTTGTGCGTATGGATCACATTTTTTAAATTTTTTTATTAATTATTTTATACATTCCATGTTTTATTCCCACCCAGCCAACTCCTGTCCACCCTCTGACTGTTCATCCCATACCCCCCCCAATTACCCTGTCTCCAAGAGGATATCTCCATCCCCACCCCCCACCGCACACTCCCTGGGCCCTCGAGTCTCTTTAGGATTAGGTGCATCATCTCTGAATGAACACAGACCTGGCAGTACTCTATGGTATGTGTGCTAGGGGCCTCATATCAGCTGGTGTACACTGCCTGGATGGTGGTCCATTATTTGAGAGATCCCAGGGTCCAGATTAATTGAGACTACTAGTCCTCTTTAGGGGTCACCCTCAGCTTCATTCAGCCTTCCCTAATTCAACAGCAGGGGTCAGCTGCTTCTGTCCATTCAACAGCAGGGGTCAACTGCTTCTGTTCTTTGATTGGGTGCCAACATCTGCATCTGGCTCTTTCCAGCTGCTTGTTGGGTCTTCTGGAGTGCAGTCATGCTTGCTCCCTTTTTGGGACCCTCCATAGCCTCAGTAGTAGTGTCAGGCCATGGGACACCACCCTTCTCCCCCTTGTGCTGGATCCCACTTTGAGCCTGTTGCTAGACCTTCTTTTCCTCAGGCTCCTCTCCATTTCCATCCCTGTAATTCTTTCTGACAGGAACAATTATGGGTCAGAGTTATGACTGTGGGATGGCCCCCTCTCCCTCATTTGAAGCCCTGGCTTCTTGTTGGAGGAGGGCTCTATAAGTTCTGTCTCCCTACTGTCCAGGATTTCATCTAAGTCGTGAGAGTCTCTCACCTCCCAGGTCTGTGGTGCATTCTGGAGGGTTAGCCAAACCTCCTCTGTCTTCAGCTTTCCTGTTTCCTTTCTTTCTGCTGGCCCTTGGTGCTTCAGTCCTTTTCCCTCACCCAGAACCACATCAGGTTCCCCTCTCCCCACTAATCTGCCACCCCGGTGTACACTTTCCCTCCTAGGTCTCTCCCTCCCTCAACTGCTCTGGGTGTATCTGGTCTTCAACTGCTCTGAGTGCAGCGGGTCCTCTAGGATAGGTCAGGACATTGTGTCTTCAAGGGAGCAGAACAGGTTGGAGTCTGCCCCAATAGAGGGGATACTGTGGAAGGGGCAGAAAGGGTTGGGCGGAAGGGGAGTGGTATTCGGAGGGCTGGGTTTTGGTGGGTGATGGGTCTTGAGTCCACTGGGCTGCCCACAGTAGCTCTGGGACTCTGGAGGGGAAGAATGGTTCTTACCAACTGCTCTGAGTGCAGAGGGTCCTCTGGGATGGGTCAGGATATTTTGTCTTCAAGGGAGCAGGCTAGCTAGGAGTCTCAGGATTACATTTTCTTTACCTGTTGTTTTGTTGTGAACCTCTAGGCTGCTTCTGTTTCCTGACTAATGCAAATAGTACAGCAGTAGACATGGATGGGCAAGTGTATCTTTAGTGTGTTGATTTAAGGTCTATAACCAAAAATGGGGTAGCTGGATTATGTGGTAGATCTAAGCTTTATTATTGGTAGAACGTTTATACCAATGTCCATAGCATCTGCTCAAGATTATGTTACCACCAGGAGCACATAAAGGTTACTTATTTCCTGCATCTACACCATCGTTTATCCTCCTTTGTTTTCTTGAGGATAGCTATTCTCGGTAGAGTAAGATGGGATTTCAAAGTGGTTTAGTTAGTATTTCTTTTCTGTTATTAAATACTTTGATAATAGATTTTTTTATGTCTAGCTTCTTATGTTTCTAATCTCAATCATCTTTAGATTTACTTTTATTGATTGTTTTTTTTTCATAGCTTGGGGCACTACTTAATGAATATGCAAATATTCTTGAATATTCTACAAGGCTTGTAATGCCCAGCCTTTGACTGTCTCCTCCCTCTGTGATCTTCAGCCATTCTTGGTAGTTTTCCTTTGCTGAATTTGTTCTTTCTTAACCAGTATTCTGCCTGTAATTTTAAGAAACCATTAAGTTATATTTCTGGAGTGCTTTTTCTGCATATCCCTTTTCTCTGATCCTGTGCCCTGTTGATGTAGCATCTGCTTTCCTGAATCCCACCCTCTCCTTAGCTCATCACAGTGACAGTGTTTTCCTCACTTCTGGCACCAAGCCCAGAACTTGCCTCCAGGAAGAGAACCAGATGACTATGAACCTCACCTTTGTGCTAACCTCTAAAATTGTAGACCTGTATAGCCAGACATACCCTGCCAGACACTGGAATAATACATTTTAGACATGTGTCTAGTTGTTTATTATGTGAAGTGAAGTGCACATACCAACAACTAGTGTGACTGAATCATTCTAACTCTTTTGTGTATTATGTCGGTTAACAGTCAGGTTGGAGCCAACTTGTCTTCCTGTTTACCATATGGTCAGTGATTATTAGAGCATATCTGTAGTTGTGAGATGGTTTGTCTTTCTCATGCCTGATGGAACTGACTTCTTTACTGAGTTGTTCAAACTCTTGATCTAGAAAGTAAAAGAGGAATGGTAAAAAATAATGTCCTTTATTTCTGCTATTATTGAAGCAGTAATCGTTGTTGACAAAAAAGATAAAAAGAGGCACATTGTAATACGGCTGCTGATGCTATCTTTCTGTCACAAGCTACTCATGGTTTTTAGATGGCGTAGCACCCAGACAGATGCTAAAAATTATCAGTCTGCCTGAACTTCCTACCTGGAGTCATTTAACAGTTTACTTCATTAGGAGGGGTAAATCATCTGGAAGAAATGTGCTATTTGCATGAATAGTATGTAATGTATACTTTATGTCTTTTTATGGCTTTCTCTATGTATTACTAAGCCTTAATTTTATAGGTATGTCCTACATAACTATGAAGTAACATTTGTTTCTTTGGACATGCTAATACAAGTCATCACAAAGTTCTCAATCACTATACATTTCATAATACTTTTATGGATGTTTGCTTTAATAAAGAAAGTAGGAAAATGGAAAAGATTGTCGAAAGAAATGGGTGGAAATTTTTACTAAGGAGTGTTACATGGTAATAGCAGTATTTGCTAAGTATCCGAATTCTGCAATCACAGAATCTTCCTTCTCAGTGGTTTTGTATATAACAAAAGAAACTGCAAAACCAAACCAAACCAAAATTAGGGCTGTGGTGTTTCAGGTCAAATTGTTTGAGTAAATCCAACATCAAGGCCAAATAAATTTATGTAACCAAGAAGTGAATATAGACTAGCCAATCTTTTAGTGTTCCAGCACAGACCAAAAAAAAAAAAAAAAAAAAATGTTGATCAGATCCTTTACCCCCTTTTGGTACTCTGCTGAGAATTCTCTGTTTAGAATACCCACGTTTTTTAACTCAGTTGTTTGGAATGTTGGTATCTAACTTCTTGAGTTCGTTATACATTTTGGATATTAGTCCTCTGTTGGATGAAGGGTTAGTAAACATCTTTTCCTACTCTGCAGGCTGCTATTTTATCTTTTTTTAAAACTTTTTTTTCAATTTTTTTTTATTGGATATATTCTATATTTATATTACGTTTCCCCTTTTCTGGTTCCCCATCCCCGAAAGGTCCCACATGCCCTTTTCCGTCCCCCTGTTCCCCCATCCAACCCTTCCCACTTCCCTCTTCTGGTATTCCCCTACACTGATGCTTTGATCCTTTCCAGCACTAGTGTCCACTCCTTCCTTCTTGTTGGACATCATTTGGTATGTGGATTGTGTTTTGGTGTCCCAAGATTCTAGGCTAATATCCACTTATCATTGAGTGCATACCATGGGTATTCTTTTGAGGCTGCTGGGCCTGGAGAGATGGCTTAGTGGTTAAGAACACTGACTGCTCTTCTGAAGGTCCTCAGTTCAAATCCCAGCAACCACATAGTGGCTCCCAACCATCCGTAATGAGATCTGATGCCCTCTTCTGGTGTGTCTGAAGACAGCTATGATGTACTCACATATGATAATAATAAATCTTTAAAAAAATTAATAAATAAGGCTGCTATGAACATAGTGGAGCATGTATCCTTATTGCATGCTGGGGAATCTTCTGAGTATATGCCCAGGAGTGGTATGGCTGGGCCCTCCGGGAATATCCTGTCCAGTTTTCTGAGGAACTGCCAGACTGATTTCCAGAGTGGATGTACTAGCTTGAAGTCCCACCAGCAGTGGAGGAGTGTTCCTCTTTTTCCACATCCTCGCCAACATCTGTTGTCTCCTGAGTTTTTAATCTTAGCCATTCTGACTGGTGTGAGGTGAAATCTCAGGGTTGTTTTGATTTGCATTTCTCTAATGACTAATGATGTTGAACATTTTTTAAGGTGTTTCTCAGCTATCTGAATTTCTTCAGGTAAAAAGTCTTTGTTTAGCTCTGTACCCCATTTTTGGATAGGGTTATTTGGTTTTCTGGGGTCTAACTTGAGTTCTTTGTATATATTGGATATTAGCCCTCTGTCAGATGTAGGGTTGGTGAAGATCTTTTCCCAATTTGTTGGTTGCCGATTTGTCCTTTTGACAGTGTCTTTTGCCTTACAGAAACTTTGTAATTTTATGAGGTCCCATTTGTCTATTCTTGATCTTAGAGCATAAGCAATTGGTGTTCTGTTCAGGAATTTTCTCCCTGAGCCAATGTCCTCCAGGGTCTTCCCCAGTTTCTTTTCTATTAATTTTAGTGTGTTGGGTTTTATGTGGGGGTCCTTGATTTACTTGGAGTTAATCTTAGTACAAGGAGATAAGAGTGGATCAATTCTCATTCTTCTGCATGTTGACCTCCAGTTGAGCCAGCACTATTTGTTGAAAAGGCTATCTTTTTTTCACTGGACTTTTTCAGCTCCTTTGTCGAAGATCAATTGGCCATAGATGTGTGGGTTCAATTCTGGGTCTTCAATCCCATTCCATTGATCCACCTCCCTGTCACTGTACCAATACCATGCAGTTTTTAACACTACTGCTCTGTAGTATTGCTTGAGGTCCAGGATACTGATTCCCTCAGAAGTTCTTTTACTGTTCAGAATAGTTTTACCTATCCTGGGTTTTTTGTTATTCCAGATGAATTTGAGAATTGCTCTTTCTAACTCTATGAAGAACTGTGTTGGGATTTTGATGGGGATTGCGTTGAATCTGCATATTGCTTTTGGCAAGATTGCCATTTTAACTATACTAATCCTGCTAACCCATGAGCATGCAAGATTTTTCCATTTTCTGAGGTCTTCTTCCATTTCCTTCTTCAGAGACCTGAAGTTCTTGTCATATAAATCTTTCACTTGTTTGGTTAGAGTCACACCAAGATACTTTATATTGTTTGTGGCTATTGTGAAGGGTGTCATTTTCCTAATTTTTTTCTCAGCCTGCATATCCTTTGCGTATAGGAAGGCTACTGATTTGCTTGAGTAGATTTTATAACCAGCCACTTTGCTGAAGTTGTTTATCAGTTGTAGGAGTTCTCTGGTGGAATTTTTTGGGTCACTTATGTATACTATCATATCATCTGTGAATAGTGATAGTTTGACTTCTTCCTTTCCAATTTGTATCCCTTTGACCTCCTTATGTTGTGTAATTGCTCTAGCTAGAACTACAAACTCAAAACAAAACAAAACAAAACAAAACAAAACAAAACAAAACAAACAAACAAAAAAAAACACATGGTCATCTCATTGGATGCTGAAAAAGCATTTGACAAAATTCAGCATCCTTTCATGCTATACGCCTTCGAAAGAACAGGTATTCAAGGCCCATACCTAAACATAGTAAAAGCAATTTACAGCAGTCTGGTAGCCAACATCAAAGTAAACAGAGAGAAACTTGAAGCAATCCCACTGAAATCAGGGACTAGACAAGGCTGCCCCCTCTCACCATATCTCTTCAATATAGTACTTGGGTACTAGCTAGAGCAATTCGACAACATTAGGAAGTCAAAGGGATACAAAATGCTATTTTGTGTTAATGGTGGTGTGCTTTGCTTATTGAAGCTTTACAGTTTCATAAGGTCCCATTTATTAATTCTTGACTTCAGTGCCTGAGCCATTGGTGTTCTGTTCAGGAAGCTATCTCCTTTACCAATGAGTTCAAGAGTATTCCTAACTTTCTTTTCTATTAGATTTATTCTATCTGTTTTTACTTTTAGGTCTTTGATCCATTTGGACTTGAGTTTTGTGCAGGGTGATAAATATGGATCTATTTTCATTCTAAATGCAGACAGGCAATTTGACAAGCACCATTTGTTGAAGATGCTCTCCCTTTTGAATTGTATGGTTTTGGCAAGTATTTGTAGGTTTGTTAGTTTATATCTGGGTCTAAGATATGAGTCTATTGATTCACCTGTTTCTATACCAGTACCATCCTGTTTTTTATTACTATTGCTCTGTTGTACAGCTTCTGATCAGGGATAGAGAAACCTCCAGATGTTCTTTTATTATTTAGGAATGTTTTAGGGTTGTTGTTCTTCCATATGAAATTGAGAATTGTTATTTCAAAATCTATTTAGTTAGGGATTCTATGGAATCTGTAGATTGCTAGTGGCAGTATAGCAATTTTCAATATGTTAATCCTATTGATTGATGAGCATTGTAAATCTTTCTATCTTCTGATATCTTCCTTGGCAAGCATGGGAAATCTTTTTTTTTTAATTTATTTATTGGATATATTCTATATTTACATTTCATTTCCCTTTTTCTGGTTCCCCATCCCCCAAAGGTCTCACATGCCCTTTTCCCTCCCCCTGTTCCCCCATCCACCCCTTCCCACTTCCCTGTTCTGGTATTCCCCTACACTGATGTTTTGATCCTTTCCAGCACCAGGGTCCACTCCTTCCTTATTGTCGGATATCATTTGGTATGTGGATTGTGTCTTTGGTGTCCCAAGATTCTAGGCTAATATCCACTTATCAGTGAGTGCATACCATGGGTATTCTTTTGAGACTGGGTTACCTTACTTAGTATGATGTTCTCCAGCTCCATCCATTTCTCTAAGAATTTCATGAATTCATTGTTTCTAATGGCTGAATAGTACTTCATTGTGTATATATACCACATTTTTTGTATCCATTCCTCTGTTCAGGAACATCTGGGTTCTTTCCAGCTTCTGGCTATCATAAACATAGTGGAGCATGTGTCCTTATTACATGATGGAGCATCTTCTGGGTATATTCCCCAGAGTAGTATAACTGGGTTCTTAGGTCGTACTATGTCTAATTTTCTGAGGAGCCACCAAGCTGACTTCCAGAGTGGTTGCACCAGCTTGCAGTCCCACCAGCAGTGGAGGAGTGATCCTCTTTCTCCACATTCTTGCGAGCACCTGCTGTTTCCTGAGCTTTTCATCTTAGCCATTCTGACTGGTGTGAGGTGTAATCTCAGGGTAGTTTTGATTTGCATTTCCCTGATGATTCAGGATGTTGAATATTTCTTTATGTGCTTCACAGCCATTCTAGTTTCCTAAGTTGAGAATTCTCTATTTAGCTCTGAACCCTATTTTTTAATAGGGCTATTTGACTCTTTGGAGTCTAACTTCTTGAGTTCTTTGTCTACATTGGATATTAGCTCTCTATCAGGTGTAGGATTGGTAAAGATCTTTTCCCAATCTGTTGGTTGCCATTTTGTCCTATTGACAGTGTCCTTTGCCTTACAGAAGCTTTGAAATTTTATGTAGTCCCATTTGTTGATTTTTGTGCTCTTCCCTACTTTCTCCTCTATAAGCTTCAGTGTGTCTGGTTTAATGTGGAGGTCCTTGATCCACTTGGACATGAGCTTTGCACAAGGAGATAAGAATGGGTCAATTTGCATTTTTCTCCATGCTGACCTCTAGTTGATCCAGCACCATTTGTTAAAAATGCTGTGTTTTTTCCAGTTGATGGTTTTAGCTCCCTTGTCAAATAACAAGTGACCACAGTTGTGTGGGTTCATTTGTGGGTCTTCAATTCTATTTAATTGGTCTTCTTGCTTGTCTCTGTACCAATACCATACAGTTTTTATCACTATTGCTTTGTAGTAGAGCCAGAGGTCATGTATCGTGATTCCCCCAGAGGTTCTTATGTTTTTGAAAATAGTTTTCAGTATTCTGGGTTTTTTGTTATTCCAAATAAATTTTCAGATTGCTCTTTTTAGCTCTATGAGGAATTGAGTTGGAATTTTGATGTGGATTGCATTCAATCTGTAAATTGCTTTCAGCAGGATGGCTATTTTTATTATATTAATCCTGCCATTCTATGAGCATGGAAGGTCTCTCCATCTTCTGAGGTCTTAGATTTTTTTCTTCAGAAGCTTGAAGTTCTTGACTTGCTTGGTTAGAGTCACACCAAGGTATGTAATATCATTTGTGACTATTGTGAAGCAAGTCCTTTCCCAAAATTTTTTCTCAGCTTGTTTATCCTTTGAGTAGAAAAATGTTACTGATTTGTTTGAGTTAATTTTATATCTAGCCACTTTGCTGAAGGAGTTCTCAAGTGTAATTTTTGGGGTCTCTTAAGTATGAAATTATATCATCTGCAAATAGTGATATCTTGACTTCTCCTTTTCCAATTTGTATACTTTTGATGTCCTTTTGTTGTCTATTTTCTCTGGCTAGGACTTTGAGTGCTATGTTGAATAGGTAGGGAGAGAGTGAACAGCCTTGATTTTAGTGGGATTGCTTCAAGTTTCTCTCCATTTAGTTTGATGTTGGCTACTGGTTTGCTGTGTATTGCTTTTCCTATGTTTAGGTATGGGTCTTGAATTCCTGCTCTTTCCAAGTCCTTTACCATGAAGGGGTATTGAATTTTTGTCACATGTTTTTTCAGCATTAAGTAAGTCTTTTCTCTTGAAGTGATAGGGTACACTTGTGCTGCTTCATATATGCTTTTAAGTCTGAATTTATATGTTTTAGTATTATTTAGAGTGTATTTAGTTACCATCTTCTAGTCAAACTATAGGGACCATGTTATTAGCTCTCTCATTAAATTTATTAGACTAATAACTAGATAGTTCAATACATCACTTTTGAAATGACTGTCACAGTTATTTTTCACAGACATTTATGAAACTATTTCTAAAATATAATGAATTTATGAAAAGATTTAGAACCTCCTTAAGAAAAGAAGGCTAAAGGATCTATTTTAGATTACTGAATATGGCAACAAAGCAATCAACATTTTAACTTTCTTTTTTTCTTCCTTCCTTTTTTACTATCTTTTACAAAACCCCTCATTTTGATTTACAAAGACTGACATTTATTCCCACTGAAATTAGTGTACGAGATATTTTGCCAACAGGTAGCTACAGACATCTTTGGGAGGAGAAATACTCTTATAATTATCATTAAAAGTGCCTATTGAACATTTGCTCCTATTCTAGACCTTCTATCTTTGCTTATTACCTACTAAATAAATATGGTTCATATTGCTTCTGTAACAAGTTACCATTAGTTTCCTCTGTAGAAGTGATAAAGTTTATTATCATGAAATTCTGTCGATCAGTAGGAGACATACCAGAGAAAAATAAAGATATGGATAAGCAGTTTTAGGCTAGAAGAGAGAATCAATGTCTTGTGTTTTGTATTGTTTTTTAGAATTCAACACATGTTTATATTGGCTGTAAACTGTAGGTCCCCAGAAGACGGATCTCTTGGCCTGTGCTTTTCTTAACTTTCAAACACAGCAAAGTTAGTTGAGGCCTTCCTACCTTACATCTCTGTAATATATCATACTTCTGTAACTTTCTACTTTCAAGAACATAGGTGATTTGAATCGAACCACCTCATTAATCCCAGCTGGTCTTTTTCTTACTGTTCTTAAGAACAGTGATATGTACCTGGACTGTTACTATGTGACTTACACATACAAATGTTCAAGACTTGGTGTAGACATCCTTGAGAAGACCATATTTCCTGACTCATAAACACAGGATTGATGGCACTTGTCCTGGCCTGATTGGTTTTCCTTTTCTGCTCATAATATTTCCCATAGACTTTTCTTTCTTGCTCTCATGGGGGCAAGATATAATTCCTTGAGCAATTACATTGTATGTAACATATATGGAGACACTGTAAGTGAAGCAATTTCAAGAAACGCCAGAAAGCTTTACATTATTCATTTCCAAAAGAGAGTATCTTTTGTGTTTTCTATGAATTTGTAAAACTCACTGTAATCCTTAGTAGCCATCCAAATAACAGCAGAAGGTAAAGCATCGCCTAGTTAGTAAGACTCTGTGTGACGTCACAGCATCACCTAGTTAGTAAGAGTCTGTGCGACGTCACAGCTTTACCTAGTTAGTAAGAGTCTGTGTGACGTCACAGCATTACCTAGTTAGTAAGAGTCTGTGTGACGTCACAGCATCGCTTGTTAGTAAGAGTCTGTGTAACGTCACAGCATCGCCTAGTTAGTAAGAGTCTGTGCGACGTCACAGCTTTACCTAGTTAGTAAGAGTCTGTGTGACGTCACAGCATCGCCTAGTTAGTAAGAGTCTGTGTGACGTCACAGCATCGCTTGTTAGTAAGAGTCTGTGTGACGTCACAGCATCGCCTAGTTAGTAAGAGTCTGTGTGACGTCACAGCATCGCCTAGTTAGTAAGAGTCTGTGTGACGTCACAGCATCGCTTGTTAGTAAGAGTCTGTGTAACGTCACAGCATCGCCTAGTTAGTAAGAGTCTGTGCGACGTCACAGCTTTACCTAGTTAGTAAGAGTCTGTGTGACGTCACAGCATCGCCTAGTTAGTAAGAGTCTGTGTGACGTCACAGAATCACTTGTTAGTAAGAGTCTGTGTGACGTCACAGCATCGCCTAGTTAGTAAGAGTGTGTGACGTCACAGCATCGCATAGTTAGTAAGAGTCTGTGTGACATCACAGCATCGCCTAGTTAGTAAGAGTCTGTGTGACGTCACAGCATCGCCTAGTTAGTAAGAGTCTGTGTGACGTCACAGCATCACCTAGTTAGTAAGAGTCTGTGTGACGTCACAGCATCGCCTAGTTAGTAAGAGTCTGTGTGACGTCACAGCATCGCCTAGTTAGTAAGAGTCTGTGTGACGTCACAGCATTACCTAGTTAGTAAGAGTCTGTGTGACGTCACAGCATCACCTAGTTAGTAAGAGTCTGTGTAACGTCACAGCATCGCCTAGTTAGTAAGAGTCTGTGTAACGTCACAGCTTTACCTAGTTAGTAAGTCTGTGTGTGACGTCACAGCTTTACCTAGTTAGTAAGAGTCTGTGTGACATCACAGCATCGCCTAGTTAGTAAGAGTCTGTGTGATGTCACAGCTTTACCTAGTTAGTAAGAGTCTGTGTGACGTCACAGCATCACCTAGTTAGTAAGAGTCTGTGTAACGTCACAGCTTTACCTAGTTAGTAAGAGTCTGTGTGACATCACAGCATTACCTAGTTAGTAAGAGTCTGTGTGACGTCACAGCTTTACCTAGTTAGTAAGAGTCTGTGTGACATCACAGCATCGCCTAGTTAGTAAGAGTCTGTGCGACGTCACAGCATCACCTAGTTAGTAAGAGTGTGTGACGTCACAGCATCACCTAGTTAGTAAGAGTCTGTGTGACGTCACAGCTTTACCTAGTTAGTAAGAGTCTGTGTGACATCACAGCATCGCCTAGTTAGTAAGAGTCTGTGTGACATCACAGCATCACCTAGTTAGTAAGAGTCCGTGTGACGTCACAGCATTACCTAGTTAGTAAGAGTCTGTGTAATGTCACAGCTTTACCTAGTTAGTAAGAGTCTGTGTGACATCACAGCATTACCTAGTTAGTAAGAGTCTGTGTGACATCACAGCATCGCCTAGTTAGTAAGAGTCTGTGTGACATCACAGCATCGCCTTGTTAGTAAGAGTCTGTGTGACGTCACAGCTTTACCTAGTTAGTAAGAGTCTGTGTAACGTCACAGCATTACCTAGTTAGTAAGAGTCTGTGTGACGTCACAGCATCGCCTAGTTAGTAAGAGTGTGTGACGTCACAGCATCGCCTAGTTAGTAAGAGTCTGTGTGACATCACAGCATTACCTAGTTAGTAAGACTCTGTGTGACATCACAGCATTACCTAGTTAGTAAGAGTCTGTGTGATGTCACAGCTTTACCTAGTTAGTAAGAGTCTGTGTGACATCACAGCATCGCCTAGTTAGTAAGAGTCTGTGTAACGTCACAGCATTACCTAGTTAGTAAGAGTCTGTGTGACATCACAGCATCGCCTAGTTAGTAAGAGTCTGTGTGACGTCACAGCATCGCCTAGTTAGTAAGAGTGTGTGTGACGTCACAGCTTTACCTAGTTAGTAAGAGTCTGTGTGACGTCACAGCATCGCCTAGTTAGTAAGAGTCTGTGTGACGTCACAGCTTTACCTAGTTAGTAAGAGTCTGTGTGACGTCACAGCTTTACCTAGTTAGTAAGAGTCCGTGTGACGTCACAGCATTACCTAGTTAGTAAGAGTCTGTGTGACGTCACAGCTTTACCTAGTTAGTAAGAGTCTGTGTGACGTCACAGCTTTACCTAGTTAGTAAGAGTCTGTGCGACGTCACAGCATTACCTAGTTAGTAAGAGTCTGTGTGACATCACAGCATCGCCTAGTTAGTAAGAGTCTGTGTGACGTCACAGCTTTACCTAGTTAGTAAGAGTCTGTGTAATGTCACAGCTTTACCTAGTTAGTAAGAGTCTGTGTGACGTCACAGCATCGCCTAGTTAGTAAGAGTGTGTGACGTCACAGCTTTACCTAGTTAGTAAGGGTCTGTGTGACGTCACAGCTTTACCTAGTTAGTAAGAGTGTGTGACGTCACAGCTTTACCTAGTTAGTAAGAGTCTGTGCGACGTCACAGCTTTACCTAGTTAGTAAGAGTCTGTGTGACGTCACAGCTTTACCTAGTTAGTAAGAGTCTGTGCGACGTCACAGCTTTACCTAGTTAGTAAGAGTCTGTGTGACGTCACAGCATTACCTAGTTAGTAAGAGTCTGTGTGACATCACAGCTTTACCTAGTTAGTAAGAGTCTGTGTGACGTCACAGCATTACCTAGTTAGTAAGAGTCTGTGTGACGTCACAGCTTTACCTAGTTAGTAAGTCTGTGTGTGATGCCACACATTTGAAGAGATAACAATGACATCAGTAATTTATCAAAACAAATCTATCTTGAGAGTGGGTGATATTGAATCTTAACATTTTATTTCTTTCCTCATTAGATCATCACAAGATATGTTTATGAGCTCCTGGAAAATGACTGTAATTTGAAAAAAATCTCTATTCCAGTAAGTTCAATTTTGAAAAATGTTTATTCCAAATAAAATGCCTTGTTCTATATAAAATGGTTTTCAATTTAGGAGAACAAAATTTATTTTTGGTTAACTATGCTAAGGTTAAAGTATCTTTTGTATATTAAGTATGTTAAGGTATGTGTTCTATGTTAAAGTATGTGTTAAGGTTTCTGTTGATACTCGTAACTCAATGCCTGAAAGTATCCGTATTGTTCTGTAATAGTTCTTACAGAATAATACTGATACTGTGAAGGATGAGCCGTGTGATGGCAAGGCCACTAGATCATCCCGGAAGGAGTGCTCTTTTACCTTTGCTCATTTCACCCACTGTTTTTATTTGTTGCATGTAAAACAAAGAAAACATATTTCATAATGGTTTCAATGTACTTTGCATTGTAATAAGTATTCATTAACTTTTTAAGTATTTTGTTTGATTCTTCAAAATATGTTTCCTTTTAAAAGTTTTTATTTAATTTTATATTTTAACGAGTTTCTTGTCTATATGTATGTGTGATGCCCACACAGGGCATCAGATCCCCTGTAACTAGTGTTACTGTGGAGTATGACCATGGTCTTGTGCTGTAAACACTGTATTAAAGCTGGGTACTGTGGCACATGGCTTTCAACCTAGTCCTTAGCTGAGAGATGCCAGCACATCTGTGTGAGATTGAGGACAGCGTGGTTCTCGTGTTGATTTCCAGGCCAGCTGGGGATGCATACTGAGATGCTAACTCACCGTAAGGAAGCAGATGACCTGTATAAATGTGTTCCTCTGGAAATTTAAAGAAAAAAATTATCACTTTATTTGGTTTCTGAAGAAACAACTCTGAGATTCCACCTCACACCAGTCAGAATGGCTAAGATTAAAACCTCAAGAGACAACAAATGCTGGCGAGGATGTGGAGAAAGAGGAACACTCCTCCACTGTTGGTGGGATTGCAAAATGGTAAAACCGCTCTGGAAATCAGTGTGGCGGTTCCTCAGAAAATTGGGCATGTCCCTTCCAGAGGACCCTGGCATACCACTCCTGGGCATATACCCAGAGGATTCCCCTGCATACAATAAAGACACATGCTCCACTATGTTTATAGCAGCCTTGTTTATAATAGCCAGAAATTGGAAGGAGCCCAAATATCCCTCAAAGGAGGAATGGATACAGAAAATGTGGTATATTTATACAATGGAATACTACTCAGCAATTAAAAATAATGAATTCATGCAATTTGTAGGTAAATGGTTAGACCTGGAAAATATCATCCTGAGTGAGTTAACCCAATCACAAAAGAACACACATGAAATGCAATCACTGATAAGTGGATATTAATGAGCCCAGAAGCCCTAAATACGCAAGGCACAATTAGCAAGTCAAATGATTCCCAAGAAGAAAGGAGAGGACCCTGGGCCTGGAAAGATTGGATCCAGTTTTGTAGAGAAACCGTGGGGGGAGTGGGAATGATTGGGGAATAGTTGGGGGGAAGAGGAACGATGGGACATAGGGAGGGGGGGAACTGGGAAAGGGGAAAGCCTTTGGAATGTAAACATAGAATATAGAAAATAAAAATTAAAAAAAAAACCTAGTGAACAAACAAACAAAACAAGCTCAAACAGAAAAAAAAAATAAAAAAAAAAAAGAACACTTACAGACTGTCAGGCTCTTGAGACTATACTTTTCTCTTTGATACTGACTTAAGTCTAGTTTGAAGCTTCAGTAGAGGGGCCCCTAAGGTGGCAGCATTCCAGGAGAAGAGTGACAGACAGTGTCGGGATCATGCTTATGTTGTGCACACGCACAGGGAATATGCCCCGCATGTCCTCAGCTGCTGTGTTCCTGCCCATGCGAGTGTCAGAGATGTGAGTCAGATTAATATTTTCTCTGTAAAACTTCATTTTAGGTTATTATATACATTTAGTTTAAGTAAAACATCACTTTTGGGAGTTTGCAAGTATTCCACAGTGAACTGCTAAATGCTATAAATTATTTGGTGTGGTCTCATGATCTGGGGACATGTAAATTGGACTGTATTAGACTGGCCTTTATGTTTTGTTTTTAAAAGACTTTGCTCAACTGCTCAACCGATTGCCAGTGTTTAAGATAAACATCCTTATTATAGTTATTTCCAAACTTTATTGAGGTAGCAAGGAAACACTATTTTACTTATATAGATATTTTGCTATATAAATTTAGTACTACCTTATACAAAGCAAGTTGTATTTTCCACGTTCAGAGTAATTTTTCTGGTTTACTCTGGTCAGTTCTACCCAATGATTTGTACAAATACCACTCTTCCCATTTTGCCATTAATATTTTCATATACATTGCTCGAACTCAGTGTACACTCTGAATTTCATATATGTTTCAGTGACTTTTTTTAACTTCTTAATTCAAGTTTATACATGGCTGCCTTTATCTCTAGTCTCATAAAAATTCTCAAGTAGAATTATAATTATATCATTTTTCTTTTTTGAAAATAATTATTCTCCTAGTGTTAAGGAGATTGTTCTTGAATTCAATGGAGTAATTTTCCATTGCTTGAAATGTTGTCTGAGACCTGGAGGTAGTCATGCTTGTTACATTTGCACACTGCAATGCAGCCAAGGGATTAAGAATTCAGCATCATCCTCTGTTCTGTGGAGACCCTGAGGCCAGCCCAAGCCCACATAACCCATCTCAGACAAACAGAGCAATGTACTATTTGAGAACTTGGATTAATAAATGACTTCTTTGCGAACATTAGTTTGGAACTGTCCTTTAGATCCTGGTGGGATCCCTATGGGTACACGAGTGAAGATAGTGGCTACTTCTCTCTATAATCCACCTGTACTGAATAGTTTTAAAGGTGCAGATAGGGCCCCATGAGCTTCCACCTCTATACATGATTGATTGACATGCCCAATTGGTATACGATCAGAGGAGAAAGCCTTATCTGTTAATAGGATTATTATTGTCATTCCTGCGTCCTAGAAGTAGCACTTTTGCTTTTTCTTCTGGTTCTTAAATTCCTTCTGTTTTCTCTTATGCAATATTCCCTGAACTTTACAAAGGGTGGTATAAATACTCCACTTAGGTCTTAGCAATCAGCTGGCACTAATTCTTAAACGTAGGGCGGCTGTGAGTTTATTCATTCACTACCATTCATTGCAAAGAGACACTTCTCTGATTAAGGCTGGTATTTACCTAATGGTATAAATTTTTAGTAGGAAGTATGAGCCATGCCAGTTTAGTTACACAACAGTAGTACATGCCTCCCCATTTCCCAAGGCTTAAGATCCATGCAGACTCTGGATTTTGTAAAGTACCAGACAGGAATTTATTCCTGTGAAGGATACCTCAAATTCAATAAGAAACTGGTCGGTTATTCCAGTATCAGTTGTACCACTATTGCACTGGTAGGGGCATCTTGCCTAGCAAATTAGTGCAATTCATAGGTCTCACAACTGGTGAAGATGGTTGATGCCATTTTACCCCCACGAGCTTACTCCCCCAGGAGCTTGCCTTTTAGGATTCTGAAAGCTAGCTAGATTTCAATTCAGTTCTTCCTTGATTGCTCCATATTTTGCAATGTATGTGGTCTCATGTCTTCCACAATAGGGAATTGTTAATTAGTTCTACTTGGCAATTAATAGGAATAAGTGGCAGAGGCATGTGGTATTGTTTTTACAGTCTCTGAAGGCTTTCCTGACATTCATAAAGACATATTTCTTATCTGGCACTAGAAATTTTGTTTAATAGTCCTAGGCTTTTATGAACAACACTACCTGGATGTCTTAGGGTTTTACTGCTGTGAACAGACACCATGACCAATGCAAGTTTTATAAAAGACAACATTTAATTGGGTCTGGCTTACAGGTTCAGAGGTTCAGTCCATTGTCATCAAGGCAGAAACATGGCAGCATCCAGGCAGGCATGGTACAGGAGGAGCTGAGAGTTCTACATCTCCATCTGAAGGCAGCTAGTGGAAGACTGACTTCCAGGCAGCCAGGGTGAGGGTTTTAAGCCCACACCCACATTGACACACCTACTCCAACAAGGCCACACCTCCTAATGAGGTCACTTCCTGGGCCAATCATATATAAACCATCACACTGGATATTCAAAATATCCTCCCTCTGTTTTTTTTTAATCTTATAAGTTTATATATATCAATCAAATTTTATTTCCATATGAGTTTTCATATTTGCTTTCACCTTGTTTAATTCTCCCTCTGCTCTGTCATCTCCCCTACATTCTAGCCCACCCACGGTTAATCATTTCTATCCCTGAGGTGCCTATGCTCCATTTTTCTATTACTTACTTTCTAGTGTCTTCTGTGCCTTCAAAGAATCACTTATCCTAGCGGCTTCTTCCTAATTTTCTTCCTTCTGTAACTAGTCCAAGTTAAACACATAAATCTGAAGATGCAAAGCTAGGATCCCATATGAGAGAGAATATGTGGCATTTGTCTTTCTATGCCTGGGCTTCCATCCATCCATCCATCCATCCATCCATCCATCCATCCATCCATCCATAGATGCATACATGCATATCTGTGTATTTGTGTACATGTCTATATCTATAGATATAGCTATAGATATAAAATCCGGCATGAAGCCTTGGGAAATGGGATAGCATGGACTACTGTTGTGTAGTTAAACTGACGTGCCTCATACGTCCTTCTAAATCGTCACACCCTCAGACAGATATCACCCTCAGCCTCAGTCAAACAGGCTACTGTTTGCAATGAATAGCAGTAAATGCATAAACTCATAGCTGCCCTAGGTTTGAGAATTATGGCAGCCGATGGTGCAGACCTAAGTGGAGTATTTATACCACCCTATGTACATTTCAGGGAACATTGTAGAAGAGGGAATGTAAGAAATGTTAAGAATCAGAAGACAATATTTATCTATCTCTCTATGTTATTTTTTTAATAATTGCCATTCTGACTGGTGTGAGATGAAATTGATGTTATTAATTTGCATGTCTCTTATAGCTATTGATAAGGGACACAGCACATTGTCCAATTTCAACATATTGAAAAAAATTTCAGCCATTTTTATGTGTATTTTTTCTTATTTATTTATTTACACTCCAGATTTTATCCCCCCACCCCCGTCCACCCTCCGACTGTTCATCCTATACCTCCCCATTTCCCTGTCTCCATCCCCACCCCAACGCACACTCCCTGGGGCCTCCAGTCTCTTGAGGGTTAGGTGCATCTTCTCTGACCAAACCCGGGCCCAGCAGTCCTCTCCTGTATATGTGTTGGGGGCCTCATAACAGCTGATATACGCTGCCTGGTTGGAGGTCCAATGTTTGAGAGATCTCAGGGTCCATGTTAATTGAGATTGCTGGTCCTCCTACAGGGTCGCCCTCCTCAACTTCATTCAGCCTTCCCTAATTCAACCACAGGGGTCAGCCACTTCTGTCCATTGGTCGGTTGCAAATGTCTGCATCAGACTCTTTTAGCTGCTCGTTGGGTCTTCCAGAGTGTGGTCATGATAGGTCCCTTTTTGTGAGCGCTCCATAGCTTCAGTAATAGTGTCAGGCCTAATTTTTATGTCTTCTTTTGAGAACTCGTTATTCATATCTATAGTTCATTTTACAATTTGATTATTTGTTTTAGTTTATTTTTAAATTTTTGTGTGCATTCTAGATACTAAAGTTCTGAATCATTTAAATTAATTTTATTTACAGGACATCATTGTCAACAATGATTCCATATTTCAGTGGTTTTTATTCTTTATTTATTGAGTACCTATAAGGTACTAGTCTCTATTATAAACTGAAGATCATGCCTAATAAAAATTAGAAAGCATTATTTCTCTTTATATTTGCGCTGTAGTGGAGAGAGATGTATCTGTATACACACACACACATACACACACAGGCATTCACACGTACACACATATCTCACATACTTGCAAACATGTACACCCATGCATGCACATATACATATACATGCATGCCCATCCATCATCTGTCTATGAATGAGCACACTGTGGTGGATTGCTGCATGTACTGTGAACAAGACACAGAAGGGGACTATTAATTCATGGGGAAGAGCTTGAGATGCTATTGTAGACAAGGAAATCTTCACTGAAAAGAATAGCTTCACTGGAGCTATTCATGAACTCCAGCCATTCTGTTCTTACTAAACCAGTGGCTCTTGTGGTCTGTTTACACAAATAGCAACTTCAGATAATGAGACCAATATTGTTTTAAACCTAGGTTTATTTTTCTATTCCTGTGCATTTTGAACGAATGGGAAATTTTAGATTTTAAAATTGTAATTTTAGATTAAATTCTAAGATTAGATTAAATTTTAAGATTAAATTCTAAGATTAGATTAAATTTTAAGATTAAATTCTAAGCATTTTTGTAGAGGTGTGTGTGTGTGTGTGTGTGTGTGTGTGTGTGTGTGTTCTAACTCTGATACCTGTATGAACATATTTTGTTGCTGGAGTCAAAAGCTGGTGCAGGATATAGCATGTAGAGTGATCTTCTAAGTGTGTAGTTGCAGTTGCAGGATATATTACTAGTTGTGAGTTCTGGCTTTAACCTGGATTGATAAGGCTCCCATTCTGAGTGCTGGCCTTCCCTTATGTACAGTAGAGCTTGAAGTACACTGGCAATGAAATGTTCAGAAATTGGACTTCTCTAACATCTCTAGTATCTTTGAAATTGAAGTCATATATAGTCAAAGTTAATACACCTGTATATGTGTAACGAGACATAAATGAACAATTAATCGTTAAGTAAAAGAAGCACAGGTAAGTTGTTCGCATGCGCACGCTATTGCTGCCCATGCCGGTGCTTGCTGTCCGAGGCAGCTCCAGAGCCCACTTGCATGGAGCACCTTGTGTTTGGAGTTTTGGATAGTTTCCTTTCTTTCTGCACAGTTTATACTGTTCGGGCTAAGGTATTTATATATTCCAGTTTGACCTTTCTGTTTTTATTATAGGTGCTATTTGCTTCAGTTATAGAATCATAGACTGTATACTGTGTAAGGCTATAACTTAAATTTATTCAAATATAATTTCTCCATTTATTGATGATTGTTGTAGTAGTGACACCTCAATGGGGTTGTGAGTAATGGGAGTGATGAAAGCATGGATCATGTTTGGACCACAGGATGCTTTAAAAATTAATTATTTTAATGACATATGGTAATACAATAGCAATGTAGGGATATATGCTTTGATTATTCTTTTTATGTGTTTTTGTATTTAAAATGCTTCTGCTGCTTGATCACCTACTATGTAATTGCTAGATCTTACTATCTGTCTTTTATGTAGGTTTTTTTTTAAAAAGAGTGATTCTATAATAACCATTCAATAATTTGTAGTAGCCATTAGTTGTTTTCCCACTGTGTGTATACTTTATCAGAAAACATTTTATTTATTATTTAATTTTTTGATTACAGGTAGATGCCACTGAGAGTGAACCAAAGAGTTTTATCTTCATGAGTGAGGATGCTTTGACAAATCCACAGAAACTGATGGTTTTAATTCATGGTAGTGGTGTTGTCAGGGCAGGCCAATGGGCTAGAAGGCTTATTATTAATGAAGATCTGGACAGTGGAACGCAGATACCTTTTATTAAGAGAGCCGTGGATGTAAGTGAAACTTCCTTTGTTTGGGGGCATTTTATTATTCTGTTTTATTGCATACAGCAATTTGATTATATCTTTTTCAGAAATATATTCATGGCATAACCTTATTAAGACTTTATTTACCTTATTTGCATGATTGTTATTTTATAGTAATGCGGGAAAATGTTATGATTTTGTTGTTTGTAAAAGCTTAAATGTCTTTGAAACTAGTATTTTAAATTTTTCCCTTCTTAGAATTGTTTTTTACTTTTTCTTTAACAGTATGAACTATGAGTTTAACTATTTTATCATATCATCATTAACAATGAAAACACTTATGACAATCCCCCAAACGTAGAGAACGGAGATTGCTCTTGCTCGGGGTGCCTCGCTTCCCTCCTGTAGAAGGGAGAAGGCAGCGGCCGCCTGCCAGCAGGGCGTCTGTCCAAGGAGGGAAGTACAGCAGGACTTGGGTTTGGATTTTAAAAAGTATTTTGAAACCCACAAATAAAATGTTTTAAGTTTAAAATAAACTTATAAAATGTTAAATTGTAATATTTTGTAAATAAGTTTTTCTATTCTAGTCTTTTTCTAATGTTTAATTGTTGTTTATGTCTTAAGTTATGCAGTGAACAGCCAATTTTCACAAAGTATGAATTCATTTTACATGTAACTAGGAATATTCCTTAAAAATGTCATCATGTATAAAACATTTACGATAGAGTATTTTAGAAATGGTACATGTGTCTATGTATCCATTTTATTTCTAAAAATGACAATACATTTTATAATTAATATTGGAAATACATCTTGGATATATATTTACAAAATAGAAGAATCAATATTTTAATGCATTCAGTATTCTTTTGTCCTGGATGTCATAATAACATTTAAGACAAATCCTAGAGAATGCTTTTGTTAGTAGATTTTATGAATCCTCAAGTGTAGCATAGTGATTTCCTTAAGTTAATGCTTTATTCACCTGTGCAAAGAAACATATAACTTTTATTCCGTTACTACTCTAATTATGATTTTAGAAACAATTGTAATAACTGATTATTCAGTTAAGACATCTGAATAATTAAATATTCAATTACTAAGTTAAAATTTATACTAAAATAACACCAAAATTAGTGTTTTCTAAACTGTTTTATTTTATTTTATTTTATTTTATTTATTTTTTGGTTTTTTTTTTGTTTGTTTGTTTGTTTTGTTTTTCGAGACAGGGTTCCTCTGTGTAGTCCTGGCTGTCCTGGAACTCACTCTGTAGACCAGGCTGGCCTTGAACTCAGAAATCCACCTGTCTCTGCCTCCTAAGTGCTGGGATTAAAGGCGTGCACCACCACTGCCCGGCTTAAACGGTTTCATTTTATTTTATTTTAAAGATAGTAAACTATCTCTTCTTCAGTGGTTCTGATTGTGATTCTAACACAATATCTATATGTTTTAGAGAAAACAGTGCATGTAAAATGTATGTACAGTTCATTAAGTATTTGAAGATAATAGTCAACAACTGAGGAACTTTCAGCCAGTGAGCACTTGAGGAGATGGTTCATGAAGTTGTATTCCCCTGTGCCAGGTTCCCTGCTTTGTCTAATGTAGAACACATGTTGATATCCTTTTTGAGGTAAAAGTGCGTGGAAGAAAGTGTGTGAAATATCTTTGTGTGAATAGAGTATTGATTTGCTCAACATGGAGTTTTTTGTTTTTGTTTTTGTTATAACATTAGATTAATAAGCCATTTACCCCTTTAAGTGGGATTAACGTTTAGAGTATAACAATGTTCTTCACCATTTATTTCTCTACTTTTCTCAACCAAAGTAAATTGTGATTCTTCGAAAGGAAAGAATTCATTTCTAAATATATGGCATGCCTACATTCTAGTTTTAGGTAGTTACATTTTCTTTATTTTTTAAATAAGAAATTTATTGTGTGAAGTTCATTATGAATTTCTAAAAATATACATCATTTTCAAATCTAGAAAGAATGATTTTTACCATTAGGCTTTGTTCGTCACAGTGGCAGGGAGGAACGCAGGGCGTTTTAGGGGAGCAGGTGGAGGAAGACCCACAAGAGACAGCCTGCTTCTTTCCTTTTAACATGGTAGTTCTGTTTTGTTTTATTTTGTTGTTTCCTGAAATTTCACTTTCAGAAAAGTTCTCATAGTGTATAAAGGGTTAGCTGATCGTTAGGGTTTTCACTTCCTGTCAGTTTTCATACTGGTGCAGAAGTCAATTTTAATATTTTACAGGGTAGACATTATCATTTCAATGTAGTGTGAATTCTCACCAGATCATTTATATATTATTTCAATTTTGAAATTATGTCCATATCAATATCTCCTAATCGTCTCTATCAGGTCAGCCGTTTCTGCGGTTCATGAAGGTCATGCGGCTTTACCTATGGCTCCGCTTGGGCGGCATTGTGGGTGTGCAGTCTGTAACATAAGATTTCTCTAAAATGTTTTAACTCCCAAAGAAAACGATAGGTCTTCTATCTCTTGTACTTAGGACTTGATTATAGAATGTATATTAAGAAAGCATTTGGAATGTAAGCAAATAATATAGAAAATAAAAAAGATTTCATTAGGGAGGAATGGTACCTATCAAATACCTTCTCTCAGTACTTAAAGGGTTTCCAGGGTTTGTAGTTCTAGTGTTTAATAGGCTTCATTGCATAATACAGAACTCAGGCAAGAAAGTTTATATGCACACATCTATGATTCAATATAATATATAATTTAAGGGTTACTAAATTTGTTGGTAGTCTGGCTTCTCCTTTCTTTTTAGGCATTTCTGTCGTGTGTGTAAAGGGAGCAAGGAAAGGAGATGACCCTGAAATTCTTTAAACCACACTAGATTTACAATACATGCACGCAGATCAGGGGGACTCCTCAGTGACCCCCTCAACTCCCGCCCGAACCTTGACTGGCTGAACTGCACTGTGGAGAGCTGGGTATAGAGATCTCTACAGGTCGGCGTGGGGAAAAGTCAATCCAAGATTAGCCTGGACTGCACAATGAGGTCTAGGTTCAGAAAACAACCAAAACTAAACAAATAATATTTTCTGTGAAACACTTTGGGACAGTGGTTCTCAATCTTTCTAATGATGTGACCCTATAATACAGTTCCTCATGTTGTGGTGACCTCCCCCAACCCCCAAACGTAGTATTATTTTCATTGCCTCTGCATAATTGTAATGTTGCTACTTCTCTGTATTGTAATGTAAATGTTTTCCAGTTGTCTTAGGTGACCCCTGTGAAAAGGCCAGTCAACCCCCAAAGGGGTCGTGACCCACAGGTTGAAGTAAAATATTTCATGTTTTAGAATTTTGTAAAGACCCTCATCTTTTTATTATCAGGAGGTCTAATTGACACTTGAGAATTCTGAAGATACACAGGACTTGTACTTGTTAGATAAAGAGACTACATAGATTACCTCGTTTCTATTAGCAAAATCTAGGCAAGCTCAAGTCAAGTCAAGCCAAAATAACTGTGGTTTCTGTGTCTAGCCAACTGATATCTCACTTTAAAGTGTATGCTTTAAATCACTTCTGGAGTTACAGGTAATGCCTAATACACTGGAAGTATGTTATGTGTGGAGGCACAAAATGGGGGAGTCCCTTCACCATTAGGGCTTCTCCTCTGACCTTGTCTTGGGAGCTTGAATCCCCACCCCACCTCTACCTGTGGAGTGTCACATAGCCTTGTTGAGATTACAGGTTCAGCTTCCTTTCTCCAGATAAGAACCAGATCAGCAAGCATCTGATGCAGCATGGAATCCATGCTAATGAGTCATCTCAACACCTTAGCCTTCAGCCAGTGACCTTCCCTAGATAGCCCCATCCCCATCCCCCAAAGTTTATAACCCTATTTCATCCAGATTAAAGTTGATCTGTATCCAGACGGCCTGAGGCTGGACACTGAATGTGTCATTTCTGTTTGTACTCATGGACAGTCTAAAGACCCTGTTCCTGGACTTTGCTCCCTTTGTCCTCCTGGGCCAGCAGCCAAGGACCCTGGGATCAGGGAGACCTACAGCTCTACTATAATTTTAGGAAATGATGAGGGAAATGTTTGAGAATGTAAAATATAGAGTAAATGTTTTAAAATATATTTTCCTCTATGATGGATCAATAGGTCGAGATCAATGTATTTTAGATGAAGAACCCACAAAAAGAGAGGGCTACTTTGTATGTTTTATTCCTTAGGCATAATGGATATTATAGAACTTGATGGCAATAGTATTTGTGAAAATTAGGATTGGGATATAATAAAAAATGATAACTCATAATTTTTTAGTTTTTAATTTTGTCTTTTATAATAGTATTTTGAATCTTTATTGTCTTAATAGTAATTTTTAGCATGATGAAATCTAACCAGATTATCTCCTAGATTTATCTAGATATAGTTCTTCATTATATCAAGTTTTGATTTCTTGTGGACTTTGTCCAAACTTCCCTGGCCCATTTTGTAAGGCTTCCTGCCTCTTACTCTGAGATGCCCCGTAGCTGTTCCTGGATTCTTTGCTTTCATGATATATTTCCTTATATTTTGGAGCCATCAGAGCTGATATGGGGGCTTCATATCAGCTGGTATATGCTGCCTGGTTGGTGGTCCAGTGTTTGAGAGATCTTGGAGGTCCAGTTTAATTGAGTCCTTTTCCCAATTTGCTGGTTGCCGATTTGTCCTTTTGACAGTGTCCTTTGCCTTACAGAAACTTTGTAATTTTATGAGGTCCTATTGGTCAGTTCTTGATCTTAGAGCATAAGCTATTGGTGTTCTTTTCAGGAACTTATCCTCTGGGCCCATTTCCTCAAGGGTCTTCCCCAGTTTCTTTTCTATTAGTTTCAGTGTGTATGGTTTTATGTGGAGGTCCTTGATCCACTTGGAGTTGAGCTTAGTACTAGGAGATAACAATGGATCAATTCTCATTCTTCTGCATGCTGACCTCCAGTTGAACCAGCACCATTTGTTGAAAAGGCTATCATTTTTCCACTGGGTGGTTTTAGCTCCTTTGTCGACGATCATGTGGCCATAGATGTGTGGGTTCATATGTGGGTCTTCGATCCTATTCCATTGATCTACCTGCCTGTCAATGTACCAATACCATGCAGTTTTTAACACTATTGCTCTGTAGTACTACTTGAGGTCCAGGATACTGATTCCCCCAGAAGTTCTTTTACTGTTCAGAATAGTTTTAGCTATCCTGGGCTTTTTGTTATTCCAGATGAATTTGAGAATTGCTCTTTCTGACTCTATGAAGAACTGAGTTGGAATTTTGATGGGGATTGCATTGAATCTGTATATTGCTTTTGGCAAGATGGCCATTTTTACTGTTTTAATCCTGCCAATCCACTAGCATGGAAGATATTTCCATTTTCCGAGGTCTTCTTCAATTGCCTTCTTCAGAGACCTGAAGTTCTTGTCATACAAATCTTTCATCCAACAGAGGGCTAATATCCAATATATACAAAGAACTCCAGAAGGTAGACTCCAGAGAGCCAAATAACCCTATTAAAAATGGGGTACAGAGCTAAACAAAGAATTTTCACCTAAAGGACTTCTAATGGCTGAGAAGCATCTTAAGAAATGTTTAACATCATTAATCATTAGGGAAATGCAAATCAAAACAACCCTGAGATTTCAGTCAGAATGGCTAAGATTAAAAACTCAGTAGACAGCAGGTGTTGGTGAGGATGTGGAGAAAGAGAAACACTCCTCCACTGCTGGTGGGGTTACAAGCTGGTACAACCACTCTGGAAATCTATCTGGTGGTTCCTCAGAAAACTGGGCATGAGACTTCTGGAGGACCCTGATATACCACTCCTGGACATATACCCAGAGGATTCCCCAGCATGCAATAAGGACACATGCTCCCCTATGTTCATATCAGCCTTATTTATAATAGCCAGAAGCTGGAAAGAACCCAGATGTCCCTCAATGGAGGAATGGATACAGAAAATGTGGTATATTTACACAATGGAATACTACTCAGAAATTAAAAACAATGAATTCAGAAAGTGTGTGTGCATTTGTGTTGAGTAATATTTAAACTATAAATTATATATTATCTTAGGGTAATATTAAACATTTTGGTTTGGTGGGATTTTTGTTTCACAAGTATAATGAATTATTGCATAGAGAATGACTACTGGAAGATTTTTTTTTTATTTTTCATGTAAATCTTCAATTTTATTAAAAAATGTTTGCAATTCCTCTTCCAATTAATTTAGAAATGTTTTTTATGTCTGCCATTGTATCTGTATTATTTTCCATGGTAATCTTCAATTTTAACGTTCTTCTACATATTTCTTCAATTTTTATCAGAAATATTTCAATCAATCATTTTCCCCCCAATTCATGTAGGCAAATTCAGAGGTCATTCTATGTCTTTTGAGTCTGGCAATATCCCCAAACAACAGTACCTATAATAATCTGAATGAGCTCTTCGCACAATCTGTTATATGGAAAAATATTATCTCAAAATGATCCCAGATCAAATTAACACGGAAAATATTTCATTCTATTTCTTTTTTTTGTAGATGCCAAAACATATTATTGTCTTTAAAAAAAAAAACACTAATAGAAGAGTCAATTCCTTAATAAAGAGATTAATTAAATTAAAAAAACAATGAATTCATGAAATTTTAAGGCAAATGGTTGGAACTACAAAATATCATCCTAAGTGAGGTAACCCAATCACAAAAGAATACAATGGAACGCAGTCACTGATAAGTGGATATTAATTAGCCCAGAAGCTCTGAATACTCAAGACACAATCAACATATCAAATCATTCCTAAGAAGAAGGAAGGAGAGGTCCCTGGTCCTAGAAAGGCTTGATCCAGCATTGTAGGGGAATACCAGGACAGAGAAATGGGAGGGGTGTGATTGGGGAATGGGCGGAGGGAAGAGGGCTTATGGGACTCATGGGGAGAGGGGAACTGGGAAAGGGGAAATCATTTGGAATGGAAACAAAGAATAGAGAGAGAGAGAGAGAGAGAGAGAGAGAGAGAGAGAGAGAGAGAGAGAGAGAGAGAGAGAGAGAGAATGCTAGTCCTCCTACAGGATAGCCCTTCTCAGCTTCTTCCAGCCTTCTATAGTTCAACAGCAGGGGTCAGCTGCTTCTGTCCATTCAACAGCAGGGTCAGCCACTTCTCTCCATTGGCTGGGTGCCAACATCTGCATCTGGCTCTTTCCAGCTGCTTGTTGGGTCTTCTGGAGTGCAGTCATGCTTGCTCCCTTTTTGGGACCCTCCATAGCCTCAGTAGTAGTGTCAGGCCTTGGGACACCACCCTTCTCCCCCTTGTGCTGGATCCCACTTTGAGCCTGTTGCTGGACCTTCTTTTCCTCAGGCTCCTCTCCATTTTCATCCCTCTGTAGTTCTTTCTGACAGGAACAATTATGGGTCAGAGTTAAGACTGTGGGATGGCCCCCCTCTCCCTCATTTGATGCACTGTCTTCCTGCTTGCGGTGGGTCTGTAAGTTCTCTCTCCCTACTGTCCAGGATTTCATCTAAGTCGTGAGAGTCTCTCACCTCCCTGGTCTCTGGTGCAACCTCCTATCTCCTCCTGTTTCCATTCTTTTTGCTGGCTCTCAGGGCTTCGGTCCTTTCCCTTCACCAAATCATGTTCCGGTCTCCTTCCCAATACCCCCTCCTCAAGCTGTCCACTCAAGTTCGTCCCTCTCTCCTCCTTTTCCACTACTTTTTTCTGCTTCCCAAGTTGACTGAGGCGTCCTTACTTGGGCATTTCAGCTTGTTGATCTTTTTGAGTTTCGTGGATTGTATCTCTGGTACTCTGTACTTTTTAACATCCACTTATTGGTGAGAACATACCATGCTTGTCCTTTTCGGTCTGAGTTACCTCACTCGGGGTGATATTTTCTAGTTTCATCCATTTGCCTGCAAAATGTAGGATGTCCTCGTTCTTAGTAGCTGAATAGTATTCCGTTCTGTAAATGAACCACATTTTATGTATCTATTCTTCTGGTGTGGGACATCAGCTTGTTTCCAGCTTCTGGCTACCACACATAAGGCTGCTATGAACATAATGGAACAGACCCTGTGGCATGGTAGGGCATCTTTTGGGTATATTCCCAAGAATGGTATAGATGGGTCTTCAGATAGGTCTATTTCCAGTTTTCTGAGGAACCTCCAGATTGATTTCCAGAGTGCTTATACCAGTTTGCAATCCCACCAGCAATGGAGTTTTCCTCTTTCT
>OZ030020.1:79346347-79406347 GCA_964023405.1 Apodemus agrarius | reverse complement strand
GGGCCTTACAACTGGGGCCTCTTCACAGGGGCAGGGAAGCTGCTTATCTGTTGCCCTGGCTGCCCTGGGACCTCCAGTCTCTTGAGGGTTTGGAGCATCTTCTCTTACTGAGTCCATACCCAGCAGTCCTCTGCTTGTATGTGTGTTCGGAGCCTAATATCAGCTGGTGTATAGTGCCTTGTTGGTGGATCTGTGTCTGAGAGATTCCGTAGTTCCAGTTAGTTGAGACTACTGTTTTTCCTATGGTTTCACCCGTCCTCTGCTTCTTCCAGCCTTTCGGTTATTTAACCATAGGGGTCCTAGGCTTCTGTCCATTTCATCTGACTCTTTCAGCTGCTTGTTCAGCCTTTCAGAGGGCAATCATGATAGGCCCACTTGTAAGCACACCACTAGATCCCAATTTGGACCTGTCCCCGGACCTCCTTATCTTCAGGGTCTTCTATGTAACTGCCCACAGCCACAGCGAACTGGGTCCCTGGAAAAGAAGCTGGGATAGATGGGGGGGGGAGGCGAAAAGGAATGGAGGCCGGGACAACCCAATTGCTGATAGAGGCCCAAAGTTTAATGGAGGTCTGACAATTTAAGGGTTTGGGGTGTGTGGTCTGGCTGTTCGTTGGGCATTGGCTCCACTGCTCAGCAGCTGGGCAGGTCACCTGCTTAATTCAGGAATTCATAGACCTGGAGGAACAATGAGCTTCACCTTCACTCTGTGCGCTCCACCTTAGTGGTGCAGGATCCAGGCTGCACAGGAATTCCTGCTCTACAAAGGCTGGGAGTGGAAGTTCGCCTTGATCAATGTGAGTTCCTACTAGGTGGCATGACACCCCTATACGGCTCTGTACACTTCTCCATTTCTGTCTCTGCAATTCTTTCAGACACAACAATTCTGGGTCAGAGTTTTTGATTGTGGGATGGCAACTTCATCTCTGTACTTGATGCCCTGTCTTTCTATTGGGAGCAGACTCTACAGGTTCCTTCTCCCTGCACATTTCGTCTCAGGGCCCTCTTTTTGAGTCCTGAGAGTCTCTTACCTCCTAATTCTTTGGTACATTCTAGAGGGTTCCCCCCACCTCATACCTTCCAAGGTTCTCTGTTCCCATTCTTTCTGCTGGCCCTCAAGGAGTCCGTCCTGCCCCTCCCCCCCAATACTGATCATGTTTCCTATTCCCCTGTCTGTCCCCTTTGCCACCGAAGTCCCCCCTCCCCCTCCTGTAATTGCTTTTTTCTTCCTCTCTAAGGCATCCTTACTTGGGCTCTTCAGCTTGTTAGCTATACTGAGTGGTGTAAGTGGTGTAAGGTGGAATTTCAGGGTCATTTTGATTTGCCTTTTCCTGATCACTAAGGACTTTGAACATTCCTTTAAGTTCTTCTCAGCCATTGGTGATTCCTCTGCTGTGAATTCTCTGTTTAGTTTTATGCCACATTTTTTTTCTGGATATTTTCTTTATTTACATTTCAGATTTTATCCCCTTTCCTGATTTACCCTCCAGAAGCCCCTTATCCCAGCCACCTTCCCCCTGCTTCTATGAGGGTGTTCTTCCATCCTCCCCATTCCACTACACTGGGGCATTGAGCCTTCTCAGGACCAAGGGTCTCTCCTCCCATTGATTCCTGATATGTCCTTCCTCTACTACATATGCTGCTGGAGCCATGGATCATTCCATGTGTACTCTTTGGTTGTTAATTTAGTCCTTGGGAGCTCTCAGGTGTGTGTTTGGGGAGTCCTGGTTGGTTGATATTGTTGTTATTACTATGGAGCTGAAAACCCCTTCAGCTCCTTCAGTCCTTTCTCTAATCAGTCCCGTGGTTGGCTGCAACCATCCACCTATGTACTTCTCAGGCTCTGGCAGAGCCTCTCGGGAGACAGCTATATCAGGCTCCTGTCAGCAAGCACTTCTTTCAATCCACAGTAGTGTCCAGGTTTGGTGACTGTATATGGGATGGATCCCCATGTAAGGCAGTGTCTGGATGGTATTTTCTTCAGTTTCTGCTCCACACTTTGTCTCCATATTTCCTTCCTGGAGCATGTTGTTCTCCCTTCTAAGGACTGAAGCATCCACACGTTGGTCTTCCTTTTTCTTGAGCCTCATGTAATATCTTGTGTAATCTGAGGTTTTGGGCTAATACCCAGTTATCAGTGAGTGGATACCATGTGTGTTCTTTTGTTTTAGGATGAAATGTTCTATAGATATCTGTTAAATCCATTTGGTTCATAACTTCTGTTATTTTCACTGTGTCTCTGTTATTTTGTATTTCCCTGATCTGTCTGTTGCTGAGAGTAGGGTGTTGAAGTCTCCTACTATTATTGTCTCAGGTGAAATGTGTGCTTTGAGGTTTTTGTAAAGTTTTTGTATGAATGTTGGTGTCCTTACATTTGGAGCATTTATCTCCAGAATTGAGAGTTCATCTTGGTAGATATTTCTTTTGACAAGTATGAAATGTCCTTCCTTATCTTCTTTGATAACTTTGGTTGAAAGTCAATTTTATTCAATATTAGAATGGCTACTCCAGCTTGTTTCTTGGGACCATTTGCTTGGAAAATTTTGTTGCAGCCTTTTCCTATGAGGTAGTGTCTTTCATTGCCACTGAGTTGAGTTTCCTGTATGCAGCAAAATGCTGGGTCCTGTTTACATATCTATTCTGTTAGTATATATCTTTTTATTGGGGAATTGAGTTCATTGATGTTAAGAGTTAATAAGAAAAAGTGATTGTTGCTTCCTGTTATTTTTCTTGTTAGTGATTGAATTATGTTTGTATAGGTATCTTCTTTTGAGTTTGTTGGGTTTGTTGAAAGATTTTTTTGGTGGGGAGAGAGAGAGAGAGAGAGAGAGAGAGAGAGAGAGAGAGAGAGAGAGAGAGAGAGAGAGAGATATTGATTGATTCTCTGTGTAGCCCTAGCTTCCCTGGAATTCACTCTGTAGACCATACTGGCCTCAAACTCAGAAATCCACCTGCTTCAGCCTTCCAAGTCCTAGGATTAAAGGGCTGCACCACCACTGCCAGGCTTAGCTTCTTTCTTTCTTTTTCTTTCTTTTTTCCTTCCTTCCTTCCTTCCTTCCTTCCTTCCTTCCTTCCTTCCTTCCTTTCTTTCTTTCTTTCTATTATTTTCCTTTTCCCCCCTTTTTTTGTGCTTTCTCTAGTGTGCAATTTTTCTCCTTGTTTTGGAGTTTTCCATCTATTGACCTTTGTAGGCCTGGATTTGTGGAAAGATATTGTCTAAATTTGATTTTGTCACGGAATATCTTGGTTTCTCCATCTATGGTAATTGAGTTTTGCTGGGTATAGTTGGGCTGGCATTTTGGTCTGTACGAGATCTGTCCAGAATCTTCTAGCTTTTAGAGTCTCCAGTGAGAATTCTAATATGTTTGCCTTTATATGTTACTTGACCATTTTCTCTTACTGCTTTTAATATTCTTTGTTTTGTGAATTTGGTATTTTGATTATTATGTGATGGAAGAATTTCCTTTCTGGTCCAGGCTGTTTGGAGTTTGTAGGCTTCTTGTATGTTCATGGGCATCTCTTTCTGTAGGTTAGGAAAGTTTTCTTCTATAATTTTGTTGGAGATATTTACTGGCCATTTAGGTTGAGAATCTTCTCTCTCTTCTAGACCTATTATCCTTAGGTTTGTTCTTCTCATTGTGTCCTGGATTTCCTGGATGTTTTGTGTTAGGAGTTTCTTTGCCTTTTGCCTTTTTTTTTTTTTGAGTGTTGTGTCAATGTTTGCTATGGTATCTGCTCCACCTGAGATTTTCTCTTCTATCTCTTGTATTCTGTTGGTGATGCTTTCATCTAGGACTCCTGATTTCTGTTCTAGGTCTTCTATCTCTAGGGTTATGTCCTTTTGTGATTTCTTTATTGTTTCTATTTCCAATTTTAAATCTTGGATTTGTTTTTTCAATTCCTTCACCTGTTTTGTTGTGTTTTCCTATAATTCCTTAAGGGATTTTTGTATTTCCTCTTTAACGGTTTCCACCTGTTGTGTTTTCCTGTATTTCTTTAAGGGAGTTATTTATGTCCTTCTTAAAGTCCTCTATCATCATCATGAGTCTTGCTTTCTGGTGTGATGGAGTGTCCATGACTTGCTATGGTGGGAGAACTGGGTTCCCGTGATGTCAAGTTATCTCAGTGCTACCTACCTTTGTTGTCCCTGACTGGAGCCTGTCCTTGCTGTAATCCTGGTTGTGTCAGAACTCTGAAGTCCATCTATCTCTGTGATCCTGTGTTTCTGGGACCTGTTTTGCTTAGATCCTGGATGTATCAGAGCTCCTGGAAGTCCAACTGCCTCTGGGATCCTGAATTCCTGGTGTGACCAAGCTCCTGAGATCCTGTTGCATCAGAGATCCTGGGAGTCAAGCTTTCTCTGGGTCTTGCATGGGTGGGTGGCAAGCCAGAGCCCTGGGTTTGCTCTGGGAAGAGGTGCAAGCTGGAAGGAACTGGTGCCTCTGGCTGGGTGGGGATTTGTTTCTGTGGGGTTTCAGTTATGCCGGGTGTTGGGAAAGATGTTGTAGCCTCAACTGTGATCTTGAGTGTGCCAGAAGTCTAGTGCTCCTGGGTGTGTCTGATCTCCTAAGAGTTTGCTTCTTCTGTGGTCCTGTGGTTCAGAGAGTTTTGGAGCTCCTGGCAGTCGAACCTCCCTCTGAGTGTTTTAAAAGAGCAAGTACCTCATGTCTGCTCAAGGTGCAGGTTCAGACCAGAAGGAACCCATGCCACTGGCTGGGTGGGGGTTCTTGCATATCTGGATCTTGAGGGACCCAGTTATTCCAGGTGTTGTAGCGGGTGTTGTGGTCTCTCCTATGATCCTGGGCATTTCAGAACATGTGGGAGTCTGGACGTCTGCAGAGCCAGCATCCCATGTCTGCTCAGGGTTCATGTTCAGACCAGCCTTAGTCCGCGGTGATCTGATAGGATGCATGGGATTTTCTCAGTCTTCTTGTTTCTGTTGAGGCCTGTTTTGTGAGCAGTTATACAGCCAATTTTGGAGAGGGTACCATGAGGGGCTGAGACGAGGAGTTGTTCTGTAGTTATCTGTTAAATCCATTTGGTTCATAACCTATGTTAGTTTCACTGCATTTCTTTTTACATGTAGCCATATATTTTGATCAAAACCATTTATTGAAGGTGCTATCCAATTTGTATTTCTGGATTATCAAAGACTGGAATTCCATAGGTATGTGTAATTATGTCAGTGGGTCTGTTTTTATGCCTGTATTTTTGAATACCATTGTTTTCCAGTACAACTTGAGATCAGGGATGATGATATCTCCAGCACATCTTTTTTTTTTTTATTTTTATTCAGGATTATTTTAGCTATCCTATGTTTTTCTTGTTTCCATGTGTAGCTAAAAATTTTCCTTTTACATTCTGTAATGAATTGTGTTGGAATTTTGATGAAGAGTGCACTGAATCTTTGGATTATTTTTGCAAGGATGACCATTTTCAATACACTAATCCTACCTATCCACAAGTATAGGCAGGTATTCTATTTTATGATATCTGCACCTTATTTCTCGTTGTTTTAAATTTTTTATTGTATAAGTCTTAAACTTGGTTTCTTAGAAATAGCCCCAAATACTTGAACATTTTAAGGATATTGTGAAAGGTATCTTTCCCTGATTTCTCATTTGTATCAGACTGCTATTGAAATTTGTCTGTTTTTTTTGTTGCTACTATTCTGAAACTGTTTATCACTTGTAGAAGTTCCTTGATGGAGTTTGGGGACTTTTATGTATAAAATCTTATCATTTGCAAATAAAGCTACTGTGACAACCTCTCCTTTTCTGTTTGTCACTGATCTTTTTCTGTGGTCTTTCTGGTCTAGCTAAGACCTCAAGTACTATATACTGAATAGGTATGTAGACATAGATCCTTGTCTTCTTACTAATTTTAGTTGATATTGTTTGAATTTCTCTCCTCTTAGGTTGATTTTTGTCTGTGGGATTGCTGTACATTATCTTTATTATGTTGAGGAATTTCTCTCATATCCCAATTTCTTCAGGACTTTTAATCATGAGAGGATGTTTGATTTTGGTCAAACGCTGTTTCTACATCTAAATGTGTTAGTCATGTACTTTATTGAAGGTGCTATCCAATTTGTATTTCTGGATTATCAAAGACTGGAATTCCATAGGTATGTGTAATTATGTCAGTGGGTCTGTTTTTATGCCTGTCCATTGTTGTTTTATGTCTTTCCATTTGTTCATATATGGTAGATTACATTTGTCCATTCATGTATGCTGAACCATCCCAGCATCTCTGTTATGAATCCTGTTTGATTGTGATGCATAATGTTTTTGATAGGTTTTAAGATTTAGTTTGCAATTTTTTTTCTTTTTTTTAATCTCTCTTTTTTTAATATTTTCATATGTTTATTGTTTTTTTCCTTAGGGAATGCTATGCAAGTAATTTGTTGTCATTTTATTATTGAGTAGCAACAATCCTTTTATTTATTTACTTATTTTCTATATTCTTTGTTTACATTCCAAAGGCTTTCCCCTTTCCCAGTTCCCCCCTCACCATATGTCCCATAAGTCCTCTTCCCCCAGCCCAATATTTTATTGAGAATTTTTGTTTGTTAATGAAGGGGGTGAGTTTTGTGTGGTTCACATATCAATGAAATTGTTGCCTCTTTATGAGGTAATTGGGCAGTGTTTGTTTTCTTTATATTTTATGGAATAATTTGAAGAATATGGACATTAATTCTTCTTTGAAGTGTGGTGAATTCTGTGTTGGAGGCATATTTAGTAAATTTGTAGCTGTCTTACTGTTTTCTCAAAGGAACACCACTTTGTTTAATTTACTCTGTATATTTTGTTTCTGTGTCATTGATTTCACCCATGAGTTTCATTGTCTTCTCACTTCTATTGGCTTTGGGTGTTATGTTCTTTTTATTCTACAGCTTTCAAGTGTGCTATTAAGATTTTAAGGTCAGAGCTCTCCAAATTTTTGTTCTAGGCACTTTGTGTTATGAACTTGCCTTTTAGAACCGCCTTCCTATTGTCCTTCAGTTTGGAGTATTTTTTATTTTCATTTTCATTGAGTTATTAAAAAGTTTTAAATTTACTTCTTAATTTCTGTCCTGACTCATGTCAGTAGTAAGTTTTTACTTCTTTAGGTGTTTGTAAAGTTCCTGTTGTTGTTGAGATCCAGTTTTAATCCATGGTGTTCAGCTAGGATAAAGGTGGTTTGTTTGTTTATTTTTGTGTCTTTTAAGACTTGATTTGTTTCTAACTATGTCATCAATTTTTGACACACTTCCATGATCTGAGTAGAAGGTATCTTCATTTGTGTTTGGGTGAAATGTTCTATGAATGGTGCATTTGATTTATGACATCATACAACACCAACATTTTTGTTTAGTTTTTGTCTAGATTAGCAGTTTTTTTGGGGGGGTTGAATGGAGTATTGAAGTCAGCAACTCCCAGTGTATGAGGGTTAATTTGTGATTTATGTTTTAGTAGTGTTTCTTTTATGAATTTAGGTGCCCTTGTATTGGTGCATAAATTTTTTTTATTTTTTTATTGGATATATTCTATATTTACAATTCATTTCCCTTTTTCTAGTTCCCCACCCCCCAAAGGTCCCACATGCCCTTTTCCCTCCCCTGGCTTCCTCTTCCACCCCTTCCCTCTTCTCTGTTCTGGTATTCCCCTACACTGATGCTTTGATCCTTTCCAGCACCAGTGTCCACTCCTTTTTTCCTGTCAGACATCATTTGGTATGTGAATTATGTCTTTGGTGTCCCAAGATTCTAGGCTAATATACACTTATCAGTGACTGCATACCATGGGTATTCTTTTGAGACTGGGTTACCTCACTTAGTATGACTTTCTCCAGCTCCATCCATTTCTCTAAGAATTTCATGAATTCATTGTTTCTAATGGCTGAATAGTACTCCATTGTGTATATATACCACATTTTTTGTATCCATTCCTCCATTGAGGGACATCTGGGTTCTTTCCAGCTTCTGGCTATTATAAATAAGGCTGCTATGAACATAGTGGAGCATGTATCCTTATTGCATGCTGGGGAATCTTCTGGGTATATTCTCAGGAGTGGTTTCGCTGGGTCCTCTGGAAATATCATGTCCAGTTTTCTGAGGAACCGCCAGACTGATTTCCAGAGTGGTTGTACCAGCTTACAGTCCCACAATCAGTGGAGGAGTGTTCCTCTTTCTCTACATCCTCTCCAACACCTGATGTCTTCTGAGTTTTTGATCTTAGCCATTCTGACTGGTGTGAGGTGAAATCTCAGGGTTGTTTTGATTTGCATTTCTCTAATGACTAATGATGTTGAACATTTTTTAAGGTGTTTCTCAGCCATCCAAATTTCTTCAGGTGAAAAGTCTTTGTTTAGCTCTGTACCCCACTTTTGGATACGGTTATTTGGTTTTCTGGGGTCTAACTTCTTGAGTTCTTTGTATACATTGGATATTAGCCCTCGGTCAGATGTGGGGTTAGTGAAGATCTTTTCCCAATTTGTTGGTTGCTGATTTGTCCTTTTGACAGTGTCTTTTGCCTTACAGAAACTTTGTAATTTTATGAGGTCCCATTTGTCTATTCTTGCTCTTAGAGCATAAGCAATTGGTGTTCTGTTCAGGAGTTTTCCCCCTGAGCCAATGTCCTCAAGGGTCTTCCCCAGTTTCTTTTCTATTAGTTTTAGTGTGTCTGGTTTTATATGGAGGTCCTTGATCCACTTGGAGTTGAGCTTAGTGCAAGGAGATAAGAGTGGATCAATTCTCATTCTTCTGTATGTTGACCTCCAGTTGAGCCAGCACCATTTGTTGAAAAGGCTATCTTTTTTCCACTGGATGTTTTCAGCTCCTTTGTCGAAGATCAATTGGCCATAGATATGTGGGTTCAATTCTGGGTCTTCGATCCTATTCCATTGATCCGCCTCCCTGTCACTGTACCAAAACCATGCAGTTTTTAACACTACTGCTCTGTAGTATTGCTTGAGGTCTGGGATATTGATTCCCCCAGAAGTTCAGTTGCAGTATCCTTTTGGTGTTTTGTTTCTTTGATAAGGACACAGTGTTCATGTCCATTACTTTTGCTTTGTTTTAGTGTGAAGTCTATTTTGTCAAATATTGAATGGCTATACCAACTTGCATCTTTAGTTCCATTTGCTTGGCATATCTTTTTCTCTCTTTTTACTCTTGGTGATGTCTTTCGTTGGATACAGAAGATAAATAGATCCTCTTTCTGAGTCTCATCCGGGACCACTGATGTTGAACGTTTTCTATGTGCATTATTTATTAAGTACTGCTTAGGTCTTCCCCAGCCCTTGTTTTGATTTGATTATTTTGGTATATTTGTTTTTTCGATGCAGTTAGCCTTTTCAGTTGAAGTTTTCTTTCTGGTACCTTCTGTAGAGTTGTATTTTTAGATTAATACTGTTAAAATTTTTTTTATTATGAAATATATTTTCTTTCCCCATCTATTATTATTATCGATTTTTCTGTGTACAATAGTCTTGTCATCTGTGGTCTCTTAAAATGTTTAGATTATCCTTTTCTGTTCCTTTCTGGCTTTTATAATATCCATTGAAAAATCAGATGTTATTTTTATAGGGTTGCCTTTGTATGTTACTTTTTTTCTTGCAACTTTTAATATGCTTTCTTCTGTACATTTAGTGTTTTGATTATTATATGACATGGGAAGTTTCTTTTCTAGTTTTGTCTGTTTGATGTTTGCTTTGTGTAACTTGATAGGGACCTCTTTCTTTATGGTAGAGACATTTTCTTTTGTAGGTTCTGTTTGACCTTAAAACTTACATTTCTAGTTTTCTCCTCTCCCTCCCTCCTTCTGTCCCTCCCTCCCTTCCTCCCTCCCCTGCCCTCCTCCCTCCCTCTCTCTCTCTCTCTCTCTCTCTCTCTCTCTCTCGCTCTTGCTCTCGCTCTCTCTTGCTCTCTCTCTCGCTCTCTCTCTCCCAACTGATTAACTGATTCCTTGGTTAATTTTTACTTTCTTGTTGTTAGTTGCTTTTGTTATTTCTTTCATTGTTTGATTCTATTTTCAAAGCCTATATCAAGCAACTTATTCATATTATCTTTAAGATCCTTGAACATATTCATAATTGTTTTTTTTTTTTGTTTTTTTGAGACAGCGTTTCTCTGTGTAGTGTCCTGGATGTCCTGGAACTCACTCTGTAGGCCAGGCTGGCCTCGAACTCAGAAATCCGCCAGCCTCTGCCTCCCAAGTGCTGGGATTACAGGCGTACACCACTACACCCGGCTCATATTCATAATTTTTATTTTTGAAGTCTTTGTCTTGTGTTTCAACTCTATTGCATTTCTATTGTAGCGGGATTATTGGGTTTTGGTGTAGGTATATTACCTTAGCTGTTAATGTTGTGTCGATGTGATTTGGGTGATTGTGATTCTAGGTATTGCTCTTTGGTCATATTTATTGGGTGGGAGTTCTCTTCCTCTGTTATTGTTAGACTGTGAGTCTTAGGAACGTGTGATGGCTCAGTCTCTGTTGGGTGTGGCTCCTGGGGATCTCGAGTAGAAAGGACTTCTAGGTATCTGTGGCGAACAGAAAGGAATGGGGATGAGCTAAAAGTATGGGCTACAAGAGTCATACATAGGAGAGCTGGATCCACTTCATGCCTGGTGGAGTTTACAGGGCATGGCTGTAGGGTGGGAGGACATGTCTCTGTAGGAAAGCTACTACAGAGCTGTGGATGAGACGGAATCAAGATTAATGGAAGATTGGAAGGAAAATAAGGATCACCTATTGTTTCCCAGCACTGGTGTGGCCAGTGGGTTCCCGGCAGAGAGTGGGTCTCTAGGTTCTAGGCATGGGCAGAAATGATGGGTAAGAGTGGAAGACTGTTTCCTTCATATCTGTCACAGCATGACAGCTAAGCATAAGGCATGCATCTTTTTCTTTTAGATTATAATAAAATCACATTTTTTCTCCCTTTGCTTTCTTTCCTTCCTTACCTTCTCATATACCCCTTTTTTGCTGTTTCTTCAATTTTATGGCCTCTCCTTTGCATTAATCATTTATTGTTATATACACCAGTAACGTTTCTTTGCTTCATAGAAAAGGGACCTCATAAAATTACAAAGTTTCTGTAAGGCAAAAGGCACTGTCAAAAGGGCAAATCGGCAACCAGCAAATTGGGAAAAGATCTTCACCAACCCCACATCCGACAGAGGGCTAATATCCAATGTATACAAAGAACTCAAGAAGTTAGACCCCAGAAAACCAAATAACCGTATCCAAAAGTGGGGTACAGAGCTAAACAAAGACTTTTCACCTGAAGAAATTCAGATGGCTGAGAAACACCTTAAAAAATGTTCAACATCACTAGTCATTAGAGAAATGCAAATCAAAACAACCCTGAGATTTCACCTCACACCTGTCAGAATGGTTAAGATTAAAAACTCAGAAGACATCAGGTTTTAGAGAGGATGTGGAGAAAGAGGAACACTCCTCCACTGCTGGTGGGATTGCAACCACTCTGGAAATCAGTCTGGCGGTTCCTCAGAAAACTGGACATGATACTTCTGGAGGACCCAGCCATACCACTCCTGAGAATATACCCAGAAGATTCCCCAGCATGCAATAAGGATACATGCTCCACTATGTTCATAGCAGCCTTATTTATAATAGCCAGAAGCTGGAAAGAACCCAGATGTCCCTCAATGGAGGAATGGATACAAAAAATGTGGTATATATACACAATGGAGTACTATTCAGCCATTAGAAACAATGAATTCATGAAATTCTTAGAGAAATGGATGGAGCTGGAGAATGTCATACTAAGTGAGGTAACCCAGTCTCAAAAGAATACCCATGGTATGCAGTCACTGATAAGTATATATTAGCCTAGAAGCTTGGAACACCAAAGACATAAATCACATACCAAATGATGTCTGACAAGAAGAAAGGAGTGGACACTGGTGCTGGAAAGGATCAAAGCATCAGTGTAGGGGAATACCAGAACAGTAAAGTGGGAGGGGGTGGATGCAGGAGCAGGGGGAGGGAAAAGGGCATGTGGGACCTTAGGGGGGTGGGGAACCAAAAAAAGGGAAATGAAATGTAAATATAGAATATATCCAATAAAAAGTTTTTTTTGAAAAAAAAAAAAGAAAAGCAATCTATCAAGGTCTACTTTACAGTGCTTTTGACTTTCTGTGGTATATTTTAACATTGCTGTTTTCAGGCTATCAATGCTATTTAATTCAATGTGGTAGGAGGATATACAGTATTTGTCCAAAATATAGTATTTCTATATGCAGATACACCAGACATAAGAAAACATAAGAATATCAGTTTATGTAATAAACTTAAGAAATAATAAGTGGAAAATTTATTTCTAGAATTATATAATTAATTTTTTTCTTTTCAACTAATTATATTTTTGTTAGTTAAAACAAATTTTAAATTTAAGTATCTTTTGATCATATTCTTCTCCTCTCCCACGTTCTTCCAGAGTCTCTCCCCTCCTTACCCACCCAACATTAAGTTCTTTTTCAGAAAACAGCAAAAACTTAAAACAGCAATAAATAGAGAGAGAGAGAGAGAGAGAGAGAGAGAGAGAGAGAGAGAGAGGGAGAGAGAGAGAGAGAGAGAGAGAGAGAGAGAGAGAGAGACAGGGAGAGAGAGACAGAGAGTTCTATAACTCTAAAAGAAAAAAACCCAAAATAAAAGGCAAAACAAAACACCAACTGTAAGCCAGATAAAAGCAAGTAGCAAAACTAAGGCATGTGTTGGTCAACTACACCTGAACATGAACGTCCTCAGTGGTTGAGGACCCAATTGCACTTTATTGGAGAAATTTACTTTTCTCTCTCCCAGAAGATAAGTGTTGTTTACCTTTGTATTAGTCGCTAGGTTGTCATTTATTTGCTTTTTTTTAATTTGCAAAATGAAATATAGTAAGATAAAACAAAATCTATCACTTTGAAGTTGGAGAAGACAAATTACAGGAAGGAAAAGAGCCCAGAAGAAGGCACAAGAATCAGGATTCATTCATTTGCGCCCTCAAGAATCCCACAAAAACTCCAAGCTGGAAGCCATAATGCATACTCAGGAGACCTGGCTCCCAGCTGTGCAGGCCCTGTGCAGGCACTTCAGCCATGTGAGTGTGAGCTTTGCCCACGGTGTGTGAGGGTGAGCTTTGCCCACGGTGTGTGAGTGTGAGCTTTGCCCACGGTGTGTGAGTGTGAACTTTGCCCACAGTGTGTGAGAGTGAGCTTTGCCTATGGTGTGTGATTGTGAGCTTTGCCTATGGTGTGTGATTGTGAACTTTGCCCACAGTGTGTGAGTGTAAGCTTTGCCCACGGTGTTTAGAGCGCCTGTGGTTTTAGCCTCTGTCCCTTCTGGCTCTCTCTGCTGTTTCTCTTCCCTTTTCCATGGGGTTCCCTGAGCGCTCAGTGGAAGGAGATATCCCATTTAGCACTGAGTATTCCAGAATTTCTCACTCTCTGCTTAATGTCTGGTATAGTAGAAATGTTTACCCCTAATCCAGAGTTTCTACAGCACCTTTGACCATTTATTTCCCAAATAAAAGACACACACAACCTTTATATTTACAGTAAGCCTTAGTCAGCACTTGAGCTGGGCAGATATCCACCCTCTGTGCTATTAGAATCTTCATTCCTAGCCATAACCCTGCATTATTATTTTTTTCCCTGGGCTACTTTTAAGGCCAGTTGGCCAGACGTTTTTATGACTCACCTAACCAATGACAGCCTCTCCTTCCACCTTTTTCTTCCCCTTATGGTTCTCCTCTGACCCCACTCCTAGGAACCCTGAACTCCACCCATGTCTCTTCTGCCCAGCTGTTTACTGTTGGCATTTTTGTTTATCAATCAAAAATAACTTGGGGGCAAGTGTGTATAGCATCTATATGTGGGCTCTCATCTCTGGGGTAACCTGTCTTGAGGAACCAGTATTAGCATTAGAATATAAGTAGCATCAGGCCAACCCCCTGTGAGTGGGTCTTTGTACTTTTTCCCATCTGCTGCAGAGGAAGCTTCTCTAATGATGGCTGAGCAAGGCACTGATTTATGAGTGTATCAGAACATCATTAGGAGTCATTTTCATGCCACACTTTTTCTCTTTTTTCAGACCACTAATTTTAGGTTTTATCTTTGGTCCCTGGGTTATCTAATCTCAGGTTCTTGGTCATCTAAGCAGTGTCAGGTTACGAGTTCTATCTTGTCAAATCAGTTATTGGTTGGCTACTCCAACAAGCTTTGTGACACCATTAAGTTAAATTCAAGGTTTGTAGCTAATGTTTTCCTTGCTAGTATGTAGGATATGTTCCTATTACAAAGGTTTTAAGTAGCTAGGCACCAGCTCAATTTTTCTATGGTCAGTATGTCGCATAGGTATTCAAGAGATATTGGCTTTACTGTCAGAGCAAAGGGATAGCCCAAGGACCTAAACCGAAAAGTACTGGTCTAAAGACAATGTAGTATGAAAATGACTCCTAATGCCATTCTGCTAAACTCATAGATCATTGTCTTGTTCAGCTTTCCTCTGAGAAGCTTTTTCCTGAAGTAGATGGGCTTTGTTTGTACAGAGCAACCTCTTATCTGGGCAACAGCATATTTGTCAGGTAACTCAAACCTGGTGAGAAGAAATGTCTAGTTGCGATTCTGTTTCCCCTATTATTTGGAGATTTCATTTAGATTGCCGCCATGTAAATATTTTAGGAAGTTTCTTCTTTTTATGTTTTTATCCTGCCTTTTACTTTTATCTATCTACTATTCCTCCTACAATCCTTTTTTCCTTTCACAGCCAAGATGATCCTCCATTTCAGCTCCTATTCATAGCTATTTATTCTATTTCTCTTCCTCAAGAGATCTACCTACTTCCCCTTGTCCCTTACTCTATACTTATCCTCTGCAATTCTGTGTGTTTTAACTTGGTTATTGTTGCCTTCACAGCTAATATCCAAATATAAGTGAACGCCTATGCCAATGTATTATTGGCCTTTCTGACTCTGGAGTGCTTCTCTCATGGTGCTTCCTTTTTCCTAGTTTCATCTATTTGCTTGGAAATTTCCTGATGTTATTTTGTTTGTGTTTTAACAGCTAAGTAATACTCCATTGTGTAAATGTATCACATTTTCTGTATCCATTCTCTATTGAGGAACATCTAGGTTGTTTCCAGTTTCTGGCTATTATGAATAGAGCAGCAATGAACATGTTGAGCAAGTATCTCTATGGAAGGATGAAGCATCCTTTGGGTATATGCCCAGCTCCTTGGGTTCTTTCTCTAGTTCCTCCATTGGGGACCCTATACTTAGTCCATTGGTTGGCTGTGAGCTATGGTATTTTGATCCCCATTCAAAGAAGGACCAAAGTATCCACACTTTGGTCTTATTTCTTCTTGAGCTTTCTGTGGTCTGTGAATTATATCTTGGATATTTTGAGCTTTTGGGCTAATATCCACTTATCAGCGAGTGTATTCCATGTGTATTCTGTAAACAGAATTTTCAACTGAGGAATACTGGATGGCTGAGAAAAACCTAAAAAATGTTAAGTATCCTTAATTAACAGGGAAATGTAAGTAAAAATAACCCTGAAATTCCACCTCACCCAAGTCAGAATGACTAAGATAAAAAAACTCAGGGGACAGCAGATGCTGGAGAGGATGCGGAGAAAGAGGAACACTTCTCTATTGCTGGTAGGATTGCAAGCTGGTACAACCACTCTGGAAATCAGTTTGGTGGCTCCTCAGAAAATTGGACATAGTACTTCCTGAGGACTCAGCATACCACTCCTGGCATATACCCAGGAGATGCTCTATCATGTAATAAGGACACATGCTCCACCATGTTCATAGCAGCCTTACTGATAATGGCCAGAAGCTGGAAAGAACCCAGATGTCCCTCAATGGAGGAATGGATACAGAAAATGTGGTACATTTACACAATGGAATACTACTCAGCTATTAAAAAAAAAAATGAATTCATGAAATTCTCAGGCAAATGGATGGAACTAGAAAGTGTCATCCTGAGTGAGGTAACCCAATCAGCCATCCCTTTCTATACCAGTTATTAATGTAGCTCTCATGGCTCACACTTAGGTGAGCTTGAGGACTCTTCCTCCTTCCATTGTGTGCATATCCCCTTGTAGCACTATAAAAAGTAGCTGTCATTGCTTAAGCTTCCAGTTAGTATCAACCTGATTTCTCCATGTTATATGACTTGAGTATATGGTAGATTCAGCAGTAAAGTCTTACTATTCAAGTTATAGAAGGCAACCAAGAATGGTTATCTGTAGCTCATAATTTGGGGTGAAGGTAGTGGTTGTTTATGTAATCATATTGTCCAACAACTCCAAAAGTGGTAAACCATGTCTGGCACTGGACTTTTTATTTGATAGCCTTTGATATCTAGAAGGGACATCATTTGCCAATTATAGAGTAATTCCATATTACACTGGGGTGTTTGTGTGCGTGTGTGTATGTGTTAAAGATCATGGGAGAGGGGCTTTAAGGCATCACAGACTGCTGGTAGTCTGAAAAGGATATCGGGGATACTATTTTTATATCTGCTTGCCTAGAAACATACTTGCTTTGTGAAGTTGCTGGGTAACAACAGTAAAGTTATCTCCGTGTAATATTCAAATATTATAATTTAAATAAGTATATAGGAACTTGCCATTTGAAGTATTTTAGGAATAATAACTATTAAGCTCATTTGAGATAAATTCAAAGGTCATTCTAAATAATCACAGACTTGGGTTTTCTCTTTAATGTATATTTCTGTATCAACTGAAAATTTTGTTTCTTCTAGAACTCAGCTTGTTCTTTTATATATTGCGTCTGCTTTTGTATTTCTGTTGCTATTTGGAGACCTTCACCTCATATGTTAATCCCAAGGACAATATTAACTAATATATGCAGTCTTTTTTCTAATCTTTGCTTGTTGGAATTTCTCACTATCTATATATAAGTACTTACATTTATATGCTTCATGTTTAAGGTAGAGTTTCATGTGTGCTCAGTTGGCCTTAAATTCATGCATGATATAACCAAGGATGTCCTTGATTTTTATGATCGTCATGCAGATTCCTGGAATTACAGGTATACATCACAATGCTCAGTTCATGCAGTGCTGTGGAATCAAGCTCAGAGCTTCTTGGATGCTAGGCTAGCACTGTATGAATTAAACTACACTCCAAACTCTGTAAGACACTTTTATGTTGTTGGTATAATTTCAGAAAAAGCAATGATTTGTGATATGACTTGAACATGAAATCTTCTCCACAGGCTCATGTGTTTGAACGCTTGGGCCTTAGCTTTTGGTGCTGTTTTGAGATGCTGAAGAATGTCTAGTTTTTGAGCCATGGCTTGGTTGTCAATCACTGGGGACTGGCTTTTGAGGGTTGTGGTCCAAGCCTCTCATCTTGTCAAAGCTCTCTGTGTCCTCTTCCCAAGATGTGGACAAGCTTTTTAAGTTTCTACTGCTGAGGACAGATCCACTCCAACTGGATGCCACACAGATGGCTAAGCAGTTAAGAGCATGTGCGTTTCTAGCAGAGGTATAAGTTTGATCCCAACATTTCTATTGGGTGGTTCACAACTCCCTATATCTCAATAGAATCCGGTGCCCAATCCTGGCTTTCTTGGACACATGCATTTATGTTCACATATATGTTCATAGACAAACATACACATAATTCAAAATTTTAGAAAATGTTAAAATTTTGTATCTATCAGAATCCTATCACAGTGATAAGTAAGGAAACTAATACAGGAAAGTATTGCATAGCTGTTTACCTACCACTATGTAAGAGTTTAAGATTAATGTGGGCGTGGTCACATATGGCCTTGGTTGAGATGAGTCATACAATTATACAAGTGTGACTGCAGAATAAGTTGGCTTTTGTTTCAGCTGTGCTTGATAGTACAACTTCTATTCTTCTATCTTACCTGCCAGTTCCATTGTTTTTATTGTATCTTCAGCTATGTGATACAGGTCCTCATCTTAAAAAGAATCCTTTGTCATTATCTCTGAAGTGTAAAGCACATCACATTCAACTCTAAAGGCATTTATGATTTCATGGAAAGAGCAGTAATGAAAAATTTCAAACAGCAGATCTTTTAGTGCATCTGTGCTTGGTCGTTGGTGCTCAGTATTGATTTTTGAAATAAGGTACTACTATGTTTTGAGGCTTCTGAATTTGTGATACATAGTTTAAAATATTCCATAGTCCATCCAGTTCTCAACTCCGTGTCATTTCTCTGTGTCATCATGTGAATATTATAATGTGCTGATTGGTGAAGCCAAGTTGAAGCTGCTGGTATATGTGACAGGGTAATGTTTCCTAGTAATATTTGCCAGACCTTCTGTTGACATCCTCAAAGGAGTGTATGTGAGTGTGTGTGAAGTAAGTGACTTACAACTGCTGACTGGCATTCTCAAGGGAATTAAAGTTTAGGGAACAATATTCTGTGCTTCCCTTGGCATGAAATAGCCAATGATTTTGCTTTCCCCCAGCAATTTGTTTTCTTTACACACTCTGTGTTTCTGGTGCTGGCACACTTATTTTGTACTATTCTCTCTTGCATGCAGGTTTTGTTTTGTTTTGTTTTGTTTTTTAACAACATGAAGGTTTTAGGCAAATAGCCAGTTGTCACATTCCTGAGGTCTGATCATTCCCTGTAAGTGAAAGTCATTATTGGGCTATATATTACTTGCCAGATTACTAAGCAGATCTTCTGGCCTATAATTCAGGAATGTGAGACCTCTAGAAGCATTCACTGAGAGTCACTTTTGACATCTCCAAATAATTTATTTAAAGTAATTAGTCTTAGTAAAAGTAAAGCTCTATAGGATATGAAAAGAAAATTATTTTATAGTGTATAGGAGTTTTGTCTGTGTATCCATTTGTAAAAAAAAATTACATAGGTAGAATTGTAATTAAGTTATTTTCACTTAAAATATGCTGTATATTAGAAAAATAGTATGAAAAAGTCCTAGCAAAACAGCAACAAAACCTTCTTTTTTCTACACTAGTTAGACCACCAATTGCATAATTTAATAACATTCCATGTTTGATCTTGAATTTTTATGAAATATTAGTTTCATATAGTGGGTGTTTGTTGGATAGATACAGCTATCGCTAATGTATTGGCATAGGAAAGGATTTAAACTAGATATATAAGCCTTATCACCTAAAAGTATGAGAAAATTTACAAAAATTACGTATGATATATTCAGATTTATCTTTCCACTTTAGAGATTTTAAAGGATCCACAGAGGGATTGTGCACGTTGGCATATTTCACTATTATTCATTACGGTTTGCAGAGATATACTTCTAGATGAGTAAAATCTAGCATTTTGTTATGAGTAAAATGAAAGCAACAGTAGAAATAAAGGTCTAAATCTCATTTCTGTGTGCTGTAGAGGAATTTGGATATAGAGTACTGAAGACTTGTCTGACATTGTACATGTTCTTAACAGTCACCTCAAAGAACATCTCAGTGTGAAAAGTCAAGCTCTAAAATTGCCTCTGCTTTCTATTTAAACAGTTCTTGAGCATTTTCTGGTGCATATTTTGTATGAATAGCTCTGCAGAGTCATTGATGCCAAAGTCTGATCTTAGTGTTTCTTCCAGAACTCTGTATAACTTATCAAAGGTGTAAATTTCCTGAAGCCACCTTGGTTTCTAAGTTTAAATGGATGTATATTGTTAACTGCTCACAATTCCTAATTTTTGCTGAACTAAATGCTGCTTTCCAATAAGAAAAAATCCAGGGTTTTCAATGTAGGAAATAACCCAAAAGATTGGCAGTTCCAGGTTTTAGACTGAAACTGCAGAGTTACTTTGTTTATGGAGAACTTAATTTGTGCAAAGAATCCCTTATTTGAATGAATGATAGTTAGAACATTAGTGATCTCTATTCTTCTCTCCATTCCTTATCTTTGCTCTCTAACTCCTTCCATAGATATCTTCACTCTGAAGTTAGCAAGTCTTCAGTCAAAGTATCAAATTGTTGCTTTTCAATTCTAAGTTACACATTTATATTTTAACACCTCAACTTAGATGCAGCTGCCTTTTCCCCACAAAAATTTAGAACAGAATAAAAGGAGAAAGTAAAGATCAGTATAACTGATAAATAATTTGTAACTAATAAATAATAAGTGTGAGAATGAATGGGTCTTGTATTCAATTGAGCTGTCTTATATATCACCTGATAGCTAGGCAGACTCACTTGCAGGCCTCCCCATGAAAGTCTCACTGTACTAAAGAAGAATATGTGCTTTGTATGGGGACCTGGCTGCCAAGAGTTCAGTAAATGGAAGGGAAACAGTTTCCTGACTGACTGATAGTAGCTCTATACTGGGCACCCATGGCAAGGATGAGGAGGGACTGGATAATTATTAGGCTTTATGGAAACTAGTTGATAACAGTGGTGTTTCCCTAGGCCTCAATTAGTTGAGGCCCATAATTAAAATCTCTTTCTCATCCATCTTCACACTAATACTCAAGAAGGAATTAGGTGGGAGAGTGTGAAACTAGAGACTCTTACACCACTCGGTAGGAATCATTCATTATATAATCTTTCCTCATTCTTTAGGTTGTTTAGACTCATTTTTCTTCCTTGTACTCTTTTACTTATTGGCAGTTGCCTTAGATCTCTTATCAAAAGCACACTATATATTTCGGATAATCCCAAACAAAATCTCCATGGCATTCTTTATAGAAATAAAAAAGATAAACAAAAAACAAATAAAACAACAGCATCATATAACTTCCTAAAATTAATGTGGGACCACAAAAGAATAGCCAAAGCAATTTGGAGCAAAAGTAACAATGCCACTGGGTTATTGATACCCAATTCAAGCAATATTGCAAATTTGAGGTGAACAAAACAATATGGCACTGTCAAAAACAGGTGTATAGACTGATGTACAAAATAGAAGACCTGACTATGAGTTTTGTCATTGTGTATTGCTGTAACAAAATAGCCCTATAAAAGCAATTTAAGGGAGAAAGGGTTTATTCTGCCTCATGGTTTCAGGTTGCAATCCACCATTGCAGATAAATCTGAGGAACTTAAAACAGTTGGTTGTATTATATCCATAGTTAGGTAGAGAACAAGGAACACATGTGTATTAATGCTCAGCTCTTGCTTTTTCCAGTTTTATACAGTCCATTGAAAATGCTGATTCCCTGCCTGGAGAACAGTGGCAGGAAAGTTTGGGGTAAGGGAGGGGTCTTTCTATCTCAATTAGCAAAATCAAAATAGTCTGACAGGTGGGCCCAGATGCTCATTTCCCAAATTTTTCTCGATATTTTCAAGTAGATACTTAGCAAACCACATCACAAGTGGTTTGCTAAGTATGCACCTGCATGTATGTGTGCATTTTTTAGTCCTGTGTTTCCTATTTACTGTTTTATTCTTCCTTTCTTTGTTTCCTATATTAGTATCTTCCTCTGCCTAAGTAAAAATATTTGTTGTTTTTGTATGTGAGCAGGTATAGCCAGTTCATGATATTCTGTCACTTCAGTAGTATTTAATAACCTTTGTCATTAATTAGAAAGATCTCTATCCAAATACCCACAATATTCTTCACAGAAATAGAAAAATGTTCATATGGAATGAGAAAAGATCCCAGATAGCAAAAGAAATCCTGAGTAAAAATTTGTACAAGCAGAATTCCACAGATGGGGTAAAGAATGATGTAGTTTTTATTGATATGAACTTTGGAGCACAGATTGGTTAATTGAGCTAACCATGAATGAGGCTGGGGAGAATGTATCCAAAGGGGACATCAGAGGGCGAGGGTCAAGCCTGGAAAGGAACCGTCTTTTTGGGTCGATAGAAATAGGACAGGGAAAGAGATGACAAATGTTTGAAGGCCCACTGTATTATACTCACCCATATTTAGTGAATGGGTAAATGGAACAAAAAACATGAAATAATTGATTCATTCATTCATTCATTTGTTCATATCTTTGTGGTTAGTTGTTTAGACATATAAGAAAAAGAAATTTCCCAGTATTTATAATTATCGAAAAGAATTTGTGAGTCTACTTTGCTACTCATGATGATAATGCCTCTTTATTCCATTATTCAGAGGATTCAATGAGATGAAAATTCCAAACCCTACTATACTGTTGCAATTCTATGCAATATTCTACTGGAGAAGTCAGCAGGGTCTGAAACTTGGTGTTGACAAACTCAATTTTGAGTGTTGTTCCTAGCTACAGTGACTGGATGAGCAGATAATGAAACATCTTTGTGCTGCGTCAGGGAATGGGGATAGTTTTGATTTACAATAAATGCCTGAAATGATGTAAGGATGCAAAATACACATTGGGTAATCCATTCTGTTTCTGCTATAAATGCTGTTGTCTAAAGCTATGGATTTATTTTGTTTTGTGAAATAGCATTTGCTTTTGTTATTCATCTTGGAAACCCTTTTTGATAAATATTTTAATAGTTGAGATAGCCTTTTCAACAAATAGTGCTGAATCAACTGGCAGTTAGCATGCAGCAGAATGCAAATCGATCCATTCTTATATTCTTGTACAAAACTCAAGTCCAAGTGGATAAACGACCTCCACATAAAACCACATACACTGAAACTAATAGAAAATAAAGTGGGGGAGAGCCTCAAGCATATGGGCACAGGGGAAAATTTCCAAACACAACACCAATAGCTTATGCTCTAAGATCAAGAATTGACAAATGGGGCCCCTAAAACACTGTCAATAGGACAAAATGGAAACCAACAAATTGGGAAAAGATCTTTACCAATTCTACGTCCAACAGAGGGCTAATATCCAATACATACAAAGAACTCAAGAAGTTAGACTGCAGAAAACCAAATAACCCTATTATAAAATGGAGTATAGAAGTAAACAAAGAATTTTTACCTGATGAATATTGAATGCCTGAGAAGCACCTAAAGAAATGTTCAACATCCTTAGTTGTCCCAAGGCGCAGGACAATCAACAGGGTCCCCGGATCACCTAGGAGAAGGTGAGAGACAAGAGACGCAAGAGATGGACAGCGAGACAGTATTCTGATCAAGCTGTCAAATTTTAATTTTTACACATGGCAATATAAAGGGAAGCAAACAAGGTGTAGGGAGGGGGAAAGGGGAAAGTCATTGTATTTGAGGAACAATCTCAGGGGGCTAGCATCATTTCTCAGAATTGTCTTACAGAATCTCTGGGAAAAGCTGGCTATTGCTGCAGGAATTTGGCATGATAAATTGACCATGAGGAGGTGGAAAGGAGTTGCTATGGTAACCTAGCCACAAGTGAGCTCTGTTTGTTCTAGCCCACTCAGGTGAGCTCTGCATGTACTGACCATCTAACTACTTGGCTAATCTTTAAACTAGTATTTTCCTTCTAAAAGCAGGCTAGAAAAAGCAGGCTAGAAATGGCCGAAAGGAGGGGGTTTTGAGATCTATGTGAGAATGGCTCCAGGCACTTAGTCATCAGGGAAATACAAATCAAAACAACCCTGAGATTTCATCTCACACCAGATCAAAAACTCAGGAGACAGCAGGTGCTTGTGAGGATGTCGAAAAAGAGAAACACTCCTCCCTTGCTGGTGCGATTGCAAGCTAATACAACCATTCTGGAAATCAGTTTGGAGGTGCCTCAGAAAATCGGGTATAATACTACCAGATGACCCTGCTGTAACACTCCTGGGCATATACACAGAGGATTGATTCTCCAACATGTATTAATGACACATGCTCTACTACGTTCATAGCAACCTTTTTTATAATAGCCAGAAGCTGGAAAGAACTCAGATGTCCCTCAACAGAGGAATAGATACAGAAAATGTGTTATATTTACACAATGAAATACTACTCAGCTATTAAAAACAATGAATTGATGAAATTCTTAAGCAAGTGGATGGAACTAGAAAATATCATTCCAAGTGAAGTAACCCAATCACAAAAGAACACACATGGTATGTACTCAGTGATAAGTAGATATTACCACAGAAGCCTGGAATAACTAAGATACAATTCACAGACCAAATAAAGCTCAAGAAGGAAGAACAAAGTATTGATACTCTGGTCCTTCTCAGAAGGGGGAATATAATACCCACAAGAGGAATTACAGAAACAAAATGTGGAGCAGAGATTGAGGGAAAGACCATCCAGAGACTGCACCACCTAGGGATCCATCCCATATACAGTTACAAAACCCAGACACTATTGTGGATGCCAATAAGTGCTTCCTGACAGGAGCCAGATATAGCTGTCACCTGGGAGGCTCTGCCAGTGCATGACAAATGCGGAGGGGGGGGAGGGGGCATTCTCAGCCAGCCACTGAACTGAGCACAGGGTTCCCAATGGGGGAGCTAGAGAAAGGACCCAAGGAGCTGAAGGGGTTTGCAGTGCCATAGGAAGAAAAACAATTTTAACCACCCAGTACCCCCAGAGCTCCCAGGGACTACACCACCAACCATAGAGTACATATGGAGGGACCCATGGCTCCAGTCACATATACAGCAGAGGATGGCCTTGTTGGACATCAAAGGGAGGAGAGGCTCTTGGTCCTTTGAAGGCTCATTGCCTCAGTGTAGGGGAATGTCAGGACAGGGAAGTGGGAATGGGTGAATTGGTGAGTAGGGGTAGGGGGATGTGTTAGGGGATTTTCATTGTGGGAACCAGGAAAGGGGACATTTGAAATCTAAATAAATAATATAGCTAACAAAAAAAAATACTTGAGTGCCCTTTTTTGAATGTATATTTCTTTAGAATTTTTCACCCAGTCAATATAAAGTATGCACTGTATGGACATATTGCTCTGATTGTTCGTTTTTTTTTTTAATTTTTATTTTCTATATTCTATGTTTATATTCCAAAGACTTTCCCCTTTCCCAGTTCCCCTCCACCATACGTCCCATAATTCCTCTCCCCCCAACTATTCCCCAATCATCCCCCCCCCCGATTTCTCTGTTCTGGGTCTACAATACTGGATCCAATCTTTACAGGCCCAGGGTCCTCTCCTTTCTTCTTCTTGGGAGTCATTTGACTTGCTAATTGTGCCTTGAGTATTTAGGGCTTCTGGGCTCATTAATATCCACTTATCAGTGATTGCATTTCATGTGTATTCTTTTGTGAGTGGGTTAACTCACTTAGGATGATATTTTCCAGATCTAACTATTTACCTACAAATTGCGTGAGTTCATTATTTGTAATTGCTGAGTAGTATTCCATTGTAAAAATATACCACATTTTCTGAATCCATTCCTCTTTTGAGGGATATCTGGGCTCCTTCCAATTTCTGGCTATTATAAACAAGGCTGCTATAAACATAGTGGAGCATGTGTCTTTATTGTATGCAGGGGAATCCTCTGGGTATATGCCCAGGAGTGGTATGCCAGGGTCCTCTGGAAGTGTCATGCCCAATTTTCTGAGGAACCGCCAAACTGATTTCCAGAGAGGTTTTACCATTTTGGAATCCCACCAACAGTGGAGGAGTGTTCCTCTTTCTCCACATCCTCGCCAGCACTTGTTGTCTCTTGGGTTTTTAATCTTAGCAATTCTGACTGGTGTGAGGTGGAATCTCAGGGTTGTTTTGATTTGCATTTCCCTGATGACTAATGATGTGGAACATCTCTTAAGGTGTTTCTCGGCCATCCAAATTGCAGCTGGTGAAAATTCTTTGTTTAGCTCTGTACCCCATTTTTTGAAAGGGTTATTTGCGATCTAACTTCTTGAGTTCTTTGTTTATATATTGGATATTAGCCCTCTGTTGGATGTGGGGTTGGTGAAGATCATTTCCCACGTTGTTGGTTGCCGTTTTGTCCTTCTGACAGTGTCCTTTGCCTTACAGAAACTTTGTAATTTTATGAGGTCCCATTTGTCAATTCGTGATATTAGAGCATAATCTATTAGTGTTCTGTTCAGGAACTTTCCCCCTGTGCCCATGTCCTCCAGGGTCTTCCCAAGTTTCTTTTCTAATAGTTTCAGTGTGTCTGGTTTTATGTGGAGGTCCTTGATCCACTTGGAGTTGATCTTAGTACAAGGAGATAAGAGTGGGTCAATTCGCATTCTTCTGCATGTTGACCTCCAGTTGAACCAGCACCATTTGTTGAAAAGGCTATCTTTTTTCCACTGGATGGTTGTGGCTCCTTTATCAAAGATCAAGTGACCATAACTCTGGTGGGTTCATTTCTGGGTCTTCAATCCTATTCCATTTACCTACTTGCCTGTTGCTGTACCAATACCATGCAGATTTTAACCCAGTTGCTCTGTAGTACTGCTTGAGGTCAGGGATATTGATTCCCCCAGAAGTCCTTTTATTGTTGAGAATAGTTTTAGCTATCCTGGGTTTTTTGTTACTCCAGATGAATTTGAGAATTGCTCTTTCTAGATCTATGAAGAATTGAGTAGGGATTTTGATGGGGATTGCATCGAATCTGTAGATTGCTTTTGGCAAGATGGCGATTTTTACTATATTGATCCTGCCAATCCAGGAGCAAGAAATATTTTTCCATCTTCTGAGGTCTTCTTTGACTTCGTTCTTCAAGGACTTGAAGTTCCTGTCATACAGATCTTTCGCTTTTTTTGGTTAGAGTTACGCCAAGGTACTTTATGTTGTTTGTGGCTATTGTGAAGGGTGTTATTTCCCTAACTTCTTTCTCAGCCTACTTGTCCTTTGAGTACAAGAAGGCTACTGATTTGCTTGAGTTAATTTTATAACCAGCCCCTTTGCTGAAGTTGTTTATCAGCTGTAGAAGTTCTCTGGTGGAGTTTTTTTGGTCGCTTAAGTAAACTATCATATCGTCTGCAAATAATGATACTTTGACTTCTTCCTTTCCAATTTGTATCCCTGTGACTTCCTTATGTTGTCTAATTGCTCTAGCTAGAATTTCAAGTACTATATTGAGAAGATATATATAGAGAGGGCAGCTTTGTCTAGTCCCTGATTTTAGTGGGATTGCTTCAAGTTTCTCTCCATTTATTTTGATGTTGGCTATTGGTTTGCTGTAGATTGGTTTTACTATGTTTAGGTATGGACCTTGAATTCCTGCTCTTTCCAAGACTTTTAGCATGAAAGGATGCTGAATTTTGTCGAATGCTTTTTCAGCATTTAATGAGATGACCATGTGTTTTTTTTTCTTTTAGTTTGTTTATGTAGTGGATTACATTGGTGGATTTTCATATATTGAACCATCCCTGCATCCCTGGAATGAAGCCTACTTGATCATGGTGAATGATCGTTTTGATGTGCTCTTGGATTCAGTTGGCAAGAATTTTATTTAATATTTTTGCATCGATATTCATAAGAGAAATTGGCTTGTAGTTCTCTTTCTTTGTTGGATCTTTTTGTGGTTTAGGTATCAACGTAATTGTGGTTTTGAAGAATGAGTTGGGCAGTGTCCCTTCTATCTCTATTTTGTGGAATAGTTTGAAGAGTATTGGTTTTAAGTCTTCTTTGAAGGTCTGGTAGAATTCTGCACTAAACCATCTGGTCCCGTACTTTTTTTGGTTGGGAGGCTTTCTATGACCCCTTCTATTTCTTTGGGGGTTATTGGACTGTTTAGCTGATCTACTTGATGCTGCTTTAATTTTGATATTTTGTATCTGTCTAGGAAATTGTCCATTTCCTCCAGATTCTCCAGTTGAGTTGAGGCTTTTGTAGTTGGATCTGATGATTTTTTGAATTTCCTCAGTTTCTATTGTTATATCCCCCTTTTCATTTCTAATTTTGTTAATTTGGATACTGTCACTGTGCCCTTTGGTTTGCCTAGCTAAGGTTTTATCTATCTTGTTGATTTTCTCGAAGAACCAGCTCTTGGTTTTGTTGATTCTTTGTATGTTTCTCTTTGTTTCTACTTGATTGATTTCAGCCCTTAGTTTGATGATTTCCTATCTTCTACTCCTCCTGGGTGAATTAGCTTCTTTTTGTTCCAGAGCCTTCAGGTGTGCTGTTAAGTTGCTAGTGTATGCTCTCTCCAGTTTCTTTTTGGAGGCACTCAGGGCTATGAGTTTTCATCTTAGCACTGTTTTCTTTATGTCCCAAAGATTTGGGTAGGTCGTACCTTCATTTTCATTGAAGTCTAAAGTGTTAAAGACAAACACTGCCTTAGAGATCGTTACTAACAGAAATCAAGGCTGTATGGCAGCATCCGAACCCAGTTCCCCGACAGCAGTAAATCTTGGATACCCTGAAACACCAGAAAAACAAGAATCAGATCAAAAATCACTGGTCAGGATGCTGATAGAGGAACACTTAGATAAATCTCTTAAAGTAATACATGAGAAAATAGATCAAAAGCTAGAAGCCCTTACAAGGCAAACACAAGTAAATCTCGGATATCCCAACACACCAGAAAAACCAGACTCAGATCTAAAATCACTGGTAAGGATGCTGATAGAGGATCACTTAGATAAATTTCTTAAAGTAATAGAGGAGAAAATAGATCAAAAGCTAGAAGCCCATACAAGGCAAAAACAAAAATCACTTAAAGAAATCCAGGAGAATATAGAGCAAAAAATGAATCCCAATAAGGGGGAGAAACAAAAATCACTTAAAGAAATACAAGAGAACATGGGTCAACAAGTAGAAGTCATAAAAGAGGAAACACAAAAATCCCTTAAAGAATTACAGGAAAACACAAACAAGCAATTGAAAGATCTGAGCAAAACCATACAGAATCTAAAAACAGAAGTAGAAACAACTAAGAAATCGCAAAGGGAGACAACGTTGGATATAGAAAACCTTGGGAAGAAATCAGGAGTCATAGATGCAATTATCAACAACAGAATACAAGAGATCGACGACAGAATCTCAGATGCTGAAGATACCATAGGAACCATGGATTCAACAATTAAAGAAAATGCAAAATGCAAAAAGATGTTAACCCAAAGCATTCAGGAAATCCAGGACACAATGAGAAGACCAAACCTAAGAATTATAGGGTTAGATGAGAATGAAGATCTACAACTTAAAGTGCCAGCAAATATCTTCTACAAAATTATGCAAGAAAACTTCCCCAACCTAGAGAGAGAGATGCCCATGAATATACAAGAAGCCTATAGAACCCCAAATAGACTGGACCAGAACAGAAATACTTCCCGTCACATAATAATCAAAACCCAAAATGTACTAAACAAAGAAAGAATATTAAAGGCAGTAAGAGAAAAAGGACAAGTAACATATAAAGGAAGACCTATCAGAATTACACCAGACTTCTCACCTGAGACCATGAAAGCTAGAAGATCCTGGGCAGACCTCATGCAGACTCTAAGAGAACACAAACTTCAGCCAAAACTACTATACCCAGCAAAACTCTCAATTGCCATAGATGGGGAAACCAAGGTATTCCATGACAAAACCAAATTTGCACGAATTTGTATCTATCTACAAACCCAGCCCTACAAAGGATAATAGGGGAAAAATACCAACACAAGGTGGGAAACTACACCCCAGAAGAAACAAGATAGAAACCCCCTCTCATCCAACCCAAAAGAAGAGAACCACTCAAATACAAAAATAAATAAATAAATAAATAAATAAATAAATATAACGCCCAAAATTTGAGCTAGTAATAATTACTATTCCTTAATATCTCAATATCAATGGACTCAATTCCTCAATTAAAAGACACAGACTAACAGGCTGGATAAGGAAACAGGAGCCTACATTTTGCTGCATACAGGAAACACATCTCAGCATCAAAGACAAACACCACCTTAAAGTAAAATGCTGGAAGACAATTTTACAAGCAAATGGTCTCAGGAAACAAGCTGGAGTAGCCATTCTAATATCAGATAAAATTGACTTCCAACCTAAAGTCATCAAAAGAGACTCAGAAGGTCACTTCTTGCTGGTCAAAGGGAAAATCCACCAAGAAGAGCTCTCAATACTGAACATCTATGCTCCAAATGCAAGGGCACCCTCCTTCGTAAAAGAAACCTTACTAAAGCTTAAAGCACACATTACACCTAACACAATAATTGTGGGTGACTTCAACACTCCACTCTCCTCAATGGACTGATCAGGAAAGCAGAAACTAAACAGGGACACAGTGAAACTAATTGAAGCTTTGGACCAATTGGATTTAACAGATATATATAGAACATTCCATCCTAAAGCAAAAGAGTATACCTTTTTCTCAGCACTGCACGGTACCTTCTCCAAAATTGATCATATAAATGGTCACAAGACAGACCTCAACAAATACAAGAAGACCGAACTAATCCCATGTCTCCTATCAGATCACTATGGAATAAAAGTGGTCTTCAATAGCAAGAAGAACAACAGAAAGCCCACATACACATGGAAACTGAACAATACTCTACTCTTAATTTTTTTTTTTTTTTTGGTTTTTTGAGACAGGGTTTCTCTGTGTAGCCCTGGCTGTCCTGAACTCACTTTGTAGACCAGGCTGGCCTCGAACTCAGAAATCCGCCTGCCTCTGCCTCCCAAGTGCTGGGATTGCAGGCGTGTGCCACCACCGCCTGGCTTAATACTCTACTCAATGACACCTTGGTCAAGGAAGAAATAAAGAAAGAAATCAAAGACTTTTTAGGCTCTGATTGTTCTTGATAATTGATTTAGGAAACTACGTCAGGAAAGAGAATTTATCAGCTATCTGATATTCAGATCTCAAAGAACCAAGATGAAGGTTTTAAGAGTTATGCACTGATGTAAGAACATGTGACTGTTGAGGCTAAGTTAATGTGAGTTCTGCCCTCAACCATACTTGAAGCAGTTCATATCTCTTTGAAGCATAAATATCAGTTGAGAATATTGCTTATGTCACTACCTTAATCTTTGTATAGCATAGGTAATATCTAGTTATTAGTCTTGTTTTATGATATGTTATAAATACATATTTCATAGTTTCTCTATGTTTAAATGTATGCTTGCTAATATCAGCTTTGCTTTTTATTTGGCTTGTAAGTGAATGTCAACATTTATTTAAATAATAATAGTTTCTATTTCTCACTTGTTGCCATAATAAAATATTTTCTGATTGACAGTTTGCTTTTGCTTATTTTTAACTCTCAGTTTCTATAATTTTTCCTATTAGTTCAGAATGATATAAATGATGTCTGTATTAGTAGTTAACAGTCTTACTCAGGTGCATGAGTGGATGATTTTGTGTGCGTGTGTGTGATGGGATCTTATTATCTAGCCTGGTTTACCTTGTTCTTTCTGCCTCAACTTCCCAAGTGCTGGGTGCTTTAAACTGTCTGTAATAACATGTGGCATTAGCTATTGTGAATACTTATGAATTCTCTCTCTCTCTCTCTCTCTCTCTCTCTCTCTCTCTCTTGCCTTCCCTCCCTCCCTCCCTTCCTCCCCCAGCTCTCTCTCTCTCTCTCTCTCTCTCTCTCTCTCTCTCTCTCTCTCTCTCTCTCTCTCTCTCTCTCTGTTTAAGTGGAAGCATGCAGCTGTCTGTTTGAATGCTGGTGTGTGTATATTTGTGACTTCATTTGTAGGTCAGATTTCAACCTTGTATTCCTCAGGAGACATCCCCCTTGCCCCTGTTTGTGTGTGTGTGTGTGTGTGTGTGTGTGTGTGTGTTTGTATTTGATGTATGCCTGTGTATGCATAGGTATGATGAACAACCATACATGGTGCATGTGGAAACCAGAAGTCAATTTAGAGAATCTTTATCCTTTTCCATAATATTTTTAAAGACAGTAGTATGTCTGTGACCCTTATCTATACCAGCACTGCAATTAATTTTTTATCTTGTAATTCCTAGCTTTTTATATGGGTTCTGAGCTTTGAACTCAGGTCCTATGCCTTCACATCATTTTAATGTTGAGTCTCAGCCTTGTTTTAAATTTAGCATTTTTTGAAAATTTTTCACTTTTATAGAATGAAATATGTTTATCTCATCCTCTTATTCTCCCCTTCATCTTCCCTTATACCTCCCTACGTGTTCTTCCAATATCCATTCCAACCTTTTATATATTTTTTCTTTTTATTTATTTTCTATATTCTTTGTTTACATTCAGAAGGCTTTCCCCTTTCCCAGTTTACCCCTTACCATATGTCCCATAAGTCCTCTTCCCCCCTCCTGCCTATTCCCCTATCACCCCCCTTCCTTTTTTCTGTTCTGGTGCTCTCCTAAAAAACTGGATTCAGTCTTTTCAGGACCAGGGTCCTCTCCTTCCTTCTTCTTGGGAATCTTTTCATTTGTTAATTATGCCTTGAGTATTCAGAGCTTCTGGGCTCATTAATATCCACTTATGAGTGATTACATTTCATGTGTATTCTTTTGTGATTGGGCTAACTCAGGATGATATTTTCCAGATCCAACCATTTGCCTACAAATTGCATGAATTCATTATTTTTAATTGCTGAGTAGTATTCCATTGTATAAATATACCATATTTTCTGTATCCATTCCTCCATTGAGGGACATCTGGGCTCCTTCCAACTTCTGGCTATTATAAATAAGGCTGCTATGAACATAGTGGAGCATGTGTCTTTATTGTATGCAGGGGAATCCTCTGGGTATATGCCCAGGAGTGGTATGACAGGGTCCTCTGGAAGTGTCATGCCCACTTGTCTGAGGAACCACCAGACTGATTTCCATTGTGGTTGTACCACCTTGCAAACCCACCAATAGTGGAGGAGTGTTCCTCTTTCTTCACATCCTTGCCAACACCTGCTGTCTCCTGAGTGTTTAATCTTAGCCATTCTGACTGGTGTGAGGTGAAATCTCAGGGTTGTTTTGATTTGCATTTCCCTAATGACTAATGATGTTGAACATTTCTTTTTTTTTATTTTTTTCTTTCTTTTTTTCTTTTTTTTATTGTATATATTCTATATTTACAATTCATTTCCCTTTTTCTGGTTCCCCATCCCCAAAGGTCTTACATGTCCTTTTCCCTCCCCCTGCTCCCGCATCCACCCCCTCCCACTTTACTGTTCTTGTACTCTCCCACAATGATGTTTTGGTCCATTCTAGCACCAGTGTCCACTCCTTTCTTCTTGTGAGACATCACTTGATATGTGATTTGTGTCTTTGGTGTTCCAAGCTTTTAGGCTAATATCCACTTATCAGTGACTGTATACCATGGGTATTCTTTTGAGACTGGGTCACCTCACTTAGTATGACATTCTCCAGCTCCATCCATTTCTCTAAGAATTTCATGAATTCATTGTTTCTAATGGCTGAATAGTACTCCATTGTGTATATATACCACATTTTTTGTATCCATTCCTCTGTTGAGGGACATCTGGGTTCTTTCCAGCTTCTGGCTATTATATATAAGGCTGCTATGAACATAGTGGAGCATGTATCCTTACTGCATGCTGGTGAATCTTCTGGGTATATTCCCAGGAGTGGTATGGCTGGGTCCTCCGGAAGTATCACGCCCAGTTTTCTGAAGAACCGCCATACTGATTTCCAGAGTGGTTGTACCAGCTTGCATTCCCACCAGCAGTGGAGGAGTGTTCCTCTTTCTCCACATCCTCGCCAACACCTGATGTCTTCTGAGTTTTTAATCTTAGCCATTCTGACTGGTGTGAGGTGAAATCTCAGGGTTGTTTTAATTTGCATTTCCCTAATGACTAGTAATGTTGAACATTTTTTAAGGTGTTTCTCAGCCATCCGAATTTCTTCAGGTGAAAAGTCTCTGTTTAGCTCTGTACCCCATTTTTGGATAGTGTTATTTGGTTTTCTGGGGTCTAACCTCTTGAGGTCTTTGTATACATTGGAGATTAGCCCTCTGTAGTATGTGGGGTTGGTGAAGATTTTTTCCCAATTTGTTGGTTGCCGATTTATCCTTTTGACAGTGTCTTTTGCCTTACAGAAAGTTTGTAGTTTTATGAGGTCCCATTTGTCTATTCTTGTTCTTAGAGTATAAGCAATTGGTGTTCTGTTCAGGAATTTTAAGCCCCTGAGCCGATGTCTTCAAGGGTCTTCCCCAATTTCGTTTCTATTAGATTTCTTAAGGTGCTTCTCAGCCATCTCAATTTCTTCAGGTGAAAATTCTTTGTTTAGCTCTGTACCCCATTTTTTGATAGGGTTATTTGGTTCTTTGGGGTCTAATTTCTTGAGTTCTTTGTATATATTGGATATTAGCCCTCTGTTGGATGCAGGGTTGGTGAAGATCTTTTCCCAATTTGTTTTTTTTTTTTGTTTTGTTTTTGTTTTGTTTTTGTTTTGTTTTTGTTTTTCGAGACAGGGTTTCTCTGTATAGTCCTGGCTGTCCTGGAACTCACTCTGTATACCAGGCTGGCCTAGAACTTAGAAATCCCCCTGCCTCTGCCTCCCAAGTGCTGGGATTACAGGAGTGCAACACCACGCCCGGCCTTTTCCCAATTTGTTGATGGATGTTTTGTCCTTCTGACTTTGTCCTTTGCCTTACAGAAACTTTGTAATTTTATGAGGTCCCATTTGTCAATTCTTGATCTTAGAGCATAAGCTATTGGTGTTCTGTTCAGAAACTTTCCCCCTGTGCCCATGTCCTCCAGGGTCTTCCCCAGTTTCTTTTCTATTAGTTTCAGTGTGTCTGGCTTTATGTGGAGGTCCTTGATCCACTTGGAGTTGATCTTGGTACAAGGAGATAAGAGTGGGTCAATTCGCATTCTTCTGCATGTTGATCTCCAGTTGAACCAGCACCATGTTTTGAAAAGGCTATCTTCTTTCCACTGGATGGTTGTGGCTCCTTTTAGAACAATCGTGTTCTCCGTCCGGGGCCCACCCAGTTAGTGAGCCCGAGGTGTCCTTCTGCCTTCACTTCCCTAGTGCTGCGAGATCATGTGTCCTGTCACACCCACCTTCTATGAGGGTGCACAACAGGAACTTTGTGTGTTGAGCCATCTCCTCAGTCTCATGTACTATTTATTGCCTATAAAGTAAGCTCAATGCTTACATCCCATCTCTGCTGCAGTAGTGAAACAAGAAGCACAAGCGGCACTCTGTGCTTGGGATCGCTGCCTTGTTTGAGAACGCTGAGGAAAGGCACAATTGTGAGCAGCTATTAAGAGGGTGCCTCGTGACCCCTGGCTGCTTCCCTTAGGTCTCTACTCTATGACATTTGTACATGATGCTCTAGAATGATCTTTCTAAGTAGAATTGAAAGTTTTCTTCAACATCAGAGTTATTCTCTTTCAAAGTCTTATTTGGAAAATGCAATACATATTCTCTGAGGATCAGAACAGAGAAATGGGATGTTACTAAGATCATAACAAAGCTTCTTCACGATAGCCTACTCTTTTACTCTCTATCCTTGTGTTATTAATTCTTGTGGGAATGTATGGCTTTCACAGATTTTTGTATAAAAATCATTACATCAAAACGAGAAATGAAAAATTATTTTTTCATGTCTTTTATTCATTTCTCTATTATTTCCCTAAATCCTTTAAGGATTCTTGGCAGATTTTTGGACCTATTTAGGATCTGCTAGAGCACTCCTTTGTGGTTTACCCAGTCCAACCAGATCATGACTAGATTAATTATATGATCATGTAACAGTCTGTTCAGTATAGACTAAATTACTCAGTACCAAGAATACACAAGGGCTGCACATGGCAATGTATCCAGAAGTAAAGGGAAGCAAAGACAAGTTTGTGTTTATGCTTGTTGTTGGACCAATGCTACCACCTTTGATGTTGTTTACCAGGAATATTCTTAAGTCCACAAGATGGCAGTATTACTTCATAAAGGTAAACAAACTAATGAAGTGCTTGGTTTTCCATAACAAATACAGGAAGCTCCTGACTATAGCTGTAAAACTCATGGTCCTTGGAATTCATAGACAACAGTATGGAAGGCAAGAGAACCTCCGAGGTGGAAATTACTGATGTGATAAATCCTGTAGTTACAATAGTAACTGTGTCATGTGATGTGGAATCTTTCCATTTCCGCTACCTTCATCACTTATAAAAGCGGAAAACATCACGAAGACACATTTTTCAATATGGTCTTGTCTTCCCAAGGTTCAGTCCGGTATTCTAGGCATTCACGTTTGTATCATTAATATGATGGATCCCAAGTATAGAAGCTTCATTAGGTCATCTCAGTTACAGAGGTGATGGCTTTAAGAAAGATTTTTACAGAGGAAAGTGGAAAATTTGGTTTCAAAGGTTAACCATCAACTGAAGTTATTCCAAATACCAATTGGTTTTATCAACAAATTTCTTTGTAGATCATATTTATATACTGATTATAAAATTTATATTACTAATGGCTGAAGGTATAAATTTAGTATTGTAGAGATAAAAGGAATTTTGTCTCATTCTTGTTTTCCATACTGCTAATAAAATCGCTATTTTTAAATTGTTTAATAGTTTAAGAATTTTACTTAGTCCTTCCAAACACATTTTCTAATAAGTTATTTCAAATACAGTGCTTGCCTTCTTTCACAATCATACGTTCATAAAACCAACTTATTTCAACCAATAACTATATATAACTTAATAAGAAATATATACTCTTTCTGGTACATTCAATATGTTAAGCTTAATAAGCTTTTATGTTATACAGTAGACCTCTGGTTTAAAGGCAAACCTACTGTCTTCTCTTTTAGTTCTTCATTTGCTTCTACAACTTTATTTTCAGAGGTAATGCTCCTATCTGCATATTAGCTATGCTGATGAAATTTGGACTGCTACTAACACGTAACACATATCTGACTTCCAAACACCCCTTCAGTGTTTGTTACAGTTTGTAAGGCTTGGAAAATTTGTCATATTTTAGGTTATGCACTTTGATTTTTTTTCCTTTGTATTGAGTAGAAAAAGAAAAGTCTAAGTTACTGGAATTGTAATGAGTATCTTCTTGGGGAGATATTTTGTGACAGACTTATTTATGCAGACTAATCTTGAGAGTATCTTTGGTGTTTGCTTCTACTATAGATATCAAAACTTTTTGATGTATCAGTAACTAAAAGGTTTTTTATTAAATTGGTAATTTAGAGATTTTTAAGCACTAAGATAGTTCAATCACTGTAATATTTTTATGTAACATTACTATATTGCATTTGACATTTACATAAGATTTGGAGAACAGTTGCAAACTTTAGTGTGTTGCATAGACATAAAAGTAAATCTTAGGAAGTAGGTATGAATTAATGATAAAACTGCTCAGAATGAGTAGAAAAGTTGTGTTATCCGGGAATTTTATCATCCCATCATGCTTATTTTATTTAAATATTTGAGTCACAGTACTATACTTGAAATGGGCTAGTGCTGAGGAAACCCAGGCTCTGGTAATCATTTCTCAGGAGGTAGGCAATAGACCAGCAAAAGTGACTTGGAGTTAGTTCTTCCTTTGGCTCATGCTCCAAGCTATTCTCTCTCTCCTGAAGGTGCTACCATTATTGGTTCTACTTCCTGCAGAAGACAGAGTAATGAAGGAAAGTGACAAGGTCATTGAGCTAGAAAGGGGGAGACTTGTAAAAACAGAGAAGCAGCAGGTTATATGAGTCTCAGTTGAACAGGACCTCCTGCCCCTGTGCTTGAGGCAGAGACTTCTCTGGATGCCATTCCCAGCACCAGGAGACTCTTAGCTTTCAGGGACTCAGTTTGATTAATGTAAATGCAGGAGGAGGATGTTCCCACCCTTCTTACTATAGACTCTACATATAGGACCTTTGAGAAGATTAACTGTACAGAATCAAAGCCATCTGTCACATCTTTTAGCACCTGCTTTAGAATTAGAACACAGAATCAGTACAAAAATGTAGAAAAGGAAAATGTATAGAAAACAGTAAAAATGAAAAGATACCATTGGAAAAACAGCCCCCAAAAACTTTACAAAAGGAGACACAATTTTTTTAAGGGCTTTGATATAGCTATTTAAAGGTGTATAGAAAGACATACTACTAATGTCTATCTAATGTACATATATTCTCTTTTGTTTTCAAATTCCATCTTACTTTACATAAAATAGTAATACATAAAAGACCTTCAAGGTATAGCAGATTAGCTTTGGAAATCATAGCTACCTTCTAAAATGTTATGTTGGTTAAATAAGAAATATGAAGAAGTATTTGTTCTTTTTTATTTTCCTAAAACATTTGAAAGTATATAGTAACATTTTATATTATTTTTAAATGTAATCCTTGATTAATAATGCATATTTTAAAAAATAGTTTACTTAGAACTTACAGCATTTCATTGCTCATAAAAATATGAGTTTTGGAAACAATAAGAATTCATAATTTTTATGTGTAGTGTCACATTGCCAAGTTATAATTTCAATGCTGTTGTTCTATTTTTCAGAATATACTTATATAAAGATATAAAAACTAGCTAAATAGATTTTTTGGCATAATAATATAAAATTCAAAATGGACAGACAATTAAATAGAGATTTAATATCTTTCTGAAACTATAATTAAAAATACAGAGCTACCAACAGCTCTAAATTTCCTTGATTCTTGTTTGAAGCCTTACTCAGAAAATCTTGGGGAAAAGTAAATTCAGAAAAAATATCAGAATTGACAAGTTTCCTGTGGAGTGTGAAGATGCAGAGTGAATTAGAATTCTGCTCACCAAGTGCCTCAGCGTATTCCACCTGACTCATCAAATGAAAAATTCATCAATTAATCCTCTGACAATAACGATATATACATAAAAATCAATCTGGAATTGATTTTTTTTTAGTGTGAACATGAAAACTAAGCTCTGGCTTATACATAATGTGAGATTTCTCTTCATTTCAACTTTATTATTGAGTCTAACAGCTGAAGTGTTCATATAATTATTTGTTCTGAGTCAACTACAAAAATGTGATTGTTTGAGAAAGAGTGTATGTAGGGAGGTGCTCCAAAGCACAGTCGGAGTGAGCTAATAAAGTTGTCAGATGCACGTAAGAGTGCAGCTCATGGGTCCTAGCGAGCAGCCAGTAGCCAGGAGCTCTCATCCTGAGCCTTGGGGAGACCACCCAAGACCACTAACAGTGAGCTCAGTGCTGTGGAGGATCAAAGGCGGAGAAGAGTAACAGAAAATAACTCAGATCTCAGATGGGGATTAGAAAGAGCATTGTTAGGGATGTGATTTCTATGAGGGACAGGAGAAAGAGAAACTGGGAAGGAGAGAGAGAGGGAGGGGGAGGAGAGAGTCGGAGAGGGAGGAAGAGAGAGAATGTACAAATGTTTCACAAAACACAAAACATTCAAATTATCTTTTTAATCAGGATTAGTCATTTTCTGTAGCCCATCACAGATTCCAAAGAAACCTTGCTTCAAGTACATGTCTAGTGGTAAAATTTTCAACATGATGTCAGCATGAAAATATATGTACAATTATTTTCCTAAATAATCTAAGGCAAATGCTAATGCTTTTGTTTTGATTTAATTCAAGAAATCACAGCAAAATATGTTCTGATATGTAACTACAAGGGGAAAAATTTCAGTGGTCATATCTTAAGTTTCCATCATTCCAAGCTGTTCCTCTTCCCAGTTCCCAAGCCCACATTGTATTACTGCTGGGTTCTTAATTTACATAGTGGAGATTTCACTTGGAATTTTATCAGACTGTGTTGGAAGTTCTCTGTGTTCACATTGCCAAATAAATATTGTTCTAAATGCTCTAAGTCAGCGTACTATGACAAGAATATAGGTTTTCTTCCAGAGTGTACTAATGTGAATCAGTGATAAGATTCTGAGGGGACTGGAAAGCCTGCAAACTCTGTCAGTATTACTTACCTCATACAGAGTAAATTTTGATGATTCTCTTCTGAATGTGAATTCTTGTAGGAAACGAGCATTAAACTGTTTTTATATTTTATGGATGTTTTTTAAAAAGCTGAATATATGTGATTGTGACGCTATTAGAATATTCCCCTTGTCACAATAGCAGTAAGAAAATTACAATAGAAATGTCTTCCAGAGAGCTCAGCATATAAAATAATGTGTCTCCTCCGTAGCTTAAGTGTTAGCTGTATTTTAGATCTCGTTCTTTGCATATACCTTGACAATTATGATTGCTTGATTAAAGAAAGAGCTTTTTTGCTACTTTTATGTCACAATACCAAATATATTATATCTGCAAAGTATGTGCAATGTTCTATTTCTGAGAAGGTCAGAGAGTCTGCTGAAAACCTAAATGGGATAAGATGTATTGTTAAGATCTTTTGTTATTCAAGTATTTGTGCCTCTTTTTTGGTTGTTGTTTCTTAGTCTTTAAACAATCTGGGAAAATGTGTATAAGAAATAGACCAACAAAGTACATTCCACATTAACTTAGCACATTTGATGTTCCCTAAGTTTAGAAACAACATGTATTACTGAATCCTTAAGGAACACTGATATGTACATTTCTCCAGATTGCCATTCTTTTGTATGAGCTGTGTTTTGAAGGTCTGGGAAGGTTTATATAGTTATGTAATTCCATTCCTTGGAGCTATACTTGGTCAAAAAGCAGATAGTAAAGAACAGCTTAGAAGTTCTGTGTGGTAGCTAGTTTCTGCTGTGTGTCTGCTGTTATGTTTTATTACATCATCCATGTTGTTGGAATATGATTAAATCAGTGATATAATAGCTAGTTATAGAATATTTACATCTGTATTAGCTGAAAACACCATCATTGCAGTTATAAATATTTAAATATGTCTAACAGCATAGAATCAGGTTTTCTTGTAGTTTGTATAGCTAATATGCATTTTATATAACCATTTTTAATTTATCACATTAGACTTGAAGAGCTGAGAATTAGTCATTCTGTTTATTATAGATAATTTTATCCCTTCAGAAAAAAAATTAAGTATCTTTTTTGAGACTTAAGAAGTTCTATAAATAATTACTTGCTTAAAAATATTTATACTGATTTTATTCTTTGTTCTATTTTTAAGTAGAGAGGAAGAGAATAATAGAAGGAAACTTTAAGTTTGTTGAAAATGATCATTTTTATGTTCAATAATAGTATTTGAGTTCAGCATACTTCTGCGAGTTCATTTGCGTCTTACGGAAAGTCTTTGTGATGAAGGACCATCTCTTGGCGGAGCAGGTGACATCCGGGTGACACCCGTCACTTTGCTTTGGCTTTGAGCACACGGAATAGGGACCATTGCTTCAATAGTCTTAGATATGAGCCTTACAAAGGGGATCAAAAAGATTAAGATTATCTGTTTTCCTTTGTTCCCACTTATTCAAAGTATGAAAGTAATTGATAAAATAATAATACATTTTAATCTAATTTAATGTAGCTCTCATTTAAAAATTAACTCTTTGTCCACGATTGACACTGTCATGTAGCATCAGAAATTGCTGCTGTGCATTGCAGTCACACTTTGGGACGGGGACAAGTGCCGACATAGGACTTCTGTGAGGATAGATGATGACTGCCGTTTTCAGATGTCTCAGGACAGATTCAAAATTATGTTTGAAATTTGGTGACATCTTTGTTATTTGTAATCTTTCTCACAAAACAGCTCATTTTTATAAAGGTTTATTATCAAATAGCTTTGATACTTGGACAGAAAAAAATAAAACTTTTACCACTGAAATTCAGACTGTTCTATTCATTATAGCTGCATTATCCCAAAATAAAATCATAGCTTTGCAGACTATTTAGTCAGTAGAACTTGATATTTTTGAGAGCCTATAGGAAAGTTGATATTTTGGAACACAACACTGTAGTCTAAAGATGAGTCCTTTAGCAGAAATAGGCCTTTACATTCATTAGAATTCTTTTACATTTTGTACCATCATCTTTGCATAGAATAGGAATTGTTTTTAACATTTTCCCATCTTTTTATTATTCTCCAGTAGGAAATAACTTATAAATAAAATGTTTTATTAAATTCTTACAGTATGAACTCTAGTGTATCGAGACATGGTAGTGCTCACCAGGGCTTTACCAAAGCTGCACCTGCGTCTCAGAAATGTTTTCATTCACTTAAGAGCTGGTAAAGTGTGAATACCTTTGTCTTATGACTTTTTTTTATTAAGTACTGTATGTTATTAATTCTGAGTTTAATTTTCTTGAAATGAAATCTGTATCTTCCATTCTCAATGATAATTATATACTTTATAAGTTAAAATATGACTTGGCATCATCCTAACATTTTCATTATAGATCAACTCTTCACATTTGCAAAATGTCTATAAAAATGGGGATTGAGTTAAGTTCTCTTTCAAGGCAGTAACAGGAGCTCATTTTCTTACAAAATCTTCAGTTATTATGTTCTTACTTTTATTGAATATGTTCTATGTACATAGAGTGCTTCCATAATCCACATAAATAATTTCAAACTGATTCATTTTAATACCGTAATGATTTTAACTCATGTATTGACAAGTGTTTCTGAAATATTGATATATGATTAGCACGTCAATTTTTTGCCTTTCCAAAAAATTATTTTGAATTTTATTCTTTCAATATTTTATCATACTAAAGAAGAAATGTTTAAAATGAATGATTTTGAATGCAAATCAAATATTAATCTAGGAAATTATAGTATGCATTTAAAATTGATAATGATACATTATTTTTGCCAGTTAGAAATGTCCTCAAGAGAAAGTGTAACATAGTCCACATGTTTTAATGATACATTTAAAATTGAGTAAAATCAATTTTCCATTTAAAACGGTCTAACACTGTTTTGACTCTGTTTTGGAGTGAAGGCATGTTAAAACTGAAGATAATATTCTGTCATAAACAAGAGTCTTTTATCTAGAGAGTATGAACTGACCCCATTTATATAGTTTTAAAATTATGGCTGTCTGTACTCTGCAAACAAAAACCTTTACATTTCGTGGTTTACTTATAGATGATATGGTTTAAGAAAAAAACGGCACGGTAAGGTAGGTATTTTGATACTGTAGTTGAAGAGTTGGAGCTTAGAAGATTATACTTAAGGGTGTAAATATAAACACTAATATGTGAAGGTTAGAGTCTTCGTTTGTAAGTGGGTGAAGTGATTTAAAACTGTTCCGTCCCATCCTGAAGGCTCTTTGAAGTTTTCAGAATTCGTGGGATCCTGCTGTAATGTGTACTGCATCTTGAGTTACAGAATCAAAATTACCATGTGCCAGGGCATCTCTTATTAGGAGTGTCTTCACAGCAGGCGCTCACACACAAGAACATTGGCGAGAACGGTATTTATTGCCCTGACTCTGTCTACCTCCCAGAATTCTTGGCGGGGTGTAAGGAGATGGAGCACACTTTGCACCTGTGCAGTAGCTCTCTGCAGCACACTTCCAATTTGAGTTACCAGTCCGTATACATGTATGCACGTTTGCCCTACTCATTTGTCTATATGTAATATATGGAGAGTGGGAGATACAGCACCCGGAATCTTTTGAGGTAAAACCTCCTTGTGTGCTAGTATTTCTCAAGGGCCAGCAAGAAGAAGCATTGAACATTTGTGCTTTGTGAGACAGGGAGACCTCTTCTTGCCTTTGGAACTTTCTCCCTAAGTAGTTTGCTTACCTGCCTGGCTTTCTGAAGTTCTTGGTTTCATCACTTAAGAAACTTGCAAACTTACTCTACCAATTATTACAATCTAAAATAAATCCTAATATAGCAGGCACAATTTTAAGGGACTTAAATTTTAATTTGACACTACTGTATACAAAAATGATTTTTCCCTGTAATTTTGATATTTTGGCCTCTTATTAGAGTTTATTTGGGACATTAGCATTTTTACAAAATGTCACCGTACACTTTGCTGTTATTTGAGGCAGAAAGTACAGCACTTGTCACTAACCCCATCTTGCAACTTGGAAATTAAGACTTGCAGTGTCTCTCTTGCCTAAGATGGCATAGAAGGACGGAGGGGCACAGCAGAGCCCGATCCCCAGCCTGAGGTGGTGCCTCTCCTTCCCTCCCCTCACAGCTCTTCATGTTTATAATGAAGAAAATATTCATGAGTATCAGCTTAAAATGAGAAAAACAAAGCTGATATACAAAATTTGTGTAGAAATTTTAGGTAAGATATTTCATTTTTATACTTTTACAATGGATGCTTTGTTGATTGAGTTGGCAAACACATCTCTTTGAAGAAAGAAATAATAAATGTAAAGCTGAAAAGTCCTTTTCTCTTGACTTGTTCCTGTGTGGGCTAATGCAGTAAAGATTTTTTTTCCCCTTTTACTAGTTTCTCTTAGCGTGAACTATCCCCTCAGGAAATATAGTACTAATAACATCATTTAATGCAGCAGGCTGAAGTAGCAGTAAGGAATAGGGGAGCAGTTACAAAAATCAAAACATTTTTAAGTACTATTTTCTTTTATTCTGAAGTGAATCCAAAAAATAATATCATTGTATTTTATATTTATTTAGGTTTATATAACTCTTATGTTTATATAGCTGTATATATTTATTTAGGTATATATAGGTGTATATTTTATATATTTACCTTATTTTTGACTAAATAATATATAGTGCTTTGTAGAAGATACAGATTAATTCTGCTGTGAACTAGAAGAAGCTGAATTTCTTTCATAATAGTTTAAAGAAACAGCAGTGTTAATATTCAGAAATTAATAGTCCATGAGATTACAAATTAAAATGTAACATAATACTACCATTATGAGGAAGAGAAGCTTTTCTATGCAGATTAATCATCTAGTCTAGAGTCCAAGATTACTTAATTGTTCTCAAGTTTATGATCCACCCAACTACACTATACTTATTTTTAAATGCTAGACATTTAATTTAAACTGTACTCACATTTTTCAAAAATTACTTTTACTGATTTTTAACATCTCCAAGTTTTCCATTTTTCATGTTAGAAATTGTCTTTGAAAATCAACATTTGTCAATATGTCTCTCTATAAGATACATTGCCAACCTAGAATAAATGGAGGTTAGGAGCTGTAATTGTTTAGTCCCCTTCTGCTGAGTGGGGTCTCCTTCCCGCCTCTTTCTCCATCATCTTTCATTCTTATCTTCCGGTTCCTCCCTTTATTCTTCTTCCACTGTACATTATGGGGTGTTTTGGTGTGTGTGGAGGGATGTATTGCAAAGATCAGGAGTAAAAAGATTTTTTCTATTGTTTTATTCATGCTGTTGTATGTCAAAACATACTTGAATTAAGTAATCATTTAGTATTTGCCTTCCATAGAGTTTGATCAGAGACCTGTAGGACAGAACTGTTGAGTTTGTTCTGTTGGTTATGTATTGTAATACTAAATTCTAGCCCTGGCTGCCTCAGGGACCAGTGAATCCTCACATATCTCGTCTTCACATGTGACCTTGCTCCTCAATTTTAAATGATTTAAAATAATTATTGTTATTTATTAAGACAGTGTCTCTCTGTGTAACCTGGGCTGACGTAGATTTGCTCTGTAGATTAGGCTGCCCATGAACTCACAAGGAACCTATCTGTCCCTGTCTTTGTCTCCCAGCTATTGAGATCAAAGGCCTGTATTTATTTATTTACCCTTGAAAACATTTATGTCAGTTCTGTCTTTCTCTCTTCTTTGGAGATAACTATGTATGCAGATTCACTTGGGTTGTTGATAGGGAAGTGACATTACCAGCACAGAGGCTACCCATCTGCCCAACTCTAGTGCAGACATTACCAGCACAGAGGCTACCGATCTGCCCAGCTGTAGTGCAGACATTACCAGCACAGAGGCTACCTATCTGCCCAGCTCTAGTGCTTTAAAGGCTTATCCTACATATAAAGGTTGTGTGTCTTATCTGGGGAGATGATAGCTGGGTAGAAACACCCAATTGAGATTAAATACTTATTGCAACATAGAATTTGCATGAAGATATCAGAAATAAGATGAAATGAGGTATAGTGGTACATACTTGTAATCTAGCACCCGGGAGGCTGAGGTGTGAGAGAGAATAGAGTTCTTAGCCAGCCTAGGCTATAGTATGTGAACTTGTCTTGAATCAAGCAAACAAACAAGCAAAGCCACCAAGGAAATGATGTGTATAATAGGCATTGATATTAATTGTGACTCTAGAATTGAGAGGCTCATACGATTTTGCCTCTGTAGTTTTCCTCTCTTACTGGTGTGTGGGTTAGCCCTGCTTCCAGCTAAGCCTCTCGTGAAAACCCTTTGCCAGGGCTGTTTCCACAGTGCCTAGCAGCTCTTCCTTCTCAAAATGGGGTTGAGGTGCAGCATACATTTGGAGATTAACAGTCCATCTCAGATACTTCTGTAGCAAACGGTGCCCTTTCAGGGGTCTACACGCAAAATCCACAAGCTATTCATTTTCATGATTTAAGAAGAAAATATGCAGATTTAAGCTTTACAAAGAAGTTTTTAGGTTTAAGGACTCTCATATTTTATAAACTGATATATTTAACCTTAATTTGTGTGTGTATGTGTGAATGTGTGTGTGTGTGTGTGTGTGTGTGTGTGTGTGTGAGAGAGAGAGAGAGAGAGAGAGAGAGAGAGAGAGAGAGAGAGAGGGAGGGAGAGGATGTGGCTGGTACATGTGTGGCGGTTAGAGGTCAGGTACTGGCCCTCTACCTTTGGCTTCTTTAGGGTGTTTTACTTGCCACTACGTACAGCAGGCTAGCTAGTCCCTGAGATCCTGGTCATTCTCCTGCCTCTGCTTTTCTTCTTGCCTTAGGAGTACTGGGATTACAAACCACACTCAGTGATGCTGGCTTTATGTGGCTTCTAGGAATCTAAATTCAGGTCTTCATATCGTAGCAAGCACCCTGTCCACTGAACAGTTGCCAAATGCTGTTCATGAATATTAGATCTCCTCTCCCCTCCCCTCCCCTCCCCTCCCCTCCCCTCCCCTCCCCTCCCCTCCCCTCCCCTCCCCTCCCCTCCCCTCTGCACCTCTCCTCTCCCCTCCCCTGTCCTCCATTCGCCCCCTTCCCCTCCCTGTCTCTCTCACCTCTGCCCAACATTCTAGGAATAAAACTCAGGGTCTTTCACATTCTAGGAAAGCATTCCCCCCTCCCCTGAGCTATATCCTAAACCTTATTTTTGAATTTTAGTTGTTTTCTCTATGGCTTCTAAGAAACAGCTCTAAATTACTTCACAGAATCCAAGCATTCCTCAATAACAGGGCACAACTTTTCCTTAACTGTTTTCCCAAGAGCACAGGAGAAGTTTCATCCTAATTGAAACAAGTCTCCTTAAAATATATTGAGTGTGGCCATCCATTGTTAATTGAAACAAAGTTTGTTTCCAATTAGGTAGTAATTTTTGAGAATACTTTTATTTACTTGGTAACAGATACTATATATATTATATATTGATTGATTGATACAATAAACAGTCTGATTATTCAGGTTCCTCACAGTCTTGACCTATGAATGAATGGAACACTTAACAAATATTACTCCATTGGCTACTTGGTTTACAGCAACCTGGAGTTCACTTACACACTCTCCTTTCTTGCCTTAGGAGCAATTCAGTCTTGGTCAGCTACAAGTTTTAAGAATGTTTCTGTTTATACCTTCACATACTGATTGTCTGTTCTTGGAGCCATTCACCTAAGAGTGTAAAGAAAGACAACTACATCTTTCCTGCCATGGGAAATCTACTAGTAATTTAGAATATCAATTGTATATGGTTGTGTATGTTAACATTATATACATATATAACTACATACAGTGTATATTATATACAGATTATATATACATTTGTATATCTCATATGCATTGTATAAGAAGACTTTTGGAGTGAAGAAGGGGTCAGTGTAGAGTGGGAGGCAGATAAAAGAAGCAACGAGGAGCTGAATAGAATCAAAACACAATTTAAACAGGAATAAATTGTTATAGTGTAGCCTACCGTTACACTAAAAATAATGATAATAAGCTTACCAAGAAACTTCTTCAAAGACCAGGCACTCAGGCCACAGCAGAGTTAAGAACTGTGATGACTTTGTTTGGAAAGACCTAGCTAAGTGTGCCCTACTTTTGTTTGTTTCATAGCAATACTGAGGTAACCATATCAAAAGGACTAGCTTATGTATGAAGCTGTTGCTTTAGAGGAGTTGCTTTGTAACTAGAAATGTGTATACTAAAAAACAGTATTTTCTATTTAGTTGCCAGTAGTCCATTTGATCATTTGACTCCTGTGATTATTTATTCAGTATACTGTGGATGGTTTATCTTCGTTCTACAACATATTCAGCAGGAAAATAGTAATTCAGCTCAATTTTTGTTGAAAAAAGTCAGACATAAAATTAGCCAGTTTTAATAAGCTATTTTTGAGAGAAAGATAATTTTTTGGGTCTCTATCATGTCTGGGGGTTGTGGGTATGTTCTTCTAAACTAATTATTTTAATTATATAAAATATTTTATCCTATTATTTATAATGATATTTATTAAAAGAGAATCCTGGCTACTATTAGCAACTTTAGTTGAAATTTTTACTTTAATGATCCTGTAAGAATCTTCTACTCCAGGTATTTGTAGTTAAAATACAGGAGCTGTGAGAAAAATATCCAATCCTCTGTGGACCAGTTCTCAAAATATAAAATTACTCACATATTTTGATATCTTTGCTCATGTATAAAGAAAAATCTGTATGTAAACACTTTTTATAATTGCAGAAGGTTCCTTTGAGCATATATGCATAATTTGTGAGGTACTGTGTAGTCCATCTTATATTTTTAATATGCACAGAAAGGGGGTTGGTCCTGCTAGCCGGCAGAAGGAATAATAGAGGCAGGTGTGTGGCCAGCTTTTGTCTGGCCAGCACTTGCCTGTACGCGAGCAGCCCTTCCACTGTCCCTTTGAAGGCCCTGTCCTAGCGTCTGAATATGATGGTGTGACATCTGCAAGGTCGGGCAGGTGGTAACGCTGACAATTGAACTATGTGCCAAGTAATGGCTCTTAATAGCTTTGGTGGACACCAGATTTAGGTGTCTTTGGGGAAACAAAGAAAAGAGTGGCTGCTCGTACATTTGGAGCTACTTTTCTGAGCCACAGCTAAAAGAAAAAAATGATCTTTTTACAAAATGACATCTGATACTCTAAAGTAATCTGTGCCTCTTCTGCTGCTGCTCTCTCCACCCTGCGTTTTCTCAGCAGACTTTCAGCGTATATTTAGACTAAACTCCTAGCCTTCTATTCTTTTTATGGCCTATGTAGGCTGTCAACAAACCTCTTGTACACAAATTCTGCTCTAATTTGATATGGGAAAGCATGTAACCATGGAAACGTTCTTTGTACCCTATCTCAAGCCCTGGCTGCTTTATTTACCCTTTATAGACTAGAACTACATAGTTAATATTCACCTTTAAAAAAAAAAACTAATCCCCAGTTAAACAACACATATAAGACTAAAATACTTCTTCACAACAGTAACATTTTTAACCAAGCAACTGTTACTATTTAGATTTTTAAGGGATGAAGAATAACACTTAGAGTAGCCTCTCTTCTATTTTTTTTATTGCTTATAAAAGTAATTTTTACAATGATTTACTTAGAATAGTCTGACACTGGATCAAATACAAGTGTCTACAAAAGAGTAAGTTCGTGATTTGTTTCATTCCTAATATATGTTATAATATGACAAGTGTGTTCAGCTCTTATAGAGATTATCTTAACTACTGCCTTTAAAGTTATGCTCACTGTAACACTTTCTTTTCTATGAAATATTTCCCAAACTGATTTTCTAATTGTGTTCTGTGCTTACCCAAGTTAAGATTTAAAACATTTAATGTATTTTGTTAATTCCCTGTATTTTGTTACTTCGAGTATCATTTAACTCTCAATAACTGAGGGTCACTCACATCTTTCATATGCTTATTCTAGGATTGTTTTTACTATGATAATAATTGCTTTCTGGGAATATCAAGCAAGTCTATCTGTTTACAGTTATAAGCTTATGTATGACTACAGGTTGATTATGTTTAAATTAAAGGTCAGTTGTCAGTTTCATGCAAATCCAGTGAACTCTTGCTATAGCTGTTATATAATGCACACTTATATACACTCTGAAACCCTACAGTGAGAGAACTAGAATGTCCTTGCTCATAGATAATATATGTGCTATCCCAGAATACTATTTCCATTAAAAACTCACTTTTAAATTTTTTGAGATGGTATAAAATTTTTAGAAATATATTTATGAACATATTTTCTCTAGACTCTTCCAGTATTAAATGTCATTCTAATAAGTGGACAAAGTAGTTGTTTATGACTTTTTTTTTTTCTTTGAAGGAGATTAAGTCTTTAATGACTATTTTCACAGGGCTAAGTAGGGATGAAGAAAATATTTAAACCAGAGAGAATGCCAAAAAATTAGAATATTCATAAACCAAACCTAGATCTCAGATACTAGGACTCTTAGAATACTCATAAACTAAACCTAGATCTCAGATACTAGGACTCTTAGAGTACTCATAAACTAAACCTAGATCGCAGATACTAGGACTCTTAGAGTACTCATAAACTAAACCTAGATCGCAGATACTAGGACTCTTAGAGTACTCATAAACTAAACCTAGATCGCAGATACTAGGACTCTAGTCAGCTCCAGCTCATGTGCCTATTATCCTTACTATTGCGGCATTTCATTTTAAGGAATTTTAACAAAGTTTAGAATTGTTTTTTAACTTATTTTGAGACAAGGTCTTGCATATCTCAACAGACTTCAGCCTCACTATATAGCCTAGGATGGCCTTGAGTTTCTGATCTGGTTTCCACCCTGTGATTCTGGGATTACAGGTAGGTGGTAGTATGCCCAATGTCTTTACTTTAACGAATGCTAGGTGGTTAGTGTTATATATTTAGTGATTTGAAAACAACAAACCAATATTCACTCATTCCTCAGTCTACTAAACCTAAAATATGGTGAAAAAGCATTCAAGCAACTGGGCTACATCTCTTATAGCCTGTACTATTAGAACTACCTTTTAAAGACAGGACTTAATTGTGTTTGTTATGACTGGATTTCACTTGTACTTTTGCCACCTTATTTTACTTCTGTTTCCGGTAAGCAGACATGAATGCTCCTATCTACATTTCTAGGTTGTACTTTGCTATTTCACTCCTGTTTTTTCCAGATTGGTGGCATAACCTTTAGAATCTGCAGTTACTATTTACATTACACTATGGTATATACTATTGTCTTATTGTCTTATTTCTAAAGGTGTACCTTGTTTATCTTTGGTTTCTCACCTTAAACTGTATTAGTATTTATCCAAGCAAAATGCTTCCCTCAAGCTGAAGGCACAGAATGGCATTTTCATTACAAAAATGATACTCAGCATTTTAAGATTACTGATAGAATAGCAGTTCAGAAAATTATATGATTAATTGAAGAATGAATGCATCCATAGAGGAGATGTTTATATTGGTTTGTTTTACCTATTTTTATTGGATATTTTATTTATTTACATTTCAAATGTTATCCCTTTTACCAGTTTTCCCTCCGGAAAGGAAACCTCCCCTATCCCATCCCCCTCTCCCTGCTTTTGTGAGGGTGCTCTCCCACCCACCCACTCCCACCTCCCTGCCCTGGCATTCCCATACACTGGGGCATCGAGCCTTCCCAGGACCAAGGGCTTCTCCTCCCATTGATGCCCCACAAGGCCGTCCTGGCTGGGGCCATGGGTTTCTCCATGTGTATGGTTTGGTTGGTGGTTTGTCCCTGGGAGCCTCAGGGTCTGGTTGATTGGTATTGTTGTTCTTCCTATGATGTTGTGAACCCCTTTAGCTCCTTCAGTCCTTTCCCTAGCTCCTTTATTGGGGACCCTATGTTCAGTCTAATGGTTTGCTTCAAGCATCTGCATCTATGTTGGTCAGGCTCTGGCAGAGCCTCTCAGGAGACAGCTATACCAGGCACCTGTCAGCAACTTCCCAACATCTACAATAGTGTCTGGTTTGGTGTCTGTATATGGGATGGATCACCAGGTGGGGCAGTCTCTGGATGGCCTTTCCTTCAGTCTCTGCTCCACACTTTGTCTCTGTATTTCCTTTAGATAGGAACAATTCTGGGTTAAAAAGTTGGAGATGAATGGCCCCATCCCCTAACTGGGGGCTGTGCCTAATCTCTGGATATGGTCTATACAGGTTCTCCCTCTCCTTTGTTGGGCACTTCAGCTAATCTCATCCCTGTTGGGTTCTGGGAGCTTCTTGCTTTCTCTGCCATCTCGGATTGTATTTTTCAAGTCACTAAATATATATCGCCAACTACCTAGCATTCATTAAGGTAAAGACATTATCGTTTTGTCAATATTTGTATTCTCAACTGAATAGTTTACAGCACTATTCAATACAGAAAATGTTTCTGCTTAGTTTTTTTTGTTTTTTTTGTTTTTTTTAAAACTGTAGTGTTGAATTTATGTATTCTATTAGGCACTAACAGGAGCAAGTCAAGAGTTATACCTATATGTCACGAAGATTGAAACTATTAGTATTGGAATATTATACAATGATGTTTGCTGGCCTTGTTTTGTTCAAGCTAATAATGATGCAATGAAACAATTCAAAATCATAGTGTGTACTGAAGTTCCTGAACTCACAATGAAGCTTCCAGAAGACACGATTGTAGTGAGCTGTCACATAACTCTGGTGATTTCCTGAGATGAATAGTCAGAGCACTTTTGTCCCCTCTTTGTCCCCCTTTAGTCCCCTAATTTATATCTTCAGTAAAAAGTAAAAGCAAAGGTTTTTTTTTTTTTCCCTATAGCATGAGCCACTTTCAGATTTAGTTGAGGAAAGCAAGGCTAATTGGACAAACTATGTTTGGGGGAGACTGAACACTCACTCCCTTTCCTGTCCTGAAGTCGGAGCAGTGGTCCAGGCACTGAAGGCAGTCTCAGCATGGCTTTCTCCTCCTAGGTAGAGCATGGCTGCAGACCGGCCGAAGGGCCAGATGAGTCCATCCTTGCTGTGTGCTTGCATCTTAGGATTGTTTGCAGTGACTGCTTTTTTCCTTAAAATGTTTTCCATACAGTATATTTTGATAAGTATTTTACCCAACCCCAAACTCCTTCCAGATCCTCTGTATCTTCCTATCCATCCAATTTCATGTTGTCTATCTAATCTACGTATGTAAGTATGTATGTATGATGTATGTATGATCTACCTATCTACCCCCTCTCTAACTATCTCTCTATTTAATCTTTTTCAACAAACAAAGTATCAAAATCAGAAGAAAGGAAGGAAGGAGGGAAGGAAGGAAGGAAGGAAGGAAGGAAGGAAGGAAGGAAGGAAGGAAGGAAAAAAGAAAGAATGAAGAAAGAAAGGAAGAAAGAAAGAAAGAAAGAAAGAAAGAAAGAAAGAAAAAGAGAGAAAGAAAGAAAGCCAAAATACAACCGACCAAAAACATGCCCATAATAACAACAAACACTGCGGACTCCATTTTCTGTGAGTTTCGTCTGGACTCAAGTCCAACCACAGGCACGCTTGATGTGCCCAGTGGCGCTCCCCTGAGGAAAGCAGTTTTTCCCTTTTCTAACAGGTATCAATCAGTAAGTCCTTGGCGAAGGGTAGGATATTTCATCTGCTTTTTCATAAGTCTCAGGCACAGATGCAGAAGAGGAGACGAGCAGGACTAATGCACCCCAGCCTCACAGAGACCCACTGTGGCAGGGCCTCTACAGTTAAACACACACATGCATTGGTGTTTAGCTAGTTAGTGCTGCCATTTCTAATTATACCCTTTGCAATAAAAACGTCCCTTAGAGGTGGCATATGATTATTGCAGAGCCAAAAGGACCACCAGTGTATTTATGCTGTGGTATTTAAAAACAGGGGGAAAATAGCAGAATGAGGAACCATTTATTAGACGCCAAAAAACAGTATCATATAGATCCCCTATATGATTCCAGTTCTACCCGTTTTCTATTAGCAGCTTGAAGATAAATGTAATTATCAACACTATCAACACGTGCAGGATGTTAGGAAAGATTAAATGATATAATGCATGCAAAGTGCTTAAAGTATTCATCACATGTGAGCTCTCAGAATATTCAAGCTATTGTTGTTTATTGTTTCTCATTCCTGTGCTATGTACTAGGGTTCTTGATGGTATACAGTGGTTTCAGCATGTGGAGTTGAAATTACTTAAGGTGTTTTCCTGTGTTGTACAAAAAGGAAGACTACCAAATGTATTCCTTTGCATTATGTATACTACCTACAAGGAGGATCCGATCCATTTTCAGTGTACATCCCAGTGAGGATAGTTATCACTAAGAGTTTCAGCTATCTAAGGTAATGTAAGTCCCAAAAAGAGAAATACAAGACAAAAAAAGGAATATGCAAAAAAAGGAAGTATGTGTAAAACCAGAGCAAATGCCATGTGATGTGAAGGAAAGAGCCGTGTGATGAGTATCAGCATAAGTAGATGAGGTGGTGTGTGAGGACTACAGAAACAGTCATGCTCAGGTCTGGTTTTCCAGTGTGGCCAACTGAGAACTCTTAAGTATGTAATATACACAGAGAAAAGTATCATAAGGAAAAATGACAAAAATATTTGCAATAAAACAAAAGGTATTTACAATAGCATGTCCAGAAGTCATAATATACCTTGTTTTGGCATTAATAATAATATTCATGTTCTAAGATTCAAACATTTTTCAGAGACAGAAATGGGGAAGATACACATTCACCATCAGAAGCAGGGAGGGGAGCCCAGTGCTGCACTCAGTTACAGCACCTCCCAATTACTGTATTTACCCGGGGGAGGGGGGCTGTTCCAGTGCTGCACTCAGTTACAGCACCTCCCCAATTACCGTATTTACCCGGGGGAGGGGGGCTGTTCCAGTGCTGTACTCAGTTACAGCACCTCCCCAATTACCGTATTTACCCGGGGGAGGGGGGCTGTTCCAGTGCTGCACTCAGTTACAGCACCTCCCCAATTACCGTATTTACCCGGGGGGGGTTTCCAGTGCTGTACTCAGTTACAGCACCTCCCCAATTACCGTATTTACCCAGGGGGGGGTTCCAGTGCTGTACTCAGTTACAGCACCTCCCCAATTACTGTATTTACCCAGGCGGAGGGGGGCTGTTCCAGTGCTGCACTCAGTTACAGCACCTCCCCAATTACTGTATTTACCCGGGGGAGGGGGGCTGTTCCAGTGCTGCACTCAGTTACAGCACCTCCCCAATTACTGTATTTACCCGGGGGAGGGGGGCTGTTCCAGTGCTGTACTCAGTTACAGCACCTCCCCAATTACCGTATTTACCCGGGGGAGGGGGGCTGTTCCAGTGCTGCACTCAGTTACAGCACCTCCCCAATTACCGTATTTACCCAGGGGGGGTTCCAGTGCTGTACTCAGTTACAGCACCTCCCCAATTACTGTATTTACCCAGGGGGAGGGGGGCTGTTCCAGTGCTGCACTCAGTTACAGCACCTCCCCAATTACTGTATTTACCCAGGGGGTTCCAGTGCTGCACTCAGTTACAGCACCTCCCCAATTACCATATTTACCCAGGGGGGTTCCAGTGCTGTACTCAGTTACAGCACCTCCCCAATTACCGTATTTACCCAGGGGGGTTCCAGTGCTGCACCCAGTTACAGCACCTCCCCAATTACTGTATTTACCCAGGGGGGTTCCAGTGCTGCACTCAGTTACAGCACCTCCCCAATTACCATATTTACCCAGGGGGGTTCCAGTGCTGTACTCAGTTACAGCACCTCCCCAATTACCATATTTACCCAGGGGGGATCCAGTGCTGCACTTAGTTATAGCACCTCCCCAATTACCGTATTTACCTGGAGGGGATTCCAGTGCTGCACTCAGTTACAGCACCTCCCCAATTACCGTATTTACCCAGGGGGGTTCCAGTGCTGCACTCAGTTACAGCACCTCCCCAATTTGGGCCTGTATTTACCCAGAGCTACATCTAGACCTGAATCTGAGCAGTGGTATAATGACACTGAGGGGAAAATATGTGGTTTTTTTCCCTTTTTAATTCTAAGTTATAAAGATTGAAGGTCTAAATACCCACGGTATCGTCAGAATTACTTTTAGAACAATTGCATGCCTCACATGCTGTTAATTAATTTATTTATTTTGGTTGTCGTATCTTTTCTTGGTCTGTAATTAAGACTCAATTCCCAATGGTAATAAGAAAATCTGATAGGTTACCTTTCTTCAGGAAAGCAGGTGTCTCTACTCCATGTTTTTAGCATAAATATATAGCATAAAGGAACAGTAGAGAATTGGTATAGAATTTCTTATCCATGGAATAAAATTAAAGCTACTTTCCCATTGGCCTGGATAGTAAAGGCCTGCTTCACAAGCATGAGAATCTGCATTTAGATCCCCAGAACAACTGTGTCTGGAACCACAATGGTGGGAGTGGAAAACCTAGGGGAACACAGCCCAATTTCTGAAGTTCATTAGCAGCAGCCTAACCTAATCAATGAGCTTCAGGTTTAGTAAAAGACCTTGCCAATCAATCAATCAATTGACCAATCAGGCTAGTGACAGAAAGCATACACCCAGTATTGACCCCTGGTCTGCACACAAATATGTATATACATGCATATAGCCATACTAACAGCTACTTATGCTATATACATAATATACACCAAAATCCACATATATATGAAAATATAGGTGGTACTTTACTTTTTGTCCTAAGTAGCTACCCTGTGAGTGGGTGTAATAATTTTAAGCAATTTCCTTCAAGATTGATTATCATGAGGTCAGGTGTTGTAACACAAGCCTAAAATCCTAGCATTGAGATTGCTGAAATAGAGGATTGCCATGGACTCTGAGGCCAGCCTGATCTCCATATTGTGTTTCCAGTCACAAAACAAAAAACCTAAACTAAAAAGCAGCTTGGGGTGGGAGGTGTGGGGATATGTTTCACAAAGATCACTGTCTTACATAGAAGTTTATTACTGTAAAGAGATTCCATGACCAAGACAACTTTTATAGTGCAAAGCATTTAACTGAAACTGGCTTACAATTCAATTTGTGTCAGGGTGGACATGGTGCTGGAGAGGGAGATGAGAGGTCCTTAGGCAGATTAGCAGGCAGCAGGAAGAGAGAGCAATTTGGGCCTGCCTTGAGCATTTGAAGCCACCAAGCCTCACAGCAGTGGTGCACGTCTCCGAGGTCGCCCCTCTCTCCTCCTCATAGGCCACGTCTTGAGTCTATGGAGCTCATTTTTTTAAATTTATTTAAAATGTTTTTATTAGATATATTCCTTATTTACATTTCAACTGATTTCCCCTTTCCTGGTTCCCCCCGCCCCAAAAGTCCCATAAGCACTCTTCTCTCCCCCTGTTCCCCACTCCACCCCCCAAGCCCCCACTTTCCTGTCCTAGTATTCCCCTAGCTAATTGTTTGTAGATGGCATTAAAATTAAAAACTCATTGAAATAATAGCTAATATATAACTTCATTTGCCTTAAATGAATTCATTATAAGAACTGAATTCTCTTCTTTTCTGGAATTACAAGAAGTATTCTTAGACCCGTGTAATCCATACCTAACATGGAGCATCCTTCATCCTCTCTCTGGAGAGTGATGACCAATACTGTTTTGTTTGTTCATTTACTTTTGGCTTTAGAGATAGGGTCTTTAGATGTAGGCCTGTCTATCCTAGAATTCACTATAGAGAAGAGACTGACCTCAGACTCAGAGACGTCCTCCTGCCTCTGTGTCATGAATGTGGTGATGACGGTGTGCCACTGTGTTCACTGTCCGCTGCTTTTTATGTGCTCAAGAGTACTTTTTAGGCTGTGCATAATTATGTCTTCTTCAGTCATCTAATTTTTTCAGGCATAAATTTTTTGTTGAATAGTATTGGTACTATATTTAAACACTTAAAGCATTGTTTCTTTAAGGTGTTGAGAATAGTTATAATGCCTCCTATTTTTGGTAGCCAATTACATTTTGTTATTTTTACAACTTTCTTTTCTTTTTTGTGTCAGTGGCACCCTTAAGACCCACACTTTCCCATGATTTTATTTATTAATAGTCTGTAAACAATCTAAATTCTGTTGAAATTTTATAATGCATCATTCAGCATTATTGTACCATTTTGTGGGGTATAGTGCTTCTCCATGTATGCCGGGGAGAGAAGTGTAGATTGTCAGAAAGTTAGCCTGTTTGCCCTGGGGCATCTGTGACTGCATGTGCTTTTGTGAATGGCATTCGTGATTATAGTTTTTCATAAAACACTTTATATTGCAATACATTATTTTTTAGTTTTATGTTGTCATATCTGTGTTGCCATCAAAATACAAAAATTACATATTTTTGCACAAAGATTTAAAAAGATTTTATGACTCTCGTGTGAGAGTACATGCATCAGTCCTAGATAGCTATGAGGTAAACGAGTGTGTGTGGTAACTGACAGTGTTTACACTTCTGTGATGCAGAGTCTTCATGGGTTTGTTTTTTTTCCAAATGTGGCTGCTTCCTTTTCCCTCTTGTATTGATATCTACTTGGAAGACTTGGGAAGCAGAAACATCTCTTACATAGCCATGATCAGAAATGAATGCCTGATGGCCTGAAGGCTGAAATAATTATCTCTGGTGTCCGTGCAGATCGCAGTGTCAAAGCTGAGAACCCCAGGGCAGCTGAATTAAAGCATGAAAGCTGGCGTGAGTGCAGACAGCTGCTCGAGGCTCTTTACTACCGTGTGATACAGCAGCCCTTTGTAAAGAATCTTGGGTTGTTGTAAAGAATTTTGTTGTTGTTGTTGTTGTTTGAAAGCAACTGTGTGTGTCTAATCTCACATTTGCCTTTATCATTAATTTCATTCCTGTGATATTATGAAACTAAGCAATGTCACATGTATTTATTCTGGTTTTTGAATCAGTGTTTCTGAAACCTTTTCCTAATCTGCAGATAGGTGGCACCATTCATACAGACTGGAAAAGCAGTGTTTTTCCTGTTCACACTATTCCATGCTGGAAATTAACCTGTCACTTTATTATTTGACAAGATCTTCATTTTTATTCATCAGGACTTGGGCCAGGATGGGTGCATTTATGGCCATTTGCTCTGCACAGCTCTCAGCTGAGTTTGTAGGTATTGTAAGTGAGATCCATTATCCCTGTTACAAGTGCACACAATGCAGATGCTGATCGGTGACGATGATGAGAAACCAGAGTCAGTAAAGACCACATAAGCCACTGCTGATGAAAAGATAAATGAATGCATAAATAACTTGTGCTCTGCTGTGTTTGCTCAGACCAAGAGTGGATCCCAAACCTGGGAAACTCACCCCTCACTTCGCATTCAGCAGGCATTTCACTGTGTACAGAGGAGCTGAGAGACAGGTCACTGTATTCCTGGAAGCTCTGAAATGTTTGGGCACTTCTTTATATCTTTAATGTTCAAAAAAAGAGCCACAAATAAAGGCCAGAACCACTAGTGTTAGTAAAAATTAATGTCGTCCCCAGGAAGCCATGCAGTCTTCACACAGTCCTGACATAGTTCTTTATGTAAATAAACTTGTTTCTATTGTGTCCTAATTATGTAATAATAGAGATGAATTAGTAAATTGTATATTCATAAAGATTAATGATATTTAAACATGCATATGCATGATAAGATACATGTTTAAGGGATGTACTTTAACTTTATACAACAGATGTATTTTAAACTAGTCTATAAAAATAGTTTAGCTAGTGAGTGATTTCTTTGAAAATTGGCAGCACCACAGCGGACATGTGGATGTGTACAGATTATGCACTGTGCTGTGTTTGTGTATGTGGATCCTAAGTCACATAAATTGAAGAAAGTTTATCTGTATTGCCCTAGCACTAAATATCTTGGAGAACAGCCTCTGGTGTTTTAATGTCTTTAATTTTTTGAGGGAGAAATATTTCCTGTTGCGATTAAAAAGGATAGATTTTTTAATTGTCCGAACTATATTATATGATTCTTGTAATTTCTGCTTTGATTTTTTTCATCTCTTGTTATATAAAAAATAATTTTGTATTATGTTTTAAGGGCTAATAGACATCTCATTCTTACTGTATGTTCTATAGAAAGCAGGACCAGGTAGTATCTGTGACATTGCATTTCCTTTATTAAGTATTCATTGCATACTTGTGTTTCAGTCTTATTGCTTACCTAATTATTATACCAATTTGCTACATTGTTTAAAAGAGCATTTTGAGCAAGTAAATAATAGTTCTGGAGTGGCAAATAGCATTTGAAATCCACTCTACTTTTTTATTTCGTTCTATATGTGTGGTAGATAATAACATGGCATTCATTTAACTATTACTGGACACCCGGTGACTAGTCGTATT